>OY787610.1:13440861-13911997 GCA_963678935.1 Umbilicus rupestris | reverse complement strand
TTTAATATCAAACTACGATGTTGCTAAACATGCATGGAACATTCTGGAGACAGCCCATGACGGTACATACAAAGTTAAGACGTCAAGGATTCAGATGATGAAACCATGACAGACTTCAATGCAAGGCTATGCGACCAGTCAAACGAAGCCCATGCACTCGGAGAGCCTATGAAAGAAGAAAAACTTGTCTGTAAAGTGCTCAGATCACTGCCTCCAAGATTTGCCATGAAAGTCACCGCAATAGAGGAAGCTTAAGACATCAAGAACATGAGACTGGAAGCACTGATCGGCTCACTGAAGATATTTGAGATGAAGCTGCTAGAGGAAGCTCCACCATCCCGCGGGAAGAATATTGGACTAAAAGCTGAAACATATGAGAAGTAAGGAACTCTAGAGGAGATGATGCAACAACTTGCACTGCTGGCTAAATTTTTTGGAAGGATTATGAAGAAACTTGACCAAAAACCCTCATATGCGGGTCATCGATCTGGTGCTAGAAATCAGTCCAAAAGAGGAGGAAACTTCTCAAGAAAGAATAGGAATGTTGATCAAAGCAGTGAAGAGCGGAAGGACAAGCAGAAGGGAATTCGCTTCTGGGGATGTGAAGGCCTCGGGTACAAGCAATCGGAATGCCCAATCAACCAAAAAAAGAACAACAAGTCCTATGCTGCCAAATGAAACAATGAAGACTCAAAAGATAGGGAGCATGAAGCTTATCCTAGCAACAATCTAGCTCTGGCATTTGTAGCAGACCTCGACTTCGATAGCACAGATACCGTGCCAAATCCTTCAAATTCAAAAAGCAACGATGACGAAGAACTCACGGAGGAAAGCCTTGCTGAAATCTTCGCCCTGATGCATTAGATTTCGTAAATATGGAGATGTAATAAATTATATTTAGATTTTAATTTAATTGAACACATTGAGGAATAAATCTTAGAGGACCATACCATAATTTGTACGATTGCTTTCTGCTTTTACGCCTATCATGTAAAACTTGTATGTTTGCTTTCTTCTTGTTTGCCAGTTTGTTGATGTCTGTTAACGAAAGCTGCAAGTTTGGGTATACGTCAAAGTAAACCGGGCCATGAGCCAAACTAGTTTGGATGATCCTTATAAGGGATTGTTTCTAGCTTAAATTTCTTCCGTCTCTGAGAGCCGCTATAAAGCTTTCTGGTAATCCTTATAAGTTTAATGGTTTGAAGGCAATTTGGACAAGTACAATATGGATGAACTTGTGAGTATTTCTGTAGGTTAAAATATTCGTTTCATCGAACATTTTAACTGTTTATTCATCTGAGTTGAGAGGAATCGTTTCCTCTGTAGTCTTAACTATTTGTTTTAAACCAATTTTTTCAAAAGTCCAGAACTTATAAATTATAAATGGTTCGAATTTTGGGACAGTCCACTAATTAAGTGCGTCTAAGTTTTTAGGAATATCAAATTCCTCTTTGAGACTGTTCTTAACCATATGAGTTTTTCGGATGAAATTCATTTCAAGGAAAACTGATATCTGAAAACTCTATGATAAATCATATATTGCCGCCTTGGTTCTGATACCATAATAAAAATATCTAATAAACTCTTGAGTTACTATCCAGAACTCTTATAACAGAAAAAACAACGTTCGTGCAAGATCCTCAATGAACCATGAGATCTCTCAAGGAGTAAAGCAAGGACTCCCTAATTACAATGGCTACATAACTGTCACTAGAATCGTATACAAATACTAGCTCCTGACCAACCCACAACAAAGACACAAAGACTTGCCTAAGACACCATCATTAGCAAACGAGACAAGTGTGCAAGAGTGGAGAATCAACGTTTATTATATTTATACGACCAGGCCTGTCATATAGCCAGGAATCTTTTGATCTGTGGTCTGACTACAAAATCAATTTTCACATACTATGTTGTGATTTTCACATACTAGAAACAAAGAAAGTAGGAATATCTTATAGGATCTCAGTTGAATCTTTTAGTTCCAATTTATTCAAACTTCAAACTTTCGGAAAAATTACAGATGGGAGAGAAATTTTTGTAGAGTCCAAAACCTGATCTCTACCTCCCCACAACAAATTACTTAGACCTCTTAGCTACCTACGATGGGGTCCCACCAATTAATAATACCCAACAAACTGACAAACAAGACGAAAGCAAACATACAAGTTTTACATGATAGACGTATAAGTAGAAAGAAATCATACAAATTTTACATGATAGACGCAAAAGCAGAAATATTATTCTACCAAGACGTTGCGGCAGAGATTTTCTTCTAGGGCTAACAAGGACAAATCACTCGCCTTTCTTTGCCATCATCCAAGACATTGTCCCCTTCCGCATGTCCTCATGCTGATATTTTTCCATGTTAGTGGTACGAATATTTTCGAACATTGACTCGATATCCTCAAGACCTGTAGGGTCTTGAGAGTCTTGGAGCAAATCGTGTCCTTGCCTTTGACTGGCAGCTTTCATGGAATCGTTGGCCTTATTGGATTTGCTATCATCAAGATCAAATAAATCCTTCTTGAGAGACTCAAGATTGGCATTAATAATCTTTTCTTTGGACAAGGTTTGAGTTTGTCCTTAATCTTATTATTAAGGTTGTCATGGGCATTGGCCTTAAGCGCTTTCTGGCTATTATAATAAGCCTTAATCTGGTCATTGATCTTGCACATAGTGTCATCACCATTGGGTTTCTTGGTTTCGGGGTCAATCTTGACCATCTTATCCCAGAATTTTGAATAAGAAACTCTTTTCAGACATGGAATAATGTCTTGAGTATGGCCAAATATTGGAGTCCATTTCCAAATCCAGGAGATCGAGAATTCCACAAACAATAAGAGGGAATATAATCCCTTCTAATAAGTTATTTCAAAGTTAGACTCATTTTCTTCAATTTATTTGATTTTAGGAGTAATCTTGTCCCAACGAACAAAACTGTCCTTGAAGTCTTTCGGAAAATTATCTTCCTTAGTGTTGAAGAACTGCCACCATTTGACAAACCAGACATGTATCTATGTCTTGAACACCTTAGAACAAACCTTAATAAACCAGAAATGTTTATACCTCTCGTTCTCATATAAAAGAACATTGTCAAAGGCATCCATATAATCCCAATAATTATATTTAATAGACGGGTTGTTCGGCCCATAACTGAATTCCTTTGTCTTAAGAGGAGAGAATCCCCAGTCATTAACAGATAGAACTCTTTTGATAATAATCTTACTGAACTTATAAACTTCTATTTGGCCGCTAGAGAAATGTTGGACTTCATAGCCATTGTTGATGACAATATTCTCATAAGAGCTCCTGGATTTATACATCTTGGCAGGGAAGAATTCTTCCTCCAAATATTTCGATATAAGACGCCATGGCTTATCTAGCCATCTAGCATCCTTATTATCAAGAAGAATTATAACCTTCTGGTCATCACATAAGGGGAATCCAGTATTACTAGATCATTCTCCTCGTTCCCTGTAATCGAGGCATAAGAGGGAGCATTTTGCTCAAGAGGCACTTGGCCAGAGGAAGAAGATGCTTCTTGCTATTTTTTAAAAGCTAGAAATTCCTAAAAATCCTTGTCATGGGACAAGGCTGCAGCTATCAGCTTTTGCTTGGCATGTCGAGCCAGAATGTCTGACTGTCTTCTTCTAGGAAGAATATCTTCCTCCTCCTCGTGAGGAAGAATATCTTTCTCCTCCTTTATAAGAAGAGAGAAAATACTCACCGACTCAGTGAGTATTTTGTGGATCAATGCTAGACAACACTCAGTGAGTTCTGATCTCTCTCTGCATTCAACACAACTCTACAGCTCAGCCTTCTACGATTGTCTCTCGTTGTGTGTATTTTGTCTTTGATGCTTCAATTGATCTGCCTCTGCACTGTTCTTACACATTCATCATTGATCAACTTTTGAAAATCCTAATTGCCTTAGGATTCTTAGAATAGCTCAGCATCACTTGAACCTTCTCCCAGATTCCTACGGAGTTCTTGAGATTTCGTTTCCTAAATCGAAATTTAGAACCTTATCTTTCTTGAATTCTTTCGATTGCGTGATGACGTTTCCTATGGAGTTGTTGCTGTTTTGTCAATCTTAAGATTGTGCTCCAGCTACGATCTTCGGGAGTGTTGTAGCATCTTCTTGTGTTGTTTTGTCAAGGATGTCATACCTAAACAATCTCCCCCTTGGTATTTTTGACCAATGCACAACAACACTATTAGAAAAATTTAGAGACATGTCAGTCAGTGTTCAACTAATACAATCTTCTCCCCCTTTTTGTCACAAATGACAGGGGCTTCTAAGATTCACGAGCTGCTGGGGCTAAGCTGCTTGCTTCAAGGTACTCCAAGTCTCGGAGGAGGCTTCTAATCTGCGTTCTCCGCATTGTGTTCTTCTTGGCCTCTGCTGTCAGATATGCATGCTCATACTTGAGGGTGATGATAATCCGGACCCGCAGAGCTGGAGCTTTTGCTTTAGGGAATGCTTCAGCATCCTCTGAATCTTCATGTGCTGGTACCAAGGCTGGTTCTCCCTATGCCACATCCACTATATGTCTTCCTTTAAAAACCTTGTGATCCAACAAGAACTGCTGAGGGGATTCAGATAAAACTTCAGAGATAACTTGCAACTCATTGTTCTGGCTGATGATGATCTCATACATCATGGATGGGAATCCAATGCTCAAGTTGGATTTTGGATTGTCAGCAGGAGCAGCAATCTGGTGGAAGATGATCTGACCAAGATTGACTTCTTTCCGTTGTCCTATGCTGAACAATAGCTGTCCCATGGATTTGCTCACCTTCCCTCTGTGTGAATTGGGCATCCAATTTCTCACGGCAAGGGACTAGAGGATGGAATATTGGTTGTTAGATTTGTAGCTCCCAGATTGTGAGATAACCAGCTCTTACACAAACCACCAGTGAGTGTCGCAGCCAGTGCATCTGAGCTCATTTCTACCGATGAACTGGCATCCTCAATTATCCCAAAAAATTTATTGATCACCGATGGCATGCTCACTACTCTTAGTTTTCTCACTAAGCTTACCCCATACATTAAACTTCCAAATTTTTCATAATCCTCAAAAATCTTTACTAAGAATTCCATCACCAGATGTAAATTGTAACTTTTGGCAGCAGTCAAGGAAGTTAATAGGTTTACCTCTCTCAGCAAGACAATCACCTCAGGGACTTTCACGAGCAACTTTGGCGCCAACTGTAATTTCACAAGTTACAGCCCCAAGTTACTAGAGAATGATGTAGCATTTTGTTCAGCTACCTCATCTGGATCCAGAGTGGACTTTGACGCATAATCCTGACCCTTGTCTTGTGCTTCAGTGGGATATCAAGCGGCTATTTATCCACAGTTGTTTCCTTTGTCACCTATACCCAATGCATTGGACACTTGCATGGTGCTTTGCTCCTTTTTCTGGTTGAGGATGAGTAGTTCTAATTTCTTATCTTTTTGGGTTAGTTGTCCCTCCAATACTTCTGAAGGTTTCCTGCATAGTAAAACGATATCCTTTGTTCACTAGCATCTTCATGTTGTAGTATTCATAGGCGGACAGTGGGTTTCTTGTGTATATTCTGAATTGGCTAGCATTTGTTGCTCTTCGAGGCTTCCAGTACTTGGTCAGGATTAGCCAGTGTCTCTGGAAGTGTCCTGCTTGATTGCAGAAGTAGCATCTCCCCTTCTTTGATCTAGGCTTTCGAGCAGGATGTTGATCAAGTGTTTGTTGTAGCATTCTCTTGTTCTTTTTTTGAACATGTTGTATAACTATGACGGGGCATTCCTGGATACTTGCAGCTTTTTCAGTTTGTTCGTGAACCGTGGCTTTAACAAATGTAGTTGCACCAGTGCTTGCTTCCCCTGTGTATCCAAGACATTCAGTTCTACCCCCATATCTTTGGTAAGCCAGAATCTCATCCAGAATTGATGACTCTCTTTCGGTTGTCCCCGGTGGAACTCTTTGTTGACACTCCTTCCCTATTGTGTCAACATCATATGATTTTTGTCCCTTGGTCGGTGAAGTAATGATATTCTGAAGTTTGTCTCGTTCGCCCTCCAATCTGGGTATCTGACGAGTAGTATTTTTTGTACTCCAAATTCAGTGAATATGAAGTTCCAATGCAGGTCAAAAATAATTTATAAACCGAAGTATTTCGAGTTGTCGAAGGAGCAAACTAAGCTTATGCACTATGTAAAATCTAGTTTCTATTTAGCTATCTCCATTCATATATTGATTTTCTGTAATGATCCGAATTAAGACAAGCAAGCTAAGATTCAATTACCAAATTTCAAGAAGATTCCAAGGTTGATTTCACTTGTCTAGTGTATTCCAATAGAGTGACAAATATGAATAGATGATTGAAGACTATAGAAGTTATGAATATATCAATCTTCGTAGCTAACTTTCCCTCAATTTCAAATATCACTCTATTACGGGAATCAAATCTCAATCTTTCAATTGTTGATTCGCTCTAACATCCTCCACTGATCACGAACCGTCGTTATGATGATCAGTGAAAGAGTTCGGATTAAGTATACCTAACCTCTAGCTTATCTCTTTATGCTACTTTCGTATGTCAATAAGATCAAAGTCGGTTTTACTCTTGTCTTTCCTAAGTATGTAACTTTCAATAACGTACTTAAGTTAATACAGATTTCATGCTGGCATTCTTTCAAACATCTAGCATGCACAACTTAACATACTTGAGTAAACCGTAATCCATCAATCATCTACCTAAACTTTCGTTTAGAACATCATCACAATACTTTGGAACACACTAGACAAGATTCATCAAACCTTGGAACAAAGTAGATTACTCACGATACATGGAAAATGTTTTCATTGCTTTCATAGATAAAGATCGAGTTTACAAATCTAACTCTCTAGTGAAAACAATCGATTACAACCATGCACTAGAGTAACCAAGAATCAAAGCACCTCCTTTTTTTCTTTCTTCTCTGGCTTCTTCTCCTTCTCTCAGCTTGTCCGTCCCCCTCTCCAATATCCGATCTTCCCCTTCTTCTTTCCTCTTCATCGATTCAAATTCTGTAAAATGATCTGAGCTATCCGTATCGATATGATCGATACGACCGATACGGTCAATTACAGCAATATGGTCGATATGACCTCAGGGGAAAAATGAAGACTCGGCACGGTCATATCGAACATATCGACTATGCCTCCGTATTGGTATGACTAGTACGGATGATACGGGCTGGGGACGGTTTGACATCTTTTTCGGCGCTTTTGCACTCAATTTCTTCTAACCTTGCTCTCCATGGCGCCTGAGCTGATTGGTCCTGAAATAAGAAAGAGAGGGTGTATAAAGATCAATAATACTCAAAAAAATGAACGAAAACAATCAATAAACGCAAGCGAAAATCGGTCGGGAATCCAACTGATCAGTATCTTTGACAGTAGTTCTTTGTTGACTTCAATGACTTGCAGGCATTTCTCTTGTATTAATTTGAACTATCCGGCAATTGAATCTTCTTAGATGTCTTCCTGATCACTGTTGTCAGACTCAACATTCCCATAAAGAACATCTGAATTTATTAAATCTGAAGTCTCATAATCAGTCACAGTAGTCAAAGCTAAATTCCTTTTATGATCTGTATCATCCTCACTGTCTTCATCACTCCAGTTAGCAGTTAGGGACTTGTCGTTTTTCTTCTAGTAACTCGAGCATTCAGTCTGTCTGTGGCCATATCCTTCGCACTCCCAGCATTGAATCCCTTTCTGTTTGTCTTTACTTTCTTCATTACTTTGGTTAGTATCTTTGTTTCTTCTCTGGAAATTTTATCCTCTTATATTTTTTCCCCTAAATGTCTGACTTGCATACGAAGGTTTCTGGTCCATTCTCTTCATGAACTTGCCAAAGTTTTTGACCAGCAGAGACAAATGTTGATGTTGAGGATATGACATCCTTGACCAAACAGCTCAAGAAACTGCTGAAGCACTCGATGAAGATCGGTGGTTGGAGCACAATCTGAAGACTGACAAAAAAATAACAACAGCAAAGAGCCAGAGTCTGTTTCAGTAGAACGCTGCTCATTGAAGGGACAATAGGAGCTCGGTGATCAGCCGCGGACAGAGACTATCGCGGGCTGCGAAGCTTTGATCGAGGCTACCCAATAGTGACGGAGTGTGTCACTGATTGTGGGGGAGCAGAGACTGAGTTTACAGAACTCAGGGTGTTCGATTACTTGACGGGAGAGCTTGGAGTGTCGTAGACTGAAGATAAAGCAACTCCGGTGAAGACGGTGCTGAAGCATTCTGTGAGTTACACATTATAACTGAATAGGCTAAGTCTGAGAGTCTGAGCTGTATTTATTTATTGCTGAGAGTGTGTAGGCTACAAAAAGAGAGTCTGTGTGATCAAACTGCTAGCTAGTCTAGAAGAATAGACTGAGCATGATTTTGGCTAGGTGAGAAGTAGAGATGTGAGTCTTTGTACTTCAAACTGTGATAGTAAAATCTTGAGGATCGGAACAACCTCACTGGACGTAGGCAAGTTGCCGAACTGGGCGAACAAACGCACTGTGTCTTTCTTATTCCTCAGTAGAATAGTTCCATAGAAAGATACAGAGAGTGCTTAAGCAAAAGCTATATTTCCGCATCAGTCTGTTCGCTCAACATAAGGAGTGTGATCCGGGAGAGTGTTGCTGATTCGTATGGCCACTATGAAAGAAGGACAAAACACCAGCCGACCCTCACTGCTTGAGGGAGTTAACTATGGGTAATGGAAAGCTTGAATGAAGGCTTTCATCAGAGCCATTGATGAAAGGGCTTGGAGGGCTGTTATGCCAGAATGGTCCCCCCCAATGGCCGTCAACAGTGTAGGTGTCACTCACAAGCAACCTGAAAACAAGTGGTCTACCGATGAGGTAGCCTCAGCATCAGGAAATTCTAAGGCTTTGAATGCTAGATTTACTGTTGTGGATGCTAACAATTTCAAGTTAATCTCTAATTGTGACACTGCCAAACAAGCTTGGGAGATACTTGAAACTGCTCATGAGGGGACAGACAAGGTAAAGATCTCCAGACTCCAGATGATCACTTCGAGATTTGAAAGTTTGAAGATGCAGGAAGAAGAGACCATTGCTGAGTTGCCAGACTATGCGACATATCAAATGAGGCTCATATTCTCAGGGAACTAATTCAAGAGGAAAAGCTGTTAAGGAAGGTACTCAGATCACTTACTTCAAAATTTAATATGAAGGTGACAACCATCGAAGAAGCATAAGATGTGAAGAACATGAGGCACTGGTCGGTTCACTGAGACAGTTCGAGATGAAAGTTACAAAAACTACTTCACCACCCTCTGGGAAAGATCTCGGGTTGAAAGCAGAAACAAAAGAGAAAGAGGTTGTCCCAGATGATGTCAACCAACAACTGTCTCTGCTGGTCAAAAACCTTGAAAATTTCATGAAGAGAATGGACCAGAAACCTTCATATTCTTGTTAGTCATCCAGGGGTAGAAACCGAAGAGGAGAGATTTCTCAGAGAAAGAACACAGATGCTGACAAAGAAAATGATGAAGGAAAAGACAAACTGAAAGGAACCCAGTGCTGGGAATGCGAGGGATATGGACAGAGACAGTGTGAATGTCCAAGTTACCAGAAGAAGAAGAACAAGTCTCTCACAGTAAAGAGGAAACCAGTCACAAAGGGAATCTTACTTTAACTACTGTATTCCGTAATGATGATTCAGATTCAATAAAGACAGAGTTTGATTATGGGATTGTTGAATCTGAGAGCGGTGACGATGAGGAATACTCAGTAGAAACTGTTGTTGATCAGTTTAAACTGATACAACAAAAATGCCAGGAAGTCATTGAAGCCAACAGAGATCTTTTGTCAAAGGTTTCTGAACTAGAAGATGAAAGAGGCAACCTTCAAAGTATCATTGCCTCTCTGTCCAAGAATCAATCAGATGAAGCCAAGACAGTTGGTAAGTAGGTGAACAGACAGTCACACCTGAGGCACACAAAGGAGAATCATCCATTTTGGATGAGATTCTGTTTTACCAAAGGTATGGCGGTGGGACTGAAGGCCTCGGATACACTCGTGTGGAAGGAACCGGTGTAACTACATTTGTGAAAGCCTTAGTGATTGATCAAATCGCAAGTGATCAGAAGGGGTTTGTCACAGTTACTCCAGAGAGAGTACCTAAAAAGAAGCTCAAGAGAGTGCTGACGCATTCTCTAGATCAGTCTCATGTTCAGAAATCCAGATCAAAGCAGAAAAGATGCTGCGCATGTAATCAAACTGGACATCTACTAAGAAAGTGCCCAACACTGACCAAGTACAGGGTGACTCAAAAAAGATCAAATGATCGACAAGACAGAACAAGGGATTCTTTGAGCACTTATGAGTACCACTGGACTCAGAAGCTGGTAAACCAAGGTTAACCTGTTACTATGCTGAAAACTTGCGTGAGTGATGAAAAGACCTTCCCTCAGAGATGGAGACACATAGTGAAGCAAAGCAATCAACACTCTTCAACAGCCACGAAAATTAAAAGTAAACCTGAGGAGAACAAAGGGCGAATGCGCTGGGTGGAGGTGAAAAGGAACAAGTTTCAAAAGCGTTGGGTTGAAAAACAGTCAGCTGATATCCCAACTGAAGGAGGAGCTGAGGAAATAAAGATTACAGCAGAAGTTATTTTATTTCCAGAAAAGACAGCTTAACAGAGTGCTGAAGCACTCTCTGGGTATTTGAAACTGCAACCTTTTTTAGCGTTGAAGAGAATGGCCTCTTGGGTGGCGACACGTGTCCGATTATTTTTAAAAAAAAATAAAAGAAAAGGGGGCCGAGAAAGGGAAAACAGCAAGTATCCGTTCGCAAAACTGGGGAAAGTTTTTTCTCCGACGTCTTCAACGATCAAGCTATTCCTGTCTTCAGAAAATCGATCGGCATGGTGAAAACAAGGGGAGCCAAGGTTTATAAACGTAGGGGTGAACCCAGCAAAATTAAGAGGAATGAGGTTCCCGTGAGTGATTCGTCCCCAGTAAAAAGAAGCTCCTCGTTGCAGATCAACGAACCAACTGAAGTTCCGTGGCTAACCTGGATCCCGTCTAGTGGCCAAGGCAAAGCTGGCTCGTCCTCCTCCGCAGACATTGTGCCTTCCGACATGGATGATGACCAGAGGTTCGCTAGCAAAAGGCACAGTCAGAGTGGTGAAGAGAGTGGTTCAGCATCTTCAAAATCCAACAATGACCTTGAGGGCACCTTACTGGAGATAAGATCAAAGAAGGCTCAGGAAAGACAGGTGGCTGCAGTACCCACTCCTCCATCTAAACCAGAACAAAATACCGCAAGCATTGGAGAGGCAGTGGCCGAGGAGGTGGAGGTGGAGCAGCACCTCCCCGAGGAACCTGTAAGCAGAAGGAAAGAGCCAGTGGTGGTGAGGTCATCCAGTGATGAAGAGACTGTTGAAGAAGAATCCACTGATTCTGATGATTTCAGAATTGCCTCTAGAACCTGATCAGTGGCATCCATCCAGAGAGCTGCACCCACTCCACCGACTGTGACAGGTCCTGATCCACAAGGAGTGTGGTTTGTTTCCAAGAAGGCAGCTTGGTCCTAGGAGGTGATCAACCGCCAGACGATTGTGACTAAAAAGCTCCTGGAAGTTGGGAGATTTTGAGTGCTAGAAGTGATTGCACTACTGAGAGAGGTAAATCTGCTGTACACTCTAACTTGTGTTAAACGATTTAACTTGCAGTTAGTTGGGTATTCTTAGCAAATATACATGGAGGTTTTGGAGTTATAGACAGCCTGCTGCATGGGGATAGCTTTGTTAGGATATTGAGGGTTGTGGTTACCCCTACTGCAGTAAATAAATTTCTAGGCATTGATGAAAATGCGAGTCCACCAGTAGAGGTTAGTGCTTAGAAGCTAGTCGTTGCTCTTACTGGGGGCTTATGCAAAGGCTGGGTTTCGTATAGTTTGAATGCTGCTGATTTGAAAATAAAATATGCTATTCTTTATGCATTTCCTGTGAGAAATTGGATGCCCAGCTCTCACAGGAGAAAAGTGAGTCTTGCAATGGGACTGTTATTATTCAGTATTGGAGAGAAGAGAAGGGTAAATCTTGGGGAGATCGTGTTCGATCAGATTCTCTGCACATGCAATCAAGCCAAAGTCCAATATGTGCCTTGGATGTCCCTCACTCATTTATTAGCTTATGATCAGCCAACATGAAGAATTGGGAGCTGCCGTTGAAGGTATGTCGAGTGCCCCACAGTTGTTCACATTAGACCACAAGGTCTTTAAGGGCCGCCATATTGTGGATATTGACGAAGGAGAGCCTGACTTGGAATCTGCCCGAGAAATTCCAGAGACTGGTGAAGCAATCTCTAATGTTCCAGTTCCTGTGATGAACACAACTCTTAGGGCCAGGGTGATTAGTTTGCTAAAATTTGAACGTGCACATCTGACGGAAGTAATCAAGAAGAGCTCGATACAAAGATCCCAAATTGACAGCGTCCTCTGAGACTTGGAGTACCCTTCTACCAGCAGTTCTGCCCCGGTCCAGCCTGATGATGAATGAAACCCTCAACATTTGTGCCAAAAAGAGGGAGAAAAACTTGTAATAGACAATAGCTATGTTGCTCACCTGACTTGACACTATTCGTTTGTCTGTGAACTACTCTAGAATTAATAGAACACTTTTGATGTTTAGCATACATTGAGGAACTCTTAAAGTCAAGTGTAATAGTTAGCACAATTATAGCTGTTAGTTGTTACCAGAGTGTCTGGATCAGTAGTATAGTTGTAGTTGTATTTTTATTTTGTCAAAATGCCAAGGGGGAGATTGTTGAGGATATGGCACCCTTGAGAAAACATCTCAAGAGACTGCTGAAGCACTTTCTGAAGATCGGTGGCTGAATCACAATTTGAAGACTGACAAAACAACAACAACAAAGAGCCAGAGTCTGCTTCAGCAATCCCTGAAGATCTGAGGCTGAAATACTATTTGAACAATGGGCAAGAGACAGGTATGAAGAGATAGAGTCTGCTTCAGCACTCTGTGTTGATCCAAAGCTAGAGCAGAATTCTGATGTTGCACGGTGAGGTTCCGGCTTGATGCGGCTGGCGTTGGGGAAGCTCCGGGTGGTATGCAGACGTCATCAAGAGCTCAGCAAATAGCCAGAAAAGATAAAGATGCAAACTTCCAGATTTGGCAACAGAATCTTCAACAAGCCTGCTGAAATCTAGGAGAAGATTCTGATAATGATTCTTGCCAGTTTTTGGTGTGCTGGAGAGGTTGATAAGGCAGGCGAAGGGCACGCAGAAAACAGATGAATAGAGAGAGCAACTCGAGAGTAGACAGAGAGTTCACGGAGTTCAACTTACGGTAGCAGGGTTCTATATACTGAGTTGAAGACATGTGTGGTGCTGAGGGAATAAGAACTCGTGAAGTTTAATTCTGGATTGTTGCGGAGTTCAACTGGAGCACTGCTCGTTGAAGGGACAGTTGAAGATCGGCGATCAGCCGTGGATAGGGACTGTCGCGGGCTGCGGAGCTTTGATCGAGGCTACCCAATAGTGACAGAGTGTGTCACTGATTGAGGGGGAGCAGAGACTGAGTTTACAGAACTCAGGGTGTTCGATTACTCGGCGGGAGAGCTTGGAGTGTCGTGGACTAGAGATACAGCAACTCTGGTGAAAAAGGGTGCTGAAGCATTCGGTGAGTTACACATTGTAATAGAATAGGCTAAGTCTGAGAGTCAGAGCTGTAGTTATTTATTGCTAGAGTGTGTAGGCTGCATGAAGAGAAACCGTGTGATCAGACTGCTAGCTAGTCCAGGAGCATATACTGAGCATTAGATTTCGACTAGGTAAGAAGCAGAAATGTGAGTCCTTGTACTTCAAATTGTGATAGTGAAATTTTGAGGATCAGAGCATCCTCCCCAGACGTAGGCAAGTTGTCGAACTGGGTGAACAAGCGCACTGTGTCTTTCTTATTTCTCAGTAGAATAGTTCCACAAAAAGATACAAAGAGTGCTTAAGCAGAAGCTATATCTCCGCATCAACAACGAAGTAGAATTTCAGTTGCCTTACATCATCTAGGACAGTCTCTTTCTCCTTTGTCTCAGGTTTCAGCCCAAGGTTTTCCCCAGAGAGTGGTGTAGCATCCTCTGTAACTTTCATCTCAAACTGTCTCAGTGAACCAATCAGTGCCTCCAGCCTCATGTTCTTTACATCTTGAGCTTCTTCTATGGCTGTGACCTTCATATCAAACTTTAAGGTGAGAGATGTGAGAACTTTTCTCACCAACCTCTCCTCGTAAATTGGTTTCCCGAGAGCATAGGCCTCGTTTGATATATCACATAATCTTGCATTGAATTCTGAGATAGTCTCTTCTTCCAGCATCTTCAGGCTTTCAAATCTTGAGGTGATCATCTGTATTCTAGAGATCTCCACTTTGTCTGTTCCCTCATGAGCTGTTTCGAGGATCTCCCATGCTTTTGGCCACAGAAAAATTGGAGATCAACCTAAAATTGTTAGCATCTTCATCAGCAAATATAGCATTCAAAGCTTTGGAATTTCTTGATGCTATAACTTCTTCATCAGCAGTCCACTAGTCTTCTGGCTTTTTTCGTGCAACTCTTGCGCTGTCGACGGTCAATGGATGAGACCACTCTGATATGACTGCCCTCCATGCCTTTTCATCAATAGCCTTCAGAAAAGCCTTCATCCGTGCTTTTCAGTAGCCATAATTTCTTCATTCGAGTAGTGCAGTCAGCTCTTGCTTTGTCTTTCTTTCATGGCGGCCGTTGTCAGCAACGCACTCCCAGATCACAATCTGTGTGTCTAGTGATAGGCTCTGATACCAATTGAAATTTAATTTGCGCTGCTGGTGAAGAGTTACAGTAGTTGCTATAGCACTCTATGTATCACTTTTGCGGAAGTTGTTTCTGTGGCCGAGCTTGACAGACACAAGGCACTTTGTTTACCCAGTTCGGCAACTGCCTATGTCTGGGGAGGCAACTCGTGGTCCTCAAGGTTTCACTATATCTGTTAGAGTACAATGGATTCCAAAACTAAGCCACACTAGTTTAACCACTACTACTATCCTAGGTCCACCTCAGCTCACTCTGATCACACAGATTAGCTCGCAGTCTGATCCAACAGACTCGCTTCGTACTACCTACACACTTCCAGTAACAAATAGCTACAGAACTGACTCACAGACTTAGCATATTCTATTACAATGTGCAGTAGACGGAATGTTATAGCAATCTCTGTACTAGAATTGTTGTAACTTTTGTAGACGACTTTTCTAACACTCTCTGCCAATCTGTCCATCTCTCTCTAAGTTTCTCCAACTCATAATCTGCTCTCCCTTGATTAATGCCCATCTTTCATTATCAAGGAGAGTCACTCAGCTCCTCAACACGCTGCAACAACACCTGTCCGCAGCTGTTCGCCGAAGACATTGATTGATCCTTAAACGAGCCACGCTCCAATTAAGTTTGGTGGATCAATGCTCGATCAAACTCAGCGAGTTCTGATCTCTCTCTGCACTCAACACAGCTCTACAATTCAGCCTTCTGTGATTGTCTCTCGTTGTGTGTATTTTGTCTTCGATGCTTTAATTGACTTTGAAATTCACAGCGTCTCAGTTAGGCAGATATGTGAACAAGCAGTTGCTGCAGCACACTCTTGTTCACTTGGAAATTGTCTTAGAAAACAATGAACAAGACAGAACTTTGTTCACCCAGTTCGGCCAACTGCCTACGTCTAGGGAGGACTATTCTCCAGTCCTCAATCCACTAATCGCGAAGGTCTCAAAGTACACTCGGTTACAACTCCACGCAACCTATGCTACTCAACCTTGTGTGGATCACTTGACACAATCAGAACAGGCTCTGACTTGTGTCTGCACACCCTCTACAAATGTCAATCTAGAATAGCTACAGACTTCTCAAGACTTAGCCTATTCTAAACTACACTCACTCAGCAGGGTTGTTGTAGCAACTGTTGTAACACACAGCTGAAGCACAATTGTCCGCGCCGCTCCAAAGCCTTCTGCCGAGCCGTTCGAACGATTCCACGAGCGCTGCACACTCTGGAATACTCCCCCTCACTCAGTGACCACCTGCCACTAGCGAGAACCACCGCTTAAACACTCGACCGAGCCACACACCCGTCAGTTCTTCCGCGGCTGCCCTTGATCAACCAACAAGCACCACTGCTCTGAATTGGCTTTCAGATCAAGCTCGAATCAGACTCTGCAAGTCCTGATTACCTTCTGCTTCTGTCACCATAGCTCTGCGCTCACGGTCTGCTCTCGGGTGATGATCGAAGAATTCGTCCGTCACACACCAAAATTGCTCTCTCTGAATTCTGTGTATGCACTCGTGTATCCCTCAGCTTCGATCAATCTCTCAGCTCTGAACTCCTCTCACTTAAATAGCAGCACCATCTTTAAGCAAGACCAGGTTTAAGCAATGTCCCAAAAAGAATAATTATCTCCTAAAATCTAGGAGATTAGATTTGATCTTTCTCTTCAATACAAATCTCCTTCTCTGGCTAGGAAACCTCACTGGAAAATTCTCCACAGCATTTTAGAAATTCTTATGATGATCTCCGTAGCGATCCCAGCCCTTCTAAACTAGCCCAGGACGCTGCTGCTTCTTGGTCAGATGATGCAGCCACTTGAACAAGCTCTTGCTATAGCATCCCCTGCTGCAGCTGCTGCTTGTTCACTTGTGCTGTAACAGCTCCTTGTTCACTTGTGCTGGTTTTGTCAAACACTGCCATACTACATCATCAGACTTGCCTTTGCACTGTTCTTATACATTCATCAATGATTAGCTTTTGGAAATCCTAATTGCCTTAGGATTCTTAGAACAACTCAGCGTCACTTGATTCTTCTACTAGATTCCTGCGGAGTTGTTGAGATTTTATTTCCTAAATTGAAATTTAGAAACCTTATCTTTCTTGAATTCTTCCGACCGCGTGATGACGTTTGCTGATCACTTGAGGGCGTTTGCAAAGCTCCCTAAGCTCTCGCGACACCTGAAGCACCTCGCCGGACTCTCTCCGTGCAGCTTCAAGATGATCCGTCATTCTGCTCTAGCTTCAAATCATCAAGGGTTGCTATAGCAGGGTTTGTCATTTGTCTTTTGCCCAGCTTGCCTCAGCTTTTGTGGTCCACAGAGTGCTATATCACTTTTTTGTGTTTGTCACTGTACTTTGTTGTTGTTTTGTTAATCTGTAGATTGTGCTTCAGCTATAATCTTCAGGGAGTGTTGTAGCTTCTTGTTGTGCTGTTTTGTCAAGGATGTCATATCTCAACAAGAAGCATGAGTATCAATAATTTTTTTCCAATGTGGGTTCGAAAGCATTAGACAAGGTAAAGTTTTGACTTTGTTTTCAATCTTTTTAACAGCCTCAATATGATGGTATGTCCAAGGATTAGGATTATTCTTAAGTCTATGATACAGGATTGCGGATACATTCATGGATACGTCATTTTCTGTTGATAGAAATTAAGAATTGTGATGAGTTCTCGGCAGCTGCCCAACCCAAAGATCCGCCCCATGTGAAGAAGACCTCGAAGACCCAAGGCAGCCAACTCAAGAGCATAACAGCCCAAGGTCATCCGCAACCCGCAATGCAAGAAGACTACCCAACAGCCCTCAAGGAGGCCCACGACCCAGCCATGCATAGAAGGGAATCTGGTCAAGTTCTCATTGAAGACCAGCTCTTAAAAGTCGTAACAACCAGCTTTAACAAGGGCATTAAAAGGGACATTGAAGACATGGGAGACCAAGCCTTCCAAAGAGTAACCGACGAGCATTGAGGGCCATCTTCAAAGGAGTAACCGACACACATTAAGGGCCATGGCATTAAAGGCATAAGGTTCCCTGCCCAGCTATAAAAGGGACCAGCCATTCCCTCATTTCATCATCCAAGAATTCTGAAGAAATCCCTCATATCATAGTCGTAAGTCTGGGCAGCGCCCTTTAGTATTGTAGGATCTAGGCCTTCAGCCACTTTTTCTTGCAATATTCAATAGAAATCCCAGCTCTTTTCTATTTCTCACACACTTCCAGCCACCTTTCCACAAACTGCGCACATCAACAATTTATCCAGCCTTTTCAGAGTTCTCGCCGAGGAATTCTCTCAAGCCCTTCACCTAGCCGACGTTGGGGGAGGACCTATCGGGCCTTTCGAGTGAGAATTCGGGAATTCTGGGCACACCATCGGACTCAGCGGGGTCTCTTAGCCAAAGAAGGTTTTCACCCTTCATACCAAGTGATATCAGAGCCGTTTAATCTGGAGGACCATGATGTCAAGGACAACAAAGACATCGCTCAAAGCATCATCATCAGAAGCTGCTACCTCAGGCAGCGAGGAGGACTCCGCCGCGATGCTGAGGTCTGAAATGGATGCCTTAAGGCTCCAACATGAACATGAGTTCAATGGCCTGCGAGCATCCAACTCAGCCGTGGACACTCGAGTCGCTACTCTGGAGACGAAGGTTGACGAAGGGTTCAACAGGCTTGAGGCCCTCATCATCAAAATGACTGCAAACCAAGCCTCCGCACCAAATCCAGCTCCTGCACAAATGCAGTCCGACCATCCCTTAGTCCAACCTGAAGGCGGTCAATCAACGCAGCAGAGAGGTAGAGATCGAGGCAAGGAGCCGATAGTCAACATCAATCTGGAAGTAGGCGGGGCACTAACCCAAGGAATGAGGATTGAAGCACCATAGCCACCTCTTCAGTTCACTCCCATTTCCAACAAAGCCCAATACTTTGAAGGAGAATCAGCGCATCGCAGAGTACAAAGGGGCCGAAACAGCAGGGAGGAAAACCGCTACCGAGGGGAGAATGAGAGGCACCCAGCCCAATTCTACCCAGATACTCGCCAAAGACCCGCTTACAAGGATTACCATGAAGAAGACATGGAGTTTATGCAGCAGACACGAGGCGACCAACGATTTCGTAAGCTCGAGATGCCTCTGTTCAATGGCCTCGGCAATATCGACGAATGGATAGACAAAGCGGAAAGATACTTCCGAGTAAATCGCTTGCATGATCACGAGTGTCTAACAGCAACAACAATGTGCCTGGAAGACAAAGCCTTCAAGTGGTACTCATATCACTCGAAGAGGCGGGGAGTGCTCACTTGGGAGCAGCTCAAACGTGCTTTGACAGCAAAGTATCGGGGGTCAGATCCATCGGAGATACAAGGGAAGTTCTTTTCCCTTGTGCAAACAAGATCAGTACTGGAGTACCGAGAGAAATTTGAAGAGTTAGCCGGGGCAATCAACTTATCAGATGAAACACTTTGGGCTAATTTTTACCGGGGACTTAAGCCAGACATTCGCGCAATGGTGAAGCTGCTCAAGCCCAATGACCTGATGGAGGCCATGGACATGGCACAGCAAGTCGAGGAGAAGGAGTCGAGTTTGACCCGGAGCAGCAACACACGACCCTTCAACAGTTCCAGTCAACGCTTCCCCAACATCATAAGGCCTTATCCGCGTAGGGACATTCCTCAACAAAGGGGCCCAAGCCAGCAGCCACAACATACAGTCCTAGCAGATCCAAAAAGACGCGAAAATCGTTGCTGGAAATGCCAGGAACTTTGGATACCAGGGCATCAATGTGCTAACCGCGCCTTAAGGACCATGGATGGGCCAGAAGAGGAGGAACCAACTGAGGAGCAGCACTCGGAAGAGCCACTTCACGATGACTCACGGCCAGAAGAACAACAGTTCGAGGATGTGGAAGTCTCGCTAAATAGCGTGTCTGGACTCACACCATCAAGGGCGATGAAACTCAAAGGCCACATCGGTAACCGCGAGGTAGTCGTTCTCATTGACAGTGGGGCAACTCATAATTTTATCTCTCCCGAAATTGTCGACAAGGAGGGGCTGCCAGTATATGATCAGGGCACCTTCAAAGTCACATTGGGCACTGGAATAGTAGAAGAGAGTCGCGGACTATGCCCAGGAGTTCTGATCCGACTGCCACACTGCCAAGTTCAAGCCGACTTCCTGTCACTTGCCTTGAGTGGCACTGATGCAATTCTGGGAATGCAGTGGCTTCAAACCCTCGGCGACATGAAGGTGAACTAGAGAACACTCATGATGGAGTTCGATAACGAGGGCCAAAGAGTCAGGCTGAACGGAGAACCCTCGCTGAGAAAGATGGAAGTATCATTTCACTCGATTGTTAAAGGGCGAAGTAGCATTGCGCAATGCTATCTGATCGAGGCAAAAGATCTTAAGGAGATGCAAGCCGCAGACTTAGAAGTGCCAGAATCCATCAAAGAGGTCTTGGAGAACTACCCGGACGTATTTCAAGAGCCCAAAGGCCTTCCACCCAACCGGGGTTACGAGCATGCCATCATACTCAAAGACAACACGGAGCCCATCAGCGTGAGGCCTTATCGATACCCGCAGATTCAAAAAGATGAGATCGAGAAGATGGTGAACGAGATGTTGCAAGCGGGTATCATCAGACCTAGCAACAGCCCTTATTCCAGTCCGATCTTCCTTGTTAAGAAGAAAGACGGCGGCTGGAGGTTCTGTGTGGACTACCGCGCCCTCAACAAGCAGACCGTACCCGACAAATTCCCCATTCCGGTCATTGATGAGCTACTCGATGAATTGCATGGGTCTGTTATCTTCTCGAAGATCGACTTAAAGTCAGGGTACCACCAAATCCGAATGGCGAAAGGAGACGAACCAAAGACTGCCTTCCGCACTCACGAAGGCCAGTATGAGTTCCTGGTCATGCCCTTCGGACTTACAAACGCACCAGCTACTTTCCAGGCGCTTATGAACCAGGTATTCAAACCGTGGCTCAGAAAGTTTGTGCTTGTCTTCTTCGACGATATCCTTGTCTACAGCAAATCCGAGAAAGAGCACATGGAACACTTGAGTTTAGTCCTGACGGAGCTTAGAAGGCAGCGCCTCTACGCCAACCTAAAGAAGTGCCTGTTCGGACAAAGGAAGGTCGAGTACTTGGGGCACATTGCCTCTGAAGACGGGGTCTCTGCAGATCAATTAAAGGTCAAATCCATACAAGATTGGCCCATCCCCAAGACCCTAACGGAGCTCCGAGGCTTCCTTGGCCTAACCGGCTACTACCGCAAGTTTGTCAAAAACTATGGCAAGATTGCCCAGCCACTGACGGAGCAGCTCAAGAAGGAAGCTTTCAAATGGACTGACGCAGCGACGGAAGCATTCGAAGCTCTCAAGAAGGCCATGACAAGGGTCCCCGTTCTCGCACTACCAGATTTTTCGCAACCCTTTATTGTGGAAACCGACGCATCAGGACATGGACTGGGGGCAGTTCTAATGCAAAACAAGAGGCCCATTGCTTACTGGAGCCAAGTACTCAAGACCCGCGCGAGGCAGAAGTCAGTGTACGACTTTGAGATGGCTCACAAAGCTCTTGGGATACGACTTTGAGATCCACTACAAGCCAGGGACCGAGAAGAAGGCCGCTGATGCAGTATCCAGGAAGGTCGATGGACAAGCCGCAACCGAGGAAGCACAACTCAACGCCTTAAGTGTTCAAAAGGTTAGCTGGGACAAGTTGTACAAGGAGAACGGAAGCCCACTTTTGGACAAGTACCGCGAAGCAATGCAACAAGGCGACTCAAGATACACTCTCGTTGGCAACCATCTGTTCTACAAAGGTCGGTTTATCTTGCCCAAATGATCAGACCAAATCCCCATCATATTTGATGAATTCCATGCAACCACAATCAGAGGGCATTCGGGAGTGCACAAGACATACAAGCGGATTGCATCTGAGTTCTATTGGGAAGGGATGAAACCCGACATCCAGAAGCGAGTAGCTGCATGTGAGGAATGCCAGCAAAGCAAGTACGTCGCCTTGGCACCTGCCGGCCTGCTGCAACCACTCAGCCTTCCCACACAAGTCTGGGCGGACATTTCCATGGACTTCATCGAAGGACTGCCAAAGTCAGAGGGCTTCTCAGTGATTCTGGTCGTGGTCGACCGACTCAGTAAGTACTCCCATTTCATTCCCTTGAGTCACCCATATACTGCAGTTTCAGTAGCCGACACCTTCATCAAGGAGATAATCAGACTACATGGGATTCCGGAGACTATTGTGAGCGATCGAGATGCCATCTTTACCAGCCACTTTTGGGAGAATTTATTCAAGGCGCTGGGTACTCATTTGAAGCGAAGCTCAGCCTACCACCCCCAAACCGATGGCCAAACTGAAGTGGTCAACCGGAGCATCGGGACTTATCTTCGCTGTTTTGCAGCAACGAGACACAAGGAGTGGGAAAAGTTCCTACTTTGGGCAGAATACTGGTATAACACTTGTTTTCATACTTCAACTCATACTACGCCTTTCAAAGTTTTGTATGGCAGAGATCCCCCAAGACTAATTCCCCATGAAGAAGGGACCGTTCCAGTCCAACAAGTGGATCAAGCCTTAATCGAACGGGACCAGGTTCTGCGAGATTTGAAGGAACAATTGTCCAAAGCTCGTCAAGTCATGAAGGACAATGCCGACAAACATCGTCGAGACGTTCAGTACAAAGTCGGGGACTTTGTGTATGTGAAGATGCAACCAGGCCGCCAAATATCCTTGGTTAGGAAGGACAACGCAAAGCTCGCTTACAAGTACTACGGCCCTTATGAGATAGAAAGCCGCATTGGCCAAGTTGCATACCGACTGAAGCTGCCAAAAGGAACACAAGTGCACCCTGTTTTTCATGTCTCTCTTTTGAAGCCCGCCAGCGGACCACCAAGGGACCCTAGGACGGTCAACCATCTAAAATGGTATCATGGACTACAAAATCTCTTCAAGCCGCAGGGACTACGAGGAGTTCGCTATGGACCAAAAGGCCTAGAGGTACTCATAAAATGGACCAAGATGCCAGAGCATGACGCGACTTGGGAGCCTGCAGAAGACATCGCTGAAATATTCCTAGATTTCAATCTTGAGGACAAGATCGTTCTTTGGGGGGCGGAACCTGATGAGTTCTCGGCAGCTGCCCAACCCAAAGATCCGCCCCATGTGAAGAAGACCTCGAAGACCCAAGGCAGCCAACTCAAGAGCATAACAGCCCAAAGTCATCCGCAACCCGCAATGCAAGAAGACTACCCAACAGCCCTCAAGGAGGCCCACGACCCAACCATGCATAGAAGGGAATCTGGTCAAGTTCTCATTGAAGACCAGCTCTTAAAAGTCGTAACAGCCAGCCTTAACAAGGGCATTAAAAGGGACATTGAAGACATGGGAGACCAAGCCTTCCAAAGAGTAACCGACGAGCATTGAGGGTCATCTTCAAAGGAGTAACCGACGCACATTAAGGGCCATGGCATTAAAGGCGCAAGGCTCCCTGCCCAGCTATAAAAGGGACCAGCCATTCCCTCATTTCATCATCCAAGAATTCTGAAGAAATCCCTCATATCATAGTCGTAGGTCTGGGCAGCGCCTTTTAGTATTGTAGCGTCTAGGCCTTCGGCCACTTTTTCTTGCAATATTCAATAGAAATCCCAGCTCTTTTCTATTTCTCACACACTTCCAGCCATCTTTCCACAAACTGCACACATCAACCATTTATCCAGCCTTTTCAGAGTTCTCGCCGAGGAATTCTCTCAAGCCCTTCACCTAGCCGACGTTGGGGGAGGACCTATCGGGCCTTTCGAGTGAGAATTCGAAAATTCTAGACACACCATCGGATTCAGCGGGGTCTCTTAGCCAAAGAAGATTTTCACCCTTCATACCAAATTGATACTATTTTAATTTAATTGAACACATTGAGGAATAGATTGATTTTATTTTAATTTTGGTGAAAGAAGTAAAAATTAAGAATTGATAATGTGAGAGATGGGGCGTGTTCATCTCGTCTCCTCTCACCTCCGACCATTTTTTCTGTTGCTTCATTCATGGGTACGTCATGTTGCTTCATTCGTTCATTCATGGGTACACAGACAAGCCTGCTCTTCTTGGCTTTTTCCTTGTTTCTGACCTGGTGATTTGATCTTTCATCCCATAATACATTCCTGCTGATTCTCTCCCCTCTTTCATCCCACCATGCACAGATCCATCTCATTCCTCCTCCTCATTGCGCTCTTCCTCCGCACAGCCTCCGCTGAAATCAAGAACCTCAAAATCTCATCAGACTCCCGCTCCAGCATCCTCCTCGAGCGATTCGGCTTCACCCACACCGGCCATGTCGCCATCTCCCTCCGCTCTGTCTCCGTCGCCTCTCCCGATGACTCCCCTCCCTTCCCCTCCAAGCTCGGCTTCTTCCTCCTCTCCGACGAAGCCCTCATTCAGACCATCATCGAAGCCAACGAGACCCCTGACTACTTCTGCGTCCTCGACTCCCACTTCATCATTCCTCTCTTCAACTTCCAGAATCTCTCCCCGCCCCCGCACGCCTCCTACAACGACACCTTCCCCGTCACCGCTCCCAACGAGTACAGCCTCTTCTTCGCCAATTGCAATCCCCAGACGCAGGTCTCCATGGATCTCCGCACCGAGGTCTACAATCTCGATCGGGGGGGCGTCAAGGATTATCTCTCCGCAGGTCAGACTCAGCTCCCTACCCTCTACACCTTCTTCGCCTTGTGCTACATTGGATTCCTCGCCTTCTGGCTTCGTACCTGTCACCAGAACAAGCTCTCCGCTCACAGGATTCATGGGTTGATGGGCTTGTTGCTGTTGATGAAAGCATTGAATTTGATCTGTGCGGCTGAGGACAAGCATTATGTTAAGGTTACCGGCACTCCTCATGGCTGGGACGTGCTCTTCTACACCTTCCAGTTTATCAGGGCCGTGTTGCTCTTCACAGTGATTGTGCTCATTGGGACTGGTTGGTCCTTTTTGAAACCCTTTTTGCAAGAGAGGGAGAAGAAGGTGTTGATGGTCGTCATCCCGCTTCAGGTCATTGCCAACGTGGCGGCAGTTGTGGTCGGGGAAACTGGTCCTTTTATGAAGGATTGGGTGACGTGGAATCAGATTTTGTTGTTGGTTGATATCATCTGCTGCTGCGCCATTCTATTCCCAATTGTGTGGTCTATCAGATCCTTGAAGGAGACCTCCAAGACGGATGGAAAGGCTGCTCGGAATTTGGCGAAGCTGACTCTGTTCAGGCAGTTTTACACGGTTGTGATTGCCTACCTGTATTTCACCAGAATCATTGTGTTTGCGCTGAGAACCATCGCAGCATACAAATTTCAATGGGTGAGTAATGCGGCTGAGGAGATCGCCAGTGTTGTGTTCTATTCAATTATGTTCTATATGTTCAGGCCATCCGAGAAGAACGAATACCTCGCCATTGACGATGAAGAAGAAGAGGTTGCATTGGCGGCACTGAGAGATGATGATTTTGACATATGAGGTTAATTTCTCTGTCCATCATCACATTGCATTCGGTGTCTCTCTCTCAAATTTCTAGACAAGCTTATGCTATTTCGTACGAGATACTAGGGACTCTTACACAACCAATTAATGCATATGAAAACATATCCAAAATGACGAGTTAATTCTCTTTCATAATAACAACAACATTTTTCTGGCTGGCTGTGTAAGCATATTGATTGTTTATATTTGCTTATGTTAATTCTATTCATTACTTGCCCTGTTGGTTCTCAAATCCTATAATCAAGATATTATTGTTATGCATACTTCCTTTCAAGTGTAAATGTTCCTCCTGCGGCACCATGCGGTATAGTTATTCCCTTCTTCTTTTTTTGATTTTGGAGGAGTGGAGAGACATTCAACGCATTGTTTACGACTTTTCTAAATGCAACACGGACTTCAGTTTGTCCTAATTTTTTTCTTCAACTTCAATCAGTTTGGTACTTAGTTTATGTTACTACTTAGATAGTGCCAAAGTTTGACATCTTATCGACGTACTATTCAAGATGTCATACAAGAAGCTGTTTAAGACTCCACCACAATATATGTGGAACAAATGATTCCTGTCAAATGTGGTTAGCTTTTGGCGATCAAAAGCGGTTAGAGTTTGCAATCAAAACCCAGTTAAGGATTGAGTGCAGCTGGCGAACAGAATCAAATCGACACTAGGAAGTATCAACCAAATATCTAGCTTCGACAATTTCCAAATATTAGTTGAGATTTTATTTCCAAATTTAATTTTAGAAGGATTGGCATTGGAAGGACGAGTATACATGAATTACCAAAGCTCATCAAGGGATATCTTTCACACTCGGAAATCATAAAAATTTCAGGAGAGAAGAACGAGTACGACCTGATTGTATAAATGGAAAAAGAAGAAGGCCTACTTGAGCTTGGATTACTATCAGATTCAGTCATCAAGGAGAAAAGTTCAACACTGTTCTAATCAATCTGTTCAAAGTATTGTTCAAGATATACTGTTGTGCGTAAATAAAAGCACACGCATTGCCATTGTTAAATCTTCGGGAGGAGATTGTTACCTTCGAGAGAAGAAGGATGGACTACAAAGAGGGATCTCTGATCTGAGGGGAGCTCAGAGTGCATGCACTAGAAGTGTAGGGTGGTGGTAGTTTAAGAGGAACTCTATAAATGCAAGTCATGTACCCTCACTTTATATTAGTGAATTGCTTTCCAGATGTTGGCTATTTAAAGCCAAACTGGGTAAGAAACTTCGAGGCTCGAATGACTCTTGAGTGTCAACTTCGTTTATATATTGATAATGTTCGAGATGATGTAAGATTTTTAAATTTGAAGGATCTTAGGGCTCTAGCTAGAGTAATGGTGGATACGAGAAAACATCTTTACATATCCTTTGACAATGCTTTAACAGATCGCGTTGCGATGACTGTTAGTCGCAACAGTAATAGTACGAAGGATATGTTTACCCTGTTCAGCTCACTAAGCCTACTAAGGGGGGGTTTCTCTGAACTCCAAGTGGAAATCACTTCACTATGTGTATGATCAAGTACAATAGATCTTTAAGTAACACAACTCCCTTGGTTACCACTATGTAGTTGAATCACCGTGAGTGCGTCTCACTCCATCAGACGAAGATCCTTCTCTAGGGCTAATTTTTTTTTTTTTTTTTAATGTTTGAAATCAAATGGGAGGCTTATCATTACGCCTTTTTCATAACCATTCAAAAAACAAAACAAGTTACAAGAAATGAAAAATCTTGCAAATTACACAAAATACCTGACTAACTAAATTTTACCCTACGAGGTCCACTCATTTCAAATTCACTAATCACATCATCATTAGTAATACAGTCTATAAATGTCCTTTCAACAAAAAGAACCGTGAGATCATCAAGAAATTTATCATCCATCTTATTTCTAAGATTGTTCTTGATGATCATGGATGAAAATGTCTTTTGAGTTGCCGCTGTAGATACCGGAAGAGTCAAAATAAGATAAATTAATCGATAGATCATAGGATAAAATGACGACTTTCCCGATTCAACCAACTGCCGACACAAATCAGATACAGAAGCCATATTTGCGAAAGTTGGATCCTTCTGAATACCTGATAGAAAGAACTCACACTCCATTTCTAGAGCAACCATATAATATGATTAAAGTCTGAAGGATAAAACTTTGAAGCAAGTTTACTCACATCTTCAACTTTAAATGCTCGAAAATCATTGCGTGGATGAAATGATGCACCGAGAAAAAGAAGCTCTATAGAGTTCTCTGGAAATCTACTATCGGGCACTGACAACTAAAAAGTCTATCACAATGCAAAGTATGTTGACCCGAAAGTAGTGCGCATTTGTTATATTCTGTTCATTATCTCTCACGCCTTTCTTATAAAGAGCAGACATATCTGGCATAATAATAGCATACTCACAACAAAATGCTTCAACCTTCATAATCAAATCATCCCAATCATTCTCCCTCATATGTTGAAGTTTTTCTTTCGCTATTGAAAGAAAGTGTATAGCATTCAAAATGTCCATGTCTTTCTTTTGAAATGCTTGAGAAAGAAACTCAATAATTTTCATGACTTCATACATCAAAAGTAAACAAAAGACAAAAATAAATTTTTTCAAAGCCTTACCAATTCTTATACAAATCGTCAACGGTTGCTCGAGTAGCTCCAAATAACTCAATAAAACTTGAGATAGAACGAAATGTGAACCCCAAAGAGTGGCCCCAAACCCTGATTCATACCTGAACCTGTCTTCAGTGTACCAGCTACCACCAAATCTGAAAGTTCTCATTCCCTACAAGCCTTTAACATTGAATGTCTCTTCGTAAAAGAGTCCACAAAGTTCACAACTCTAGTGAGAGTAGAAAAAAATTGCTACATATCAACCACTCCTTTAGCCGCAGCGTTTAAAGTCAGTTGTAAGAGGTTAACAAATCAATGTACATAATATGCATATGGACACTCTTTTAGAAACAAGGCTTGCAAGCCATTAAATTGACCACACATGTTACTTGCACCGTCATACCCTTGTCCACGTATATTTTCTTTTCTTTAAGATCATATTGAGCAAGGATCCTAGATATATCATCTTTTAGAGTTGGAGAACAAGTGTCGATAACACTGATCACTTTGAAAAATCATTCCCTTATCAATCCATTACAATCCACAAACCGAAGAATGATTGTCATTTGCTTCTTATTTGCCGCATTAAGAGCTTCATTAACAAGGATGCAAAATTTAGACTCACCTACTTCCTCGCGAATCTTGGATCTGACTTTGTTACCAAGAATATTTATAATTTTGTTTTGAATTGTTGGAGATGTATATTTGGCATTTCTTGGAGCATTATCCAGTACTTTGTGATATTCATCATTTACTCTTTTCAAGAGATCCAAAATCGTGTTAAACTTGCCACTATTAAGAGAGTCGGTCGACTCATCATTACCTCGAAAAGAACATCCTTGTCATGCCAACACTTTCACAATCTCTATAGTAGCAACAAGTCTAAGTCGATTATCTGCTACTTCTTGTGAAGATAGTGAGATTTCTATGTGTTTGGAGGGATTTCGTAAATTTTCTCACTTGTACATAGAAGAATTATGTGTGGAGTTAATTCCTCCGACATGAAATAAGATGTCCGACATCTTGGACATTGCATTCTTCCAACCATTGAATCTAATTTCAGTGAAATGCGGATATCGAGATGGATAGCTATCAAATAAGAAACAAGGGAAGCGAATTTTGACCCCCATATTTTTTTATATTTGATCCCGTTTTGTAAATAAATTTATACTCATCTTTTTTTTTTAAAACCGTATCCAAATAAAAATTTAAAATTATTTAAAATACTAACTTATATACCCAAACATATATTTTTTGATGAAAATATTAATTTATTATAATTAAAAGAAATCATGTACCCAGATTTAATTTTGTAACTCCTATATAAAAAATTTCTGATTCAGCCACTGCTGTCACTCGCAATCTCATATTGCACGCTCTCAGACCTATTAGAGGGAATATCACTTTTAAACAATTGTAATAAATTTTTATGATGCTTAGGATTCCTTTTATTGGTCATTTATCTTCATTCTTCACGAAACCTATAATAAATTAACAATTAATTAAATATAACAATTAACAAAATCAAGTCAGTGTTTTCTAATCCACAAACCACTAGCGGGAATATTTATATTAGTTTCAAACTACGAAATCTAAAAGCACAGAACCATCACTCATTTAAAACACAAACAGCAATTTGAGGCATTGCAAGACGCACGGACAACAACAAAGCGGAAGAATCGGAATCTGATGCAAGAATTCAGAAGGCCGATAGTGAGAATGAATGAGAATTCGACAAATAAAAACCCCTCGGGGCTCGGGCACCGATTCTTGTTTTGTTGCCCATGCCCGGCAAGATTCAGACGCAACTCGCAAGAGTTAAGACAGGAAACTCAGTGATAAGCGGCAGTTAACTTACCCTTGGGCGGAGTTCTTGATTGAGCGGACAACGGAGTTCTTTCCTTTTGATTGGAATTAACCCTAATACTTTGTTACTGGTTGAGTTGACATGGTCTGATCTGTAAATGGACAGGGGAGTCTCTTCCTTGGCCCAAGCCTTCCATTAAGAGAAAATGGGAAGGTATAGGCGGCAGACGACTATGTGAGCAAGGAGTCCCACTTAGAGCGGAGCGAAAGCTACATGTAGTTGGCAGGAGAGGGAGGTTGGGAGGGATGGCGAGACTCGAGAGAGGAGACGAGAAATCTCAACCAGATAATCCATCGTGAAAGATTTTTGACATTTATCAAATTAATTTAATATTATATTTACATCTTTTTGTGTAAAATAAAAGATTTTGAGAAAGTTACTTGGGCTATAGCCCATACATGAGATCCGTCCCTACTTATCTAGTGAAAAAACGTATGCAAATTTTTCTATGCTGTAACATTATGGCGAAGCATTTCCATCAAAAACATTTATGTGACTATCATTATTAGAAAGATGATGTCTCATCTTTTCGCTACATATAACATATTTTAGCTGCAAATAAGGTTATTAGCCACGACCTCCTCAATCCTTGTGAAGAGCTAAAAAAATTTAGCTAGGAATGGAAAAGTCAACAATATTATACCGCAAAGTCTTTTGAAAACAAGACTCTACAGCTCTTCCGGAAAAAATTAAATGCAAAGAAAAATGTGGCCAAACTTAACTTTGAAATCCTCCCAACTGTATTTGTCCGCAACATGACTAAACCCAGTCATAAACCGACCAGGTCTGCCCATTCCCAGGATCATCTAGTCCCCCCTTTAAATGCTCTCTTCAATATGTGTACATGCTCATATATATACATATACCAACCTTCAGACATTTGAAAGTATCTCTACCCATTTCCTCACTTGGCATTTTACAAGAAAGTAGCGTTGCTTTGCATAATGGTCTGCTTTTGCTTCTTGGTAGATCAGACGAGGAAGGTGAGACGCACAAAACCGGTGGCCGGAACATGTTCCAAGTGCTGCAGAGGAGCCAGCGTTGCTGACATGGAAACATACACCAGATTCTGCTTCATCCCCTTTTATTGGACTTCCTGGAAAGCCATCATCTGTAGCTTCTGTGGCTCTGTCTTGAAGTCTTACAGATGATCATCATCTTGTTTAGTGTACAACTTCATTATGGATGTCATTTACCCTACTTATTATACATGACACTTTGACTTTGCATATAAGGGCATTTTGCTAGCTAGTGCATATATAAATATTTCAGCGATTATGATTCGATTTTTGATGGGACTAGAGTTTGGATAGAAGAAAAAAAAAAAGATAAATTATCATGTTTTCTCATATGTCACCCTAAAATATTATGAAGGTTCCTAATCAACTTTGTTCTCCGCATATAATATGTCATGTCGCTTTTTTGTTAAACCCTTTAATTTTGAAGTGACGTTTATGTATGATAGTCGCCAATCAAATCAAACTGGAAAGATGATATTTTATTCTTCAAATATTAGTAATGAAATTTATCAAATACACACGGAAAAATGTTGCACCACATATTTAGAACAACTGCCACATAACAACTTGTTATCCAAAACTTCACAAAATCATGTGTGAACTGAAGAACTCCAATTCTGAGTAGCCATCCATTCCAATTCCGGAAATTATTTGATTGATTGAGCATGGTGATGACCCTCCAACTCCCCAATCCATTACTCCTCCTTGCCGCCCAACCGGCCAAGCCCCACCATAAGAAACCTTTCGTCACAAGGGCCGCGTCCGACCCGGATCCGACTGAAACCGACCCTGACTTCGAGGCCCGCCTCTCCCGCCTCCGCTACCGATCAGGCACAGGGAAGAAGGCTGAAGTCCGCAAAACCCGGAAGTCGGCTGGTCCTAAAGGAGGAGGAAGTTCCCAGTCAGGTGGAGTTTTCTTGCCGCCGGTGCCGTTGAAGGAGCCGGTGTCGGGCGGGGTGAAGGTGGATTTCGGGTTCAGCCCGTATAGTGAAAGGCTGAACGGGCGTATTGCGGGTCTGGGGCTGGCGGCTCTGCTGCTGGTGGAGCTGGCCACGGGGCAGAGCGTCATTAAGTTTCACTCGCCGCCGATAATATTTGTGCAGGTGTACTTCGTGGCGGCGGTGATGGCGGTGTATGTAAAGTTTGAGAAGGAGAAAGTGAGTGTGTGGCCGGAGACGACGACTGCTGTCAAAGAGTGAAGATTGGGTCGCCTCATTCTCATTGAATTTTTCTATATGGACGAGATTGATACACTTTAAGTTTACTCTTTGTTTTCGCCTCATCTATCAGCCGCTGTCTTTGATCTCAAGACATAACCCTCCAAAATTAGGGATCAAATTATTCCACCAAAATAACTAGGTGTAAAACTAGAGCACTACTTTTTATATTTTAATATGAAATAATTATAAATGAGAGATTGTCAAAAAGTTAGTATATATCATTCTGTCGCAGAAATTAAATGTAATCATCTCTTGATAAGAATTTGTCTGTGCCTTCTGCGACACAAATGACAACTTTTGCCTCAAGATAGAGAGAGCTTAGCGGTGACCCATTGATCGCGCGTCGTTGTGCGCGTCAAATATAATTCCTTCCTCTCCCACTAGTACAGCGGTTAAGTAAGGGTCGATCTCCACAGGGAGCAAGCAGTAAGTCTCAGCCAGTAACCTACACTTAAGAAAACGGGGGTTGCGTGAGTGATTGGGGGTTTTGCGCGATGCGCGAATAACAGCGAATATCGTAACTCAGGGAATTGCACTAGACGTGCGCAAGCAGTAGAGATGAAGTACTATATTTATGAGAAGTATTGGGCAGACAATCCTCTATGAATGCATTCCTTATCATTGACTCTAAAACACCTATAGTTTATGCTTTACTTGGGTTAGTGTCCGGTAAAGGCTTCCTAACACGTGCGCATGTTCCGTTCAAAGTTCATGTGCTATTAATCCTTAGAACTAGACTAAACAGCTGCGAATCCTGTCACAGTAGCAGCTGCCTACCCTAACTCGTTACTCCTAATTGTCACGGTAAGTTTGCGGTTCAAGGCTTCCCCTACGCATGCAACTAGTTTAACAGGTGACAAGCAAGCAACACAAGTAAGTTTGCGGTTCAAGGCTTCCCCTACTCATGCAACTAACCGTCTCGGCGCGCACAGAATTAATACAAGTAAATAAACTATGCATTAAGCTCAAGTCTCAAAGGTAATACATCATAGATTCATGCCCGACCAACACTAAGTGTTTAGCTAGACATGCTAGTGGTAAACATCATAAAATAGTAAATAACAACTACTGAATCCAAGAAAACGGTAGCAAACAGTGCGTGCAGTGTCTTCTCTTGGCTGGCGCAGTCGGCTGGCGCAACTCTCCTTGACAGGTCCGTGTGTTTTTCAGTTCTGCCGCGCAGTGCCTCTGGAATGTCACTGAGTGATGGTGTTCCGCCTCTCTCTTCTGAAACCCTAGACTTTCTTTGTTTAAATAGTGCCCCAGGAAGTTCATCTTTTGGCAACTTCCAAGTCTGGTCACTGGGACTTTGCGCCTGGCGCACAGCATTGACTGGCGCAATCGGGTAGCGCACCTCTGCTGTCCTTCGCCATTTCTTCTTTTGCTTGCGCCGCTAGCTCCACAGGCTGATCTTTCACTCCTAGAACGCTGCCTGTTAGCGCGTATCCGACTTAAGGACTCGTTCTGACCTGATATACAAAAATAGTGGAAACGAGTAATCTTGCCCATAAAATATTGCAAACAAGCATGGGTTTATGATCTAAATAACGTGTATAACTAGGCTCTATCAAACCCCCCACACTTGCCCCTTGTTCGTCCCGAACAAGTACTGAAACGCGGATACAATTACCTTTTCTGGAGACTAGCGCACAGCCTTGCATTCTAGCGCAAGATGCACAGCTGCTTCAACTCGTGCTGCTCTATCACCTGCGCACAACTGCACTCAATAGTTCTAATATAATAATCCCGAAATTTCATTACCTCTCAGCCGGGATGAAGGTCTTTGGATGACTGGGAGATAGCTCTTCTTAGGCTCCTGGTTGTCAGCCCCCGCTCCGAAGATAGGTATATGGTTTCTTGCGCGAGCTTCTTCCAGTGCGTGATTCGTTCGCACACTTCCTGGGAACCTGAGCCTTTGATGATATCCTTGTGGTCTTGCGCACGCAGGTACTAAGTAGTGCGCATGCTGATTCTTTGTAACGCAAATCATCTGCTTCTGCTGGTATTTTTCTTTTGTACAGCTTCCTTTCCAATTTTTTATTTTTATTTTTTTTTATTCCCAGAACAGTTCCAATCTCAGCCTTCGGATAGCAGCTATGGAACTCGTTCCGCTCTCCCTCCTTGGTTTGTCTGCGCCGGTCAGCGCACGCGTTTACATCCGCGCCCGCTTTCCTTAGCTTGATATCCAGAGAGAAGGTGGTCTGTTTTCCCACCTCGCCACGCCTTGGGTATTTTGCCTTTTGCATCCGCGTGACTGAGCGCGCTCTGTTGTTCCGAAGGTTGCGAAGCACCGGCCTCCACTAGCGCACTCGACCATATACCTCGCCTTCGAAGCAGAAGCGACTAACCGCCTCTCTGGAGCATTTCTATCAACTCCACATCCCCTGTATATCCCAACTAACAGGAGCAGAAAAAACGAAAAAATTATGCTAAAACAGTAGATAGCAGTGCACACAATACGGATAGCGCAATACAAGCTGGAGCGCAAGCGCATCCTGCACCTTAGCGCACTACTGCTACTAGTTTTCTTCAACTTAAACTAAGCTATACGAAAAATGCTCAAAACATGAAATGAAAGAGTAACGCCCCCCCCCCCCCCCCCCCCCCACACTTGAACAGAGGCGTGTCCCCACGACTCAAGCTCAAGCGCACGGAGGCTGCGCACATGCATGCAATGCAACGAAAATAAAGAGCATACGGGTGAACACAAATAGTCACACAAAATATAGCAGGGGAGTCACAGAATGTAGGGCACAAATATTCAGCACACATAACACTAGACGCAGCAAAATAAAAGACAACACCCTAAAGAAAATTACTGCGCCTGTCCATGGCCTTAGAAGTTCCCTGAGCTAGACGCTGCTGCTGACCCATGCGCCTCATCCTCTGAAGAATCAGTCATGGAGTCGGTGCTGGAGGATGGTGGCACAATGGTGAGGGGGTCAGGCTGCTCGTCCTCGGAAAGGGACTCCCATACGGAATCGGAGTCTACACTGGGAAAGTGAATGGGGGACTCCGGAATAGAAGGCCGGGCAGGGGAAGCTACTGGTGGTGGTACCGGTGCTGGTGCAGGGGTGGGCTCTGCTGCTGGGGCTGCTGGTTCTGGTGCGGGCTCTGCTGGGGCTGGGGTTGGAGCTGGCGCTGGAGCTGGAGAGGGTGCTGGAGTTTCTGGGGTTCGGGTAGGAGGTGGATGGTGCAGGCTGAGGAGAGGGGGAATTGCATCTCCAAATTTCCACCCGGATGGTGGACTCATACTTAAATCCACCCCCTCTGGCGCTAAGTATTCGAGCACGCGCATAACGTTGAACAACATGCGCTGCTCGGCAGTGGCTTCCTCAGGCGCCGCCTCAGTCTCAGTCCTTGGGCGCTTGGCAGGTGCACGCGGGGGAGAGTCCTCTATGGAAATGGTTACTGGCTCCCCCTGTGGTGCACGGGCCCTCTGTTGTGCTCCAGTCTGCGCCCGAGTCCTTGGGCGCCTGACTAGAGGCACCTCTGGTTCTAGGGCCTCCTCCATCTCTTCGTCTGCTGCGGCGGCTGCTGCGGCTGCTGCTGCTGCGCCTGCCGCTGCGCCCTGCGCACTGCTCTCTACTCTGGCCCGCGGTGGTCTGGCTGGCTGCAGATGGTAGCACCACTCTAGTGTGCCATCGTCCCGAACGGCTACCGCCCTGATTTGCAGCATGTGGGCGCGGTCCAGAGGTATAGGCTGCACCAAGGTGTGCTCTGGCACCTCGGGCTCTCCATGTAAGCTCCGCAGCAAGTGCGTGATAAGCCCTCCACACGTCAGCGGCCCTCTCATGCTGACTCGGCTCCAATGGTGCACCATGTTCAGGATGAACAGCACCTTCCGCTCATAATAAAGACCCGTCAAAATCTCCATATCCAGGAGGCTGATCTTTGGTGCGCCGTTGAAACGGCCAATGATTGCATAGGCCACGATGCGCCATAAGTAAAACAGCCACGGGTCGCGCAGCTCTCGGCCCCTGCTGCGCCCCGCGGCGAATGCTGGCCCTGTTGCCATGTCCCTCCAAGCCTCCTGGTTAGGGTGCGTGTCTAACTCCTCCTCACGCACCTTGGCGCACCCAAATGCGCGCCTCAGCCTCCTTTCCGAGGCTATGAACCAGACACCCCTGTGTCTATATCTGATCTCCCTGTCCTCCGCCTCCATAGACGCCAGGAACTCACACGTATCCTCCTGGTCTGATGCGCTGCGGAGGTCCATTAGCGCCTCCCAGCCGGCAATCGCTAGCCTCTGCGCCACGAGGTCCTCTAACCCTACCTCGCGCAGGAAATCTCGACAGATGTACGGTGTCCCGTACATGTCCAGGCTAATGAATGCTGCGTACTTGTTAGCGAAAGCCGCTGGGGTCACTTGGTCTGCGGCGGGTCTCATCTTGCGCTGGCTTCAGTCAATCGCAGGCAATGCTCCCCAAAACCCTAAAAATCGAAACTGCCCAGAATCCTCTGAAATTTGCACCGAACGAGCGCCTACTGGTCGCCTATACAACGCACAAAACAGCACTCCAAGCCGCGCACTCTAGCCTGGTGCGATTTCAAAACCCTAAGAACTGTCTTCTCCGCGCAAACCCTAACAGAAGCGGCTCAAAGCGGGATCGGGGGTTACCTGGGTGCTGTGTGGTCGTGTGGTTCGTGAATCTCTCTAGACGGACGGTGGGATGGCGCTGATCGACGGCAGAGGTCTGAGGGCGGGAGCTTGTGTGTAACGGTCAAGTGAAAAAGTGCTGGGAATTTTTCTAAGTCTGGCCTTATATACCCCCTATGGCTAGCGCAACTGACCTGCGCATTGATAGGCGCACGGTCCTGCGCACTTGTGTGACTACAAAAAAAAAACTACCAAACCCTATTCTAACTAAAAACACGCAAAAAAAAACAAAACAAGCAGAATAAAATGTGCCAAAATAAAATGTGTCGGGTTACCTCCCGACAAGTGCCTTTGTTTAACGTCGTTGGCTCGACGGTACCTCGTTACGTGCCAAGTAGTGCGTCTGCAGCCTCCCCCACTCTTGCTCCTGAGTGTCCCTGCGCCAGTGCTTGTGTGACGATCTCAGTGGTCCTGCGCAAAGGATAAAAGGAGAGGTCAGCATGTGATACATTATTCGTAAGGAGGGCAGATGCAGAGGAAGAGGAGATATAGGCGATGGGTGTTAGGTCTCCCTCTGAAACATCTGGTGGTGCGTCTGGCGCAACAGCTTGCTCGTCTACTATCTCTGGCTCGGCCAAGTCAATGTTGCGTGCTGCGCCATCCCAAGGTTCGCCCAAGTACCGTTTGACTCTCTGCCCGTTAACCTGAAAACGATGCTGGTGCCCGTCTTCCAATTCAATTGTGCCGTAGGGGAAAACCTTGGTGACGGTGTATGGTCCCGTCCACTTACTGCGCAGCTTCCCAGGCATGAGCTTCAGGCGTGATGAAAATAATAATACCTGATCGCCTGGTTCAAATGTGCGCCGGAGGATGTGCTTGTCATGAAACGCCTTGGTGCGCGCTTTGTAATCGCGCAGTCCCTCATAGGCGTCCAGGCGCAGCTCTTCTAGTTCGCTCAGCTCAAATGCGCGTTCTTGTCCTGCCTCCTCCAAGTTCAAGTTGCAAATACGTAAGGCCCAATATGCCTTGTGCTCGAGCTCCACTGGCAGGTGGCATGCCTTCCCATAGACCAGCCGGAATGGTGAGGTTCCAATGGGTGTCTTGTGTGCAGTGCGGTATGCCCATAGCGCATCATCCAGGCGCTGGCTCCAATCCTTGCGCGACGGCCTCACAGTCTTTTCCAAGATGCGCTTGATCTCTCTGTTAGAAACTTCGGCCTGTCCATTCGTCTGCGGATGGTAAGCGGTGGACGTCTTGTGGCGCACCCCATAGTGCTTGAAGACTTGCGCCACAACCCTGTTGCAGAAGTGCGTCCCCTGGTCGCTGATAACTGCCTTAGGCACTCCGTACCTGCAAAATATGTTAGTTCTGAGAAAATTAGCGACAGTCTTACCATCATCCTTGCGCGTGGCTTTAGCTTCGACCCATTTGGATACGTAATCCACGGCCACCAGTATGTACTCGTAGCCGGCAGATGGGGGAAATGGACCCATGAAGTCGATTCCCCAAACATCGAACACTTCATCCACCAAAATCGGGGTCTGCGGCATCTCGTTGCGCGCGGAGATTCCTCCAGTGCGCTGGCACCTGTCACACTTCCTGCAGTGGTCATAGGCATCTCTGAACAGGTGCGGCCAGTAGAATCCGCAGTCCAAGATCTTCCTGCTCGTGCGCTTGGGACCGAAATGTCCTCCACAGGCGTGCGCATGACAAAACATCAATATAGAGTCAATCTCATGGTCAGGCACGCAACGTCTTAATATCCGATCTGGACCTATTCTAAGCATGTAAGGATCATCCCAAAGATAATGCTTGGACTCATGTTTCAATCGCATGCACTGAGTTTTATTGAAATGAGGAGGGAACGCACCTGTGACCAGGTAATTTGCGATATGCGCATACCATGGTACCTTACCTGTTAGCGCCATCAGATGCTCGTCAGGGAATGTCTCCTTGATCTGCCCTGGCTCCTCATCCTTTATGATCCTGCTCAGGTGATCAGCGACGGTATTTTCTGTGCCCTTCTTATCTTTGATCTCTAAATCGAATTCCTGAAGCAAAAGTACCCAGCGCATCAGGCGCGGCTTGGTCTCTTTCTTGGATATGAGGTAGCGGATAGCTGCGTGGTCCGTGTAGATGATGACTCTGGCGCCTAGAACATATGCTCGGAACTTCTCCAGCGCAAATACAATTGCCAGAAGCTCCTTCTCCGTGGTGGTGTAGTTCTTCTGCGCGGAGTCTAGTGTGCGCGATGCATAGTAGATGGCATGCGGCTTCTTGTCCTCGCGCTGCCCCAAGACTGCTCCCACTGCGTAGTCACTTGCGTCACACATCAGCTCAAATGGCAGGTTCCAGTCTGGGGCGCGCATCACTGGCGCACTGGTCAGCGCTGCTTTCAGTTTATCGAACGCCGCCCTGCACTTATCAGTAAAATCGAAGCACACGTCTTTTTGCAACAGGTTAGACAGGGGTATGCAAATCTTAGAGAAATCCTTAATAAAACGCCTGTAAAACCCAGCATGCCCTAAGAACGATTTCACGTCGCGCACGTTGGTGGCATAAGGCAGATTAGAAATAATATCTATCTTAGCTTTGTCTACCTTAATACCCTCCTCTGAAATGATATGACCCAGTACTACTCCGTGCGTAACCATGAAATGACACTTCTCGTAGTTTAGCACTAAGTTCTTAGAGATGCAGCGCGCTAAGACCTTATCTAGATGTGTTAAGCATGCATCAAAGGTACTCCCATATACAGTGAAATCATCCATGAACACTTCTATACATATACCAATCATATCAGAGAAAATGCTCATGACGAGGCGTTGGAACGTACCTGGCGCGTTGCACAGCCCAAAAGACATACGCCGAAACGCAAAAGTGCCGAATGGGCATGTGAACGTGGTCTTCTCTTGATCCTCCGCAGCTATGGGTATCTGATTGTAACCTGAATATCCGTCCAAAAAACAAAAGTAAGGCTTACCTGCCAAGCGATCCAGCATTTGGTCCATGAAGGGTAGCGGGAAGTGGTCCTTGCGCGTTACAGCGTTCAGCTTCCTGTAGTCGATGCACATGCGCCAGCCAGTCTGTATGCGCTTGGGAACTAGCTCGCCCTGCGCATTCTCCTCCACCGTGATTCCTCCCTTCTTTGGCACAACGTGCACCGGGCTGACCCATCTGCTGTCTGAGATTGGGTAAATGACCCCTGCGTCAAGCAACTTCAGAACTTCCTTTTGCACTACCTCCATCATATTCGGGTTTAACCTGCGCTGAGCCTCCCTGGATGGCTTGGCACCATCTTCCAACAGAATCCGGTGCATGCACACGTCTGGGCTCACTCCGCGCAGATCAGCAAGAGTCCATCCAATAGCGCGCTGGTTCCTGCGCAGCACCTGTTGTAAACGCGCCTCCTGCTCTTCTTCCAATCCCCTCTTGATGATCACTGGCAGGGTGTCCTCATCTCCCAAGAAAATGTACTTGAGATGCTCCGGGAGTTGCTTCAGTTCGATCTTGGGTGCCTGCTCAACAGAGGGCAAGATTTTGTTAGCGGTGCAAATATGAACTATACCACGTACCTGTGTGGATGCTGGTTCAGCACTGCTTAGCTCCTCCTCTTGCTCCTCCAGCTCTGCCTGTGTCAGTAGCTCTGGTCCTATGGTTGCGCTTGCACACTGCGCTTCTGTGACTAAGTCGTCAAGGCTGTCCATTGCGTGCACGGTGGCGTCCTCATGTGGGTGCTGCATCCCTTCGAAGATGTTGAAATGGATTTCTTCGCCATCTACCTCCATGGAGAGCGTGCCCCTCCACACGTCTATCTTCGTGCGCGCAGTCATCAGAAACGGTCTGCCTAGGAGGATCTGCGCACCGCTGGCGCTTGATTCACCCTCCATTTCGAGCACATAAAAGTCTGCTGGGAACACCAGCTCTCCTACTCGAACTAGGACATCTTCTATCATCCCTGTAGGTTGTTTGCACGATCTATCTGCTAGCTGAATTGTGAGACCTGCAGGTTTTAGTGGTCCAAGGTGCAAGGTCGCATAGAGAGAATATGGTAATAAATTGATTGATGCGCCTAAATCGATCATGCAGTTGCTTACCGTGGTTTTACCTAAGGTGCAAGGGATAGTGAATGTACCTGGATCTCGGCACTTAGGTGGTACCTTTTGCTGCACGATTGCTGAGGCCTCCGCATTTAGCATTACCTGTGCGCATTCGCCTGTCCTTCTTTTATTCGTGCACAGCTCTTTTAAAAACTTCGCATACCTGGGAATCTGTCGAATAGCTTCTATGAGAGGTATGTTGATTTCCACCTTGCTGAACAGCTCATACAGTTCCTTGTCCAGTGCTTCTTTTCTCGCCAGTGGTGCCTGCACAGGGAAAGGAGCAGGTATGTTAGTACAATTTTTGTCCTTGTTTTTCGAGTGAGACATACCTGGCGCTTTGCCCTGCTGGTTCGTGGTTGGCGCTTCTGATTGCGCCTCTGGCTCTGGTTGCGCACTCTGAGCTGCTGGATCTGGGACTTGCGCAACTGGTTGCGCGGGCGCCTGCGCGGTCTGCTCTGTTCCCACTGTGCGCCCAGTCCTCAGTGTTACTGCATTAACTCCTCCCTTAGGGTTCTGAATCACTTGCGAAGGCAGGTTGCCATCGCTCTTTTTCAGCTCATACACCGTGGTTGCAATTTGTGATAGATGCTTTTCTATGGATTCGAACCTCTTGTCATACTTTTCGTCATTCTTGCGCACTGTGTCTGCTAGCTGCCCCATGATATCTTCCAAGGATCGCTTTGGTTGCTGATTGTTCTGCGCTGGTGCGTCTGTGCGGCGATGCGGTGGATTGTAGGGTGCAGCCTGTTGCGTCTGCTGTGGTGCGCGCTGATCTGTGGGCTGCCTCTGGAAATTGTTCTCTTCTCTCCATCTGAATCCATTTGCAGCAAGCCCAAAGCGCGGCTGATTCTGCCTCTGCGGTCCTCTGTTGTCCCATCCTCCAAGGGCATTTACATCTCCAGTTTCTTCAAAAAGTGTTGGGCACTCGTCTGTCTTGTGCTCAGTGGACCTGCAGAATTCACATACCTTTGGCGCAACTGGTTGTGCGCTCTGCGCACTCATCAGCTTCTGTAGCATGGCCTTCATTTCTTTGATCTCAGCGCTTGCCTCTACCTGATGCACAGAACGATTACGACTACTTTCAAGTGTCAATTGATGTCTTACCTGCCCAGCAGAATCTTCTATCAGCTGCCATGCATCCTCCGGGTACATGTTGCAAATGTCCCCTCCTGCGCATGCATTCAGTAGTCGCAGCTCCATAGGCAGCAGTCCATTCAGAAAGTTCTCTATCAGCACATTCTGGGGAAGCCCGTGATTGTAGCAGTTGGCTTCTAGCTCCCTGAAACGCTCGTAGTATTCTGACAGAGACTCCCCTGCGCCTTGCCTTGGCGCGGCCAATTCCCTTCTGAGCAGCGCGATCTTCGCTGCTGGATAAAATTTATCTAAGAATTTCTTCTGCAGCTGCTCCCATGTGTGGATTGATCCTGCGGGTAGGCTCATCAGCCAGTGTTTGGCTGCATCGCTCAATGAAAAAGGGAACGCTTTCATCTTCAGCGCTTCATCGTTTTCCCCCAAAGCCTTCATGTTCTCGCAAATGATTAGGAACTCCCGCACATGTTTGACTGGATTTTCGTTGTTCATTCCGTGAAACTTGGGCATGTGATGGATGAGTGAGCTCCTTAGTTCGAACTGTCCGTCGGGCGGAAGCACTATGCACCATGGCTGGTTAACAGTGAGTGGGGCTGACATTTCGCGCACTGTCCTGCGCCTCGCGACTGGACGAACGGGTGGCGCAATGTATGGTTCAGCGGCCATCCGTGCGTCGTCCTCACGCTGCACTTCCTCTCTGAATAGGGCTGCGCGGTTATGCGCCCTTGCTTCCTCTGGGGTTCTGTCTCCCAGGTTATCTCCAACCACACTGTTATCCTCCATGTCCTGATCCAAACTCAAGAAACGAAATTAAATGGCAACGAAGTTGTTGCGTCTGTCAGTGCGCAACTAGAATCTGCGCAGCGCAACTGTTTCAAGGTTGCGCAGGCTGATGTGATTGCGCGCTGTCAGAAAACAACAACGAGAAAACAAAAACAAAATGAAATAACTAAAATGAGAAATGTAAGCTAGCTAAAACTTAGCTGTGTTGCTCCCCGGCAACGGCGCCAAAATTTGATCGCGCGTCGTTGTGCGCGTCAAATATAATTCCTTCCTCTCCCACTAGTACAGCGGTTAAGTAAGGGTCGATCTCCACAGGGAGCAAGCAGTAACTCTCAGCCAGTAACCTACACTTAAGAAAACGGGGGTTGCGTGAGTGATTGGGGGTTTTGCGCGATGCGCGAATAACAGCGAATATCGTAACTCAGGGAATTGCACTAGACGTGCGCAAGCAGTAGAGATGAAGTACTATATTTATGAGAAGTATTGGGCAGACAATCCTCTATGAATGCATTCCTTATCATTGACTCTAAAACACCTATAGTTTATGCTTTACTTGGGTTAGTGTCCGGTAAAGGCTTCCTAACACGTGCGCATGTTCCGTTCAAAGTTCATGTGCTATTAATCCTTAGAACTAGACTAAACAGCTGCGAATCCTGTCACAGTAGCAGCTGCCTACCCTAACTCGTTACTCCTAATTGTCACGGTAAGTTTGCGGTTCAAGGCTTCCCCTACGCATGCAACTAGTTTAACAGGTGACAAGCAAGCAACACAAGTAAGTTTGCGGTTCAAGGCTTCCCCTACTCATGCAACTAACCGTCTCGGCGCGCACAGAATTAATACAAGTAAATAAACTATGCATTAAGCTCAAGTCTCAAAGGTAATACATCATAGATTCATGCCCGACCAACACTAAGTGTTTAGCTAGACATGCTAGTGGTAAACATCATAAAATAGTAAATAACAACTACTGAATCCAAGAAAACGGTAGCAAACAGTGCGTGCAGTGTCTTCTCTTGGCTGGCGCAGTCGGCTGGCGCAACTCTCCTTGACAGGTCCGTGTGTTTTTCAGTTCTGCCGCGCAGTGCCTCTGGAATGTCACTGAGTGATGGTGTTCCGCCTCTCTCTTCTGAAACCCTAGACTTTCTTTGTTTAAATAGTGCCCCAGGAAGTTCATCTTTTGGCAACTTCCAAGTCTGGTCACTGGGACTTTGCGCCTGGCGCACAGCATTGACTGGCGCAATCGGGTAGCGCACCTCTGCTGTCCTTCGCCATTTCTTCTTTTGCTTGCGCCGCTAGCTGCACAGGCTGATCTTTCACTCCTAGAACGCTGCCTGTTAGCGCGTATCCGACTTAAGGACTCGTTCTGACCTGATATACAAAAATAGTGGAAACGAGTAATCTTGCCCATAAAATATTGCAAACAAGCATGGGTTTATGATCTAAATAACGTGTATAACTAGGCTCTATCACCCATACCATGACCTCAATCCATCTCGCCGCCACGATCTTGATCATTCGATCTACTGGCGCTCTAAAATTTCTTAATGATTCCATGATAAAATGCAGGAACATAAGCCCACTGACTAAACAACCACCACCATACTTAGAGATCTTCTTCTCCTCTGCCCTCCTAGCTGCCTCCCTTGACTCTGGCAATACCCTCTCCAACAAAGGGAGAGACAATAAATACATCCACACAAAGATCTCTACCTCCATCCCACGCCGGCACCAAAATGTCCGTTGGCTTCTCTCTCTCAGCCAGAAGACCAGCTACCTCCACCCTAGGCCCTAAATTAGCCTTCCTACATTGTGTTATGCCAAATCCTAATCTCTCCTCCCAGGCAATGAGAGTCGTGATCACCGTCCGCATCGAAAGTGTGCAAATCTCTACAGGCCGCACAAGTGCGAGAAACGGTGAACACATTGTGCCCGGTATGGTAATTGAGAGCCAAATGAAGCCCAGAGAAAGACGTACGTATCGCTGTGATCCAAATACCGCTGCCGGACATAGAAATCTTATTCACCAGGGTCTTTACTCGGGCCCCTCCTTGCCCCTTGATTTCTTCCATAATGACTTATGCAGTCAACCCGGTAAGCCACTACTGTGGTTTAGCCTTCGATCTCAGCTCCCTCAAACCAATCGGGGTGGTAGGTAGAAACCTCAAATTCCATTATTCAAGCAAGACTTAGCTCGGCACCTTCAGGAGCATGGGAGATGGTTGTGCGGTCGGTGTAGTAAGATGTATAGGGTTGAGTCTCGGTGTCGAGGCCAAGATTATGGGGCCACCTTTGTAGGGTCCGCTGAGTGACGTCATGGCGTTGTGTGCGCCAAAATTTGATTTATAATACTTACTAGCTAGTGATAAGTAGGGTTGAACCCACGAGAGAGCAAATAGTCTAGAGCTCTATTGATTAATTATCACACTAAAAAGGGGGTTTTCAGGAAGAACGCTGTTGTTTATCAAATTCAGAGAAAATCAGTTCAGGGATATGCATTGCAACTAGTAATCATCGATTGAATCATGCATCAATTAGTAAAACAATTGTTTCTAGTCTAACAATCCTGCTAAGGTAATGTCAACTTCAAGTTCTATCTACTATTAACTGCTAAGTTCTCAAGTAGATGTAATGTTTATCCTCTTAGTTACCAGTACTAGTTCCACCGCTAGGCTTACGCTAATGCTGGACTAATCGAATATCATGCACTGCTAGTCTAACTAGATCACTGCTAAGTTCCTCCAATCAAACATACAAGCATGCCATTAAGTTCAAGAACAGTAATTCACTGAATCGAATTATGAAAACATAAGTATCTCAGACCGTTCGTTGCAACACAAATCCCCAAATCGAATTAGGGTTTAGCTACTACTATCCATGTAAAACAATAATGAAAATAAATTGAGTTCAGAAAATACGAAAATACTGTTCACGATTACTATTCTCCGGCACAGACTTCTCCTCTCCAAGCTCTGGTCTTTCTCCCACTTCAATTCAGGTTGTTCTTCAGTCGTCCAGCAAAAGACTTGTCCAAAAACTAGAGGTTTTCCTCTCTTCTTTTCATTCTTTTAAAATTGGGCCGGGCTGACTTCTCTTGCACGAATCAAAAGTGATTTGTGCAAGGTTTCAAAAGTGATTCGTGCAGCTTGCACGAATCACATACTCAGTGCGCTTCCCCTGCTGGACAAGTCACATTTGATCCGGTCAAGCTCCAAGGTGACTCTGGCAAATCAAAGTGTCTTCATAAGCTGGGCGAATCAATAGTGATTCGGGATGGCTCCAAAGTGACTCGTGCACTCTTGGTCGAGTCAAATAATCAGTGGCCTCCGGAGCTGGGCGGATCACTTGTGAGCTGGGCGAATCACTTCTGGTCTTGGGCGAGTCACTTCTGATTCGTCCACTGCTTGGACAGATCATCTGTAGTGTTAGAATCTTACTCGTTTGACCCTTTAAACCTTCGAATTTTATCTTAATGTAAACTATGAAATTGTAGCCCCTTGAGTTAGCTTTCCAATATGCTATAGCATGCCCCAATCAGATAACAATCATGTACTCGGCGAGCCTTCAACAATAAAGAGGTCATTCTCCCAGAATTGGTCTATATTCATCTGAATGCGCAATAAAGCTCCAAGCGGTCTTGATACACCTGCGATGCGAAACACTACAAAGAAGTAGTCTTTCACACACAAAATGCAATTAAATAATGGGAATAAACAACTCGATGCATCGTATAAATACGCTTCATCAAACTATCCCACACTTATCTTTGTTCATCCCCGAACAAGAATGAAATCAACACTCGCAAACTCAAATCACTTCTAACACTGAATTTATTCGAGATGTTCTCACTAATTAGTTCATCAACATATACTCACACTCATTCTTCAATAATGATCAGTAAGACTATAATGATACATGTTACCTGTGATGTCGAGATGGATTCAATGGATGACTGGGGAGATAGTCTTTTTTAGACTCCTGACTTCATTCTTCAGCTGTAGTCACGCGCATACGCTGAATTTTCTTTCTCTAGCACGTGATAAATTCAAATCATGAGGAACTCAACTTTTCTTCTTCTCTTTTGTAGGACATGACATATTATTTGCTTTTAATGCAATTAGTAAAAATTTACAATCTAGAGATATGTGTATGGATGTCGCTATAAATCAATTACAAGGTCTTATTTTATTTTTAGAGAAATATAGAGAAAATGGATTTGAGGATGCCATGATTTGTGCTAAAGAAATTGCCAAAGAGATGGATGTACAACCTAAGTTTATAGAAAAACGTATTATTAGTAAGAATGGAAGATTTGATGAGCATGTTGATAATGAAACAATTATGTCTCCACAAGAGTCAATTCAAGTTGATTATTTTCTATATATTGTTGATCAAGCAACTCTTTCACTCCAAAGTAGATTTGAGCAATTTACATTATATGATGAAATTTTTGGTTTTCTTTTTAGTGTAGAGAAATTAAAATCACTAAACAATGATGAGTTAAAATAAAATTGTCTTAATCTTGAAACATTTTTAAAATATGATGGTAGTTTAGACATAGATGGTTTAGATTTATTTGTAGAGTTAAAAATTCTAAGAGAAATTATATAAGTGGTGAACAATAATCCTATTTGTATACTTGATCAAATAAAAGAATGGATTCTTTTCCAAATGCTTTCGTTGCTTATAGAATAATGCTAACGGTGCCAATTACGGTTGCTTCGGGGGAAAGAAGTTTTTCAAAATTAAAACTGATAAAGTCCTATTTGAGATCTACCATATTGGATCGTTAGTTAGCGTTCCCTCTTGAGTAACTCAGTTTTGGGTTACCCGAGAGGTATTGCAGTGAAAGTTTATGTCGAGTTACCCGAGAGGTAATGCAGCGGGTAACTCAATAACAGCAGCGGAATTAAAAATAATAATACTCACAATTTATGGTGGAAACCTCAATGCTAATCAAGCACTGAGTAAAACCACCACCTTCCAGTATCCGCTGGAAGGATTTGTGAAAGATGGATCGTCGGTTTATTTAGATCTCTTGTCAAGTACAAAACGAACAACTTATCGCCTCCAACGCCTAAGCTATTCTTTTGTCTCTCTTTGACTCAATCTAACTCTCGGACAATTCTTCTTCCACTCTTGAACTTGACCGCTCAAGATCTCCGAGTACTCGTCACGCTTTCTTGGTGCTCGCACTTTTTTCTCGTTCACTCAAGACCCCCTTTTTGCAACTCCTAGCTTGGTTGCTTAAAAGAGCAGCGCGTAATCTCTCGAATATCATGGATTGATGCACTTGATTTGCACGCCAATATTCGGGTTGCCAAATCTGCTTCAATCCAAATCTCAATCAGATATCCCTTAATTAAATAAAGAATCAAAATAGATTTGTTTTCCTTATTTAAAGAAGGGATAATCTAAGAGATCTAATATACATCCCATAATATATATTAGATGTATTTGAATATCCCTGAAGGATATCCGAATATATGCTGGATTCTTTCCCGATTCGTGTCTCGCCTTGTCTCCAGGACCATGCTGTCTCTACCGTCATCATGTTCCTTCATGAGTTCCCTCTAGCCTTCCCCGAGGCGGAACTCAATCGCCCACTTTGTGTTTTTCCTGCACGCTCATTATTCTTTGTTAGTTGAGTGCTTTTCATCACCAAAACACAAGGGTTTAACAATATTCCCCCTTTTTGATGATGACAAACACTCATTCGATAAGGACAGAAAAACACAAAGTACTGACAGCACATATTAGATATCCGAGTTACCTGTCATGTGAGTCAGTTAAGTTACACTCAAGCTAAATAGTTCACAAAGCTCCCTTAAGGTACTCTAACAGATAGATTGTATGTGGTGACTTCCTTCCCTGGTAAGACAGTTACACAGTTCCCCCTAAGATAGACAGCAGAATAGAGTTTAAGTAATGACTTCCCCCTCAAGTTATGCAGTCCCTTATCGCTCTTCCCCTGTTTGGCATCATCGAAAGGGAAATCGTTAGTACAAGTTAAGGATCACATCAATTAGAAACTCCGTTTATCAATCATAATCGGATGCCATACAAAGTAGCACCAACCGCAGGATAGAAGGCATAATTAACAGCTAACATAGATAAAAGTCAGCGCATGATGAGGAACAAAAAAACTAGCAATGAACGGGTAGAATGAGGCAGGGAATCAAGAAGGGGGTGAACCATAAGAACATAAACTGATCACCGGACATCAAGGATAGTTTCTCGCAGTTGTACGAGCAGCTTCCCGAAGTGACCATTCCCGAGGATGGGAACAGTTAACTCCTCCATCATAATCACCCACTATACCAAGGAGGTATCTAAACCCTCCATCATTTGACTACCCTCCATAACAGGGCTGGCATCTCCATGAGGGACATCTAAACGAACAACACTCTGCATTCCCCCACCGGAGACACTACCTTGACAGCTTTGACTTTTGAAGTCTCTTTTACTCAATCGACCCCATAGGTGAATGTATGGCATGATTTATTACAGTTATCATTCGTGAACCCTTTCCATGAATGTATCTCCTCATCCATGGTGTGAATACATTGCCATATGGTGCACCCTGACTTGAAAGGTTGATATGCACCCTCTTTAGTATGTCCATTGCTTTGCTGTCAAAATTTTTTTTCTTAATTTTCCTTGTTTTCCCTCCGATTGTTTCTGCATGAAAACTTCCGCTCGAAACTTTCTGTTCAGCCCAGATACTCGGTTCGAATCTTTTGGTTCAATCAAGGACAGGTATGATGCGGTTGAGTTACCCAAGTGGTACAAGAGAGGCACCATACAAACAAGAAATATTAAATGAGAAAATATATGTGTACCTCAAGATTGATCACCCCAGTTTGCAATATGACAATGGGCTCATAGGGGCATCAAATTCTGAGCAGCTAAGGGTGGCTTTGAGATCTTCCGTGGCTTGTAGAGAGGGGTCAATTTTCTGGAAGACTCAATAGGTCTAGAAAGAGGCTCATCATGTCTTCTTGAATCAAGGTTAGAGAAAATTATGATGCCTACATGCTTAGGATGCTACAATTCAACAGCTACCCAGAAGTGTTAAATAAAACAACATTTCATAATTGAATGCATTCTAGACCGGGTAGTTACGTATGCTCTTCATAGCCAATCATTGAAGGAGTATGACAGGGAACACACACATATCAGTCAAGGGAAATAATACCTAGTACCAAGCGCTGTTTTCAAAGGGTTCCCTATGTAGTGTCTTCGTGAATACATCAGCCACCTGATCACCAGTAGGGTAGTAGTCCATTTTGATCAACCCTATCTCAACACAGTCATGTAAAAGTGATAACGAATTTCAATATGCTTACTACGCGAGAACTGAATAGGGTCCTTAGAGATGCTAATGGCACTAGTGTTATCACATAAAATAACAGAAATGATCAATTTTAACACTAACGTCACTTAGCTGTTGCATTGGCCATAAGAGTTGAGCACAACATGCAGCACTAGCGATCTATTCCTCCTGTATATACCCTATGAGAGTCAGGTCACCTCCTCGAGGGTACCACAGACACAGATTGTCTTCCCTGACGTGTGTCTCCCTTGGGTGACTCTAAAACTTTCTGGTGCAACTCGTCTTGCATGGCAACCACCCAGTCGGGGTCCTTTAATGCTTCCTTCACGATTTTAGGCTCTGTAAGAGACACAAAAGCAGCACATTTACTTATTAGTGAAACATCAGAAGGAGTATTGTGTACCCGCTCATGTGAAGAGTAGCATTCATAGTCTGATAGTTGAGTGGGTTGATGAACAAGTCTTCCACTTCTGGTGACCCTTTATTCTGGGCTTGGAGATTGTTGGGTTGTCTCTGCTCGTCTTTCCTCGTGAGGGAGGTCAGGTTGTTCCCCCTCAGATTGTGCATCTCCAGCCTCTTCTTCCTGGGGAGTTAGGTCGGTGGCTTCCTCTGCAGGGTTGACTTTGGGTGCTTCCTCGTGTGTTCCTTCGGGAGTGCAGTCAGTGATCGTTTCTCCAAGTCAGTTGAAGTTCGTCTTCCTCTAGAAGGAATTTTGTACTCGATTTCTTTATAAGATCACCTCCTCTACTTTGAACATTCACGGGGCCATAGAGATCCATATGGATCTTCTCGAGAGGAGCAGCTGTGCTCACTGTCTGCTTAGATTTGAAGGATACTCTTGTTTGCTTTCCTCTAATGCATGCATTGCGTACTTTGTCTATGTCGCACCCCACTTTGGTTAGACCGTCTACTAAACAGTTTCTGTAGAGTTTGGATGTCAATTTTAAGCAGTTATGTCCGACTCTCCTATGCCACAGCAGGGTGTCATCTTGAATGGTTGACAGACAGACTTCCTCGTCAGGTATGAAGTCCGGGTCCACTATATAGAGTCCATTTCGCCATACTCCTCGCAGAATGGTCTTTCCTTCCCTGAACTGACTACCTTTCCTTTTCCCTTGTTCCCGAAGAATATGTGTCCTCCGGAACCTTCTTGAAGAGTGATGAACCATGCTTGGTTTTCTGTCATATGTCTTGAGCATGCACTGTCTATGAACCAAGGTTCAGTTATCGTTCTTACCTGCAAGGGAAACGTTAGTTTTTTCGAACCCAGACAAACTTGGGTTTGTTGGGTTTAGAAGGAATAGTACGAATATAACAAGTATCAGACAAGTCAGTTTTACTCTTTGGGGTATTTCGTGGTTTCCCCATCCCTGAGTTTGAGTGATGTCAATGTTGAGTATAATTATGATGGGTTCCCTGTGAGGGAACATTTTTTGTCCTTTTCCGAGTTCCCTCAGGGGGAGTTCTGGCTTTCTTTGGAGCACCTGTATGATAAGTTCGTTGGACCTTCTTCTCAGCCTCCTTCCACTTGGAACATTCTCTCTTATAATGTCCCTCCATTCCACGGTGCCAGCACACACGATGGCACTTCAGACCTACATACCTGCTCATATCTGTTGGTACTGACTTATGAATCTTTCGAGCCATCAGATCAACTTTGGAAGGGTCCTGATTCATGCTCTGTTTCCTCCAAATCTGATATGCTTTCCTTGCATTGAAGGGCACAGACTGTTCAGTGGGATATTTCATTATCTGATCCTTTGATTTTGCATGAGAGCTTTAACCTGCATCAGTGCAGAGTTCCTTTCTAGGTTTGACAGTTGCGGAATTCAGTGCAGCTTCTTCATCTGACTATCTGATGGTTGGATTTCTGATCGATAAGCGCGTGCGTTTATTGATCGTTTTCACTCATTTTTGGAGTATTATGACCATTATGCACTCTCTCCTTCTTGTTTCAGGGCCAATCAGCTCAGGCGCCATGGAGAGTAAAGTTAGAGGCAACTGCATACAAAAGAGCCGAGGAATATGTCTAATTGCTTCAAGCCCGTACTGACCGTATCGCCCGGATTGACCGTATCCATACATTCGGCACGGTTGATACAACCGTGTCGAATCTTCGATTTTCAGCTGAGGTCGTATTGACCGTGTGGAGTGGATAGAAACGTATCGGTCGTATCAACCGTATTGGTACGATCGAGTTGATACGACCGATACGGACAACGCAACAATTTTACACAGAATTTTAATCGTTGAAAGGGAGAAAAAGAGGCAGATTGGACATATTCAAGTGCTTGGTTGTAATCTATTTTTTTCGTTAGAGAATTGGATTCGTAACTCGATCTTTATCTATGAAAGCAATGAAAGCATTTTCCATGTATTGTGAGTAATCTACCTAATTCCAAGGTTTGATGAATCTTGTCTAGTGTGTTCAAAGTATTGTGATGATGTTCTAAATAAAAGTTTAGGTGGATGATTGATGGATTACGGTTTACTCAAGTATGTTAAGTTATGCATGCTAGATGTTTGAAAGAATGCCATCATGAAATCCGTTTTAACTTAAGTACGTTATTGAGAGACACATACTTAGGAAAGACGAGAGTAAAACCGGCTTTGATCTTATTGACATACGAAAGTAGCGTAAAGAGATAAGTTAGAGGTTAAGTAAGCTTAATCCGAACTCTTTTACTGATCATCATAACGACGGTTTGTGATTAGTGGAGGATATTAGAGCGAATCAACATATTGAGAGATTGAGATTCGACTTCCGTAATAGATTGATATTCGAAATTGAGCGAAAGCTAGTTTAGAAGATTGATCTATTCATAACCTCTATAGTCTTCAATCATCCATTCATCTTTGTCACTTTATTAGAAAACACTAGGCAAGTGAAATCAACCTTGAAATCTTCTCGAAATTTGTCAATTTAACCTTGGCTTGCTTGTCTTAGTCCAAATCATTACAGAAAATCAATTCACAAATAGAGATAGCTAAACAGAACTAGATTTTACATAGTGCATAAGCTTAGTTTACTCCTTGGACGACCTGAAATACTTCGGGTTACAAATTATTTTTGACCTGCATTGGAACTTCATATTCACTGAATTTGGAGTACAAAAATATTACACGTCAAAATGGCGCCGTTGCCGGGGAGTAACGAGGTAGCTTGTCATTAGATTAAATCTAGCATGTCATTTAGACTACTCATTTTAAATTTTAGTACTTTTATTTTCCTTATCCCACTTGTGCTTTCACGGTTGTTTTTGTTTGTGATACATTTCAGGGTTCTCTATTGTTTGGATGCAAACCCGGTCAAAGAGCGGAATCAACAAGAAAAAGAATCCAGATTGAGTCACTCAACTCCTCCTGTAGCAACCAATAGCAGGAGTAAGTCAAAGAAAACCGTCACACCTAGGGAGAATAAGACACCAGAAATGGAACAACAAAGGAACAATGCGAATGATCCTCCTCGAGAAGAACTTATTCCAAGGATGCCGGACTTGCCTGGTCAAGGTCGATATCAGCGACGAGAGGTACAGGGAGAGCCAAGAGCCATGAGGGATTACCCATTCCCAACCATGACCACGTTACAATCACCAATTACATACCCAACAGTGACTGCCAACAATTATGACATCAAACCGGCGCTGCTGGCCTTGGCTTCCAACTCGCCTTTGTCGGGACTTCCGAAAGAAAACCCAAATGCCCACCTGAATTCATTTCTTCAGTTGCTGAATACATTCATGATCAATGGAGTTTCTAGAGATGCAGTTTGTCTCAGAGTTTTCCCGTTCTCACTAGCGGGAAAAGCAAAGGAATGGTTGTCGAGCCATAATCCCGGAACTTTCAGTACTTGGGATGACTTGGCACAGGCGTTTTTGACTCAATATTTTCCGCCTGAGAAAACAGCTCAATATAGAACCAACATCAGCAACATTGGGCAAAAGCAAGGTGAGACATTGTATGAAACTTGGGAACGCTTCAAGGGTCTATTGAGAGCTTGCCCACATCATGGTCTGCCCAAGTGGCTTGTCATTCAATCATTTTATAATGGGTTGGACTATGATGTGCGAGCTACTATTGATCAAGGAGCTGGCGCATCTCTTATGGATCATACACCAGAGGATGGTGAAAGAATTATTGAGAAGATGTCCAGCAATGCTCACAGATGGACAAGTGAGAGATCCAAACCCACAGAAACACTCCAACACTCAGTCAACCTTTGCCGTGGACGCAAATGACGCTATTGGAGCATTGTCAAGGAAGTTTGATACCTTGATCACTACCATTGGAAACTTCAATACAAATCAGGACGGTAGTTCTTCGTCAGCAAGAGGGTGTGGGATCTGTGCAACACTAGACCATGATTCAACCTATTGTCCGCTCACAATGCCTCTAGAGGATGGAATTAGCAACGAAGATGTTAACTTCATGGGTAGACAAAATGTAGGTGCTTATGGATCAAGCCCAAATCCCGCTTATCATCCTAGCAATCGAAACCATCCGAATTTCTCCTACAAAACCCAAGAACCTACCCCTCCTGGATTTTAATCTAGACAGTACCAAAGCAACTGGAGATTTCAAACAAATCAAGGAAGTTAAAATTTTGCTCGGAACAATCAGCAGGGGGCAAGGGCACTTTAGTAGAAGCCAAGGACAGGTGCAATACTCGAACGACTATCAAACCCAACCCACTCAAGGGCATCAACACAAAGCACAAGCACCCCCTCAAGCTTCTTCGAGTAGCTCTAATCCCACCATGGAGGCCATCCTTGCTCAACTTGTAGCGAGTTAAGAGAAGTTGAATGCAAGAATCGATGAACTTGCCATTCACAACAAACATTTGGAAACACAGATTGCACAACAGGTAGCTTCTTCGTCAAGATCACATGGTAAGCTCCCCTCGAAGCCGGACATGGGTAATACTTAATCTTGTAGCACCATCACTACAAGAAGTGGTATAATGATAGACCCCGCTAACGCTAGAACGCGTGCCTCCAAGCCAAGGTTGGTCTTGGATGAGAAATCGGAGAAGGAGAAGGATACAGTTGATGAACCTGATGTAGAAGAGGTTGACCCCACACCAGTTGAGAGAGATGTAGCTGTCGAGGTACCGGTATATAAGCCTAAAGTGCCATTTCCACAGCGGTTAGCTAAGAGCAACAAGGAAGCTCACTTCAAGAGGTTCTTGGATATGCTAACGAAGCTTCAGGTAATGCTACCCTTCACGGAGGTAACCTCTCAAGTCCCTACTTACGCAAAGTTTTTAATAGATATCATTTCTCAAAAGCGTAGGATTGATGTGCATGAAACTGTTGCATTCAATGAGATATGTAGTGCCGTAGTTCAAAATGCATTACCTAAGAAGTTAACAGATCCGGGTAGCTTTGCCATCCCTATCAATATTGGTAATGTTATCATCAAGCGTGCACTGTGTGATCCAGGGCTAGCATTTCTCTTATGCCTTATTCACTTTGCAAAAAGCTAGATCTTGGTGAACTTACTCCTACATCTATTTGTTTGAGATTGGCGGATCGCTCTTCAAGATTTCCTAAAAGAGTTCTTGAGGACGTTCCCATTAGGGTAGGGAATTTCTATATTCCCGTTGACTTTATTGTTTTAGAGATGGAGGAGGATAAGGAAGTACCGATCATTTTAGGTAGAACATTTCTAGGTACCGCTGGAGCCGTGATTGATGTTAGACATGGCTCACTTGTGTTGCATATTGGTGAAGAAGAGATTGCATTTAGTCTAGAAAAGTCATGCAAGACACCATGCTCATCATTTGATTGCAATCGTATTAGCTCATATGATTGATAGACCATTGTGTTTTATCTTCATCTAACCCTTTGAGTTGAAGATACTAATGAGCATAGCATGAGGGCTATTGATTTGGGAGAAGGTAACACATATGAGGATAGGGGACAAGATCTCGAAGATGGTCCGAGAAGGTAAAGAGTCTTGCAAGGTAGAGCTCAAAGCTCTACCGGCAAGCCTAAGGTATGAATTCCTGGATGAAATTTTACGTATCCGGTGATTGTGAATTTTGCTTTGAATGGGGATGAGACTTCTAGGTTGTTGCATATTCTTAGGAAGTATAAGAAAGCTTTGGGCTACTCAATTGATGATCTTACCGGTATTAGTCCTAGTATTTGCATGCATAGGATTCAGTTAGAAGATGAGGCTAGATCATCCAAGGAACATCAACATAGGTTGAATCCCAACATGAGTGAGGTAGTGAAAAAGGAGATTATGAAATTGTTGGATGCTGGCATTATCTTTTCTATTCCTGATTCAAACTGGGTTAGCCCAATCCATATTGTCCCGAAGAAGGGAGGATTTACTGTTGTGGCTAATGAACGGAGTGAATTGATTCCTACACGAACCGTTACTAGTTGGCGTATGTGTATCGATTACCGTAAGTTGAATAAGGCCACAAAGAAAGATCACTTCCCTCTTCCGTTTATTGATCAAATGCTAGAGAGATTAGCCAATCATAGCTTCTTCTGTTATCTTGATGGATACATTGGGTTTTTCCAAATACCCATTCACCCGCAAGATCAGGAGAAGACGACGTTTACTTGTCCTTATGGGACTTTCGCTTATAGGCGAATGCCATTTGGACTTTGTGACGCCTTTGCAACTTTTCAAAGATGCATGATGACAATCTTTTCTGATCTTATAGAAACGGAGATGGAAGTCTTTATGGATGACTTCTCAGTATACGGGTCCTCTTTTGATCTTTGCATTCTTAACCTTTCCCATGTTCTTGAGAGATGTATTGAGACTGATTTAGTGCTTAACTGGGAAAAATGTTATTTTATGGTGCAAGAGGGTATAGTCTTGGGACATCTAGTTTCCAATCGAGGGATAGAAGTAGATCCAGCTAAGATAGAGGTCATAGCCAAACTTCCGCCTCCTAGGATGTTAAGGGGATTAGGAGTTTTTTGGGTCATGCTGAGTTTTATTGGCATTTCATTAAAGACTTTTCAAAGATAGCTAGACCCCTCACTAATCTCCTATGCCATGATGTTGATTTCCATTTTGATTATGCTTGTTTTGAAGCCTACACTAGGCTTAAAGATGCCTTGACCTCTGCCCCTATTATTCAGCCTCCCAATTGGGAACTCCCATTTGAACTTATGTGTGATGCAAGTGAATATGCAGTAGGTGCCGTGTTAGGTCAACGAGTTGATAAGAAGCTACATGCTATTTACTGTGCTAGTAAAGTCCTTGACCAAACCCAGGCCAACTACACCACCACGGAAAAAGAGATGCTCGCCATCGTGTTTGCCTTTAAAAAATTCAGACAGTACCTTGTAGGATCCACACCATAGTCTATACCGATCATGCTGTCATTAAGTACCTCATAGCTAAGAAAGATTATAAGCCTAGATTGATTAGGTGGGTACTCCTACTCCAAGAATTTGACGTTCTCATTAAGGATAAGAAAGGGGTAGCGAACCTAGTAGCCGATCATCTCTCTAGGTTAGAAGAAGATCCCCAGGCTAGGGTTGCTGCAACTCCCATAGATGATTCATTCATAGGAGAGCTTAATGGGGGTGGAGCTACAAGCAGCTCCTTGGTATGCAGATTATGTGAATTATTTGGTTTGTGGTCTACTTCCTACTGATCTTAGTCATCAGAGGAAAAAGAGGTTTCTGCATGATGTGAAAAAGTATTACTGGGATGAGCCTTACCTTTATAAGCTTTGTGCAGATGGAATTTATCGGACTTGTGTGGCTGAGGAGGACATGATGAGCATTCTTGTTCAATGTCATGATTCTCCCTATGGTGGGCATGGTAGTGGAAACAAGACTGCATCGCGATTTCTCCAATGTGGATTCTATTGGCCCTCGCTTTTTAAAGATTCCTATTAGTACGCCAAGAGATGTGATAGTTGCCAAAGGAGTGGTAATATTTCTAAGCGCAATGAGATGCCCCAACATCCTATTCGAGAGGTAGATATTTTTGATGTTTGGGGGATAGATTTTATGGGTCCCTTTCCCACCTCCTTTGGAAACTCATATATCCTAGTAGCTGTAGACTATGTGTCTAAGTGGGTAGAAGTTGTAGCCTCTTCTACTTGTGATGCTAAAGTTGTTACGAAGCTTTTTAGGAGGATTATTTTCCTTAGATTTGGCATACCACGTACCGTTATCAGTGATGGAGGGTCTCATTTTAAGGAGAAGTATGGTGTTTACCATAAGATTTCCACCCCTTATCACGCACAGACATGCGGGCAAGTGGAGGTTTCGAATAGGGAAATTAAGATCATTCTTGAGAAGACAGTCAGTCGGTCTAGAAAAGATTGGGCTTCTAAGCTAGATGATGCACTTTGGGCATACCGTACTGCATTTAAAACCCTCATTGGAATGTCTCCATATCGACTGATTTATGGGAAAGCATGTCATCTTCCTGTTGAGTTGCAGCATAAGACTTTTTGGGCAATTACACGATTGAACTTTGATTTATGTGTTGCAGGAGAGAAGCGGTTGTTACAATTGAATGAATTGGACGAGAGTCTCTTGGATGCTTATGACAATGCGCTCCTCTACAAGGAAAGAACGAAGAGATGGCATGATAGAAAGCTGGTGAGGAAAAGCTTCAAACAAGGAAACCAAGTCCTTTTGTTCAATTCAAGATTGAGACTTTTTCCCGGTAGGTTACGGACTAGGTGGTCTGGACCTTTTCATGTTCAGAATGTATTTGATGATGGGCATGTGGAGCTTTTAATTCTGAAGGGGAGTTGTTTAAGGTTAATGGGCATCAGATTAAATTGTATCATGGGCTAGAAAAGGAGGTAGGCTATGTGAGCTACCATTTGGATTGATCCTGTGAGCCCTTGGTTACGTCTCGCCAAGACTTTAAACAAGGCCTTTTCGGGAAGTAACCCGCTATGTGGGTTCCTCTTGTTTCTTGTTTTGTTTTTATTTTTCTTCTTCTTTTAGTTGCATTAGGAGTCATGTGTTTGGCTTGCATCTTGGTCTTCTTGTTTTATTTTTGTGTTTGGGGTTTAATTCTTCTCGGTATCATCTTGGCTCGGCTGGGTCGTACGGCCCGTTTTGGCCGTCGTGTCCGTATCGGTCGTATGGATACGGTCAATACGGTCTAGACAATCTCCACAGGGGTCGTATCGACCGTGCGGATTGGATAAAATCATATCGGTCGAGCTGGTCGTACCGACCGTATCAATACGGACAATCGGCTGTATGTTGACCTAAATCGCGATTTCAGATTTGAAATCGCGATTTTCACCTAAAATTTCCAGAGCAGCGACCTTCACCCCTTCCCTCAGCCGACGCACCAGCCTCCGACCACAACCCCAGCGACCTTCTCCTCTCCGAGCTCGTTCGTAGCATCCAGCCATGCTCGACCAGCAGCGGCCCAAATCTCCGCGACACCAGCAGATCCGCACTCGCCCATCACTCGACCGCACTGCTCTAACCCTAGCGCCTCACACAGCCCTCTTCAACCCAAGCTCCGCAAAGCAACAGCTGCTCCGACCCCCCGACCCAACCAACCCCAGTGAGTTCTCTAGCTTCGCAATCGGCAATAGCTTCATCCTTGCGGCCGACCCTAGTGTTGCACCTGCCTTGCTCGCTCAATCCCAGCTCGTTTCTCAGCCGCTCAATAAAAAAAAAATACCACTTACGAAAAAGCCAACAACCGACAGGAAGAAGAACATTGTCCGCCGCCCCGTCTGTCCCCTCCATTCCCTAAGATATATAAGTTCATCAATCCAAGGTCCGCGGAGCGGCTTCAGCGCATCCTCGACGGAAAGAAGGAAATTGTGCCCACCTCCATGCCCGACTTAACGACAATGCACAGGTTCTCCATCTTTGACTCAGTTAATAGCCGGCTGCTGCAGTTCGGTCTTGGGATGCTTGTGGGGGCTAAATGGCCGACTCATAAAAACATGGACCACGAGTTTATAGCTTCCTTTGAAGTTGTGGTCGATGACTGCATGGAAATTCCAATTGGGGAATGAAGAGCGCTGCGTAACCAGGGAGGACCTCCATGACATCCTGGAATTTCCTTTGGAGGGCACTATTCCTGTGGTTAGTGACATTGAGCGGATAGAATTCTGGCGAAAGTTATCCAGGCAAGACGCGGTCTTCACCCCTAGCCCACCCTCCACGTGCATTAGAGACGTGGAATGGAAGTATCTGCATCATATCATTGTGACATCAATTAATCCGCGTGTTGAAGGTGGGACGAAAGTGTCTCAACTGGATTTGGACCTCCTCATCGCTCTTGACAAGGGCGTGGAGTTTGACGTTATATCCTACTTGACTTTTCGCTTTGAAGAGTTCCAAAATAATAATCAGAGATACGTTCTTGGTGGTGGCGGCTTCATTACAGGGCTCGCCGAAGCTTTTCGCTATGACCTTCCACCGGCCGCCCCGCGCATGTTCCCAATTTTGGACCTCGCCGCTCTAAGGCAAATGCGGATGTTATTACCTAATGGTAATGGTATCATAGGACAGATGGCCCTCTGCAGCGGCTGATCGTGCTTCGAAGCGCCAACACGAGACTGCGCCACCACCATCAGCGGCGCAAGAGGATGCCCAGCCCATACATCAAGCTCCGGACTACAGTTCCCAGCTAGATCTTATGCGATCTCATGAGTGGACGACCAGAGCTATCAGTGCTTTGCTTTAAGCCGGAGGAATTCATGATTTTCCACCAACTCCTGCTGCTCCTGGATCCGAGACTTTTGAGCCGCAGGATCCTATGGCATGGACTGGCCCGAGTGATGATGATGCCGGACCTTCCCAGCGCGGCGCTGAGTGACTACGCTTGGGATGCTACTTGTTCTTTTTTTTTGATATATTAGTTGATGTCCTTGCTATATTGACTTGACTGCTCTTGGTGGTTATTTTTGACTATGTTAGTTGCACTTGGACATTTACTTATTGCTATTTTGTGTCCTTATGGAATTCTGAACTGCTTAAATCTCATCATAAGGTTTGTTTCATTGTCATAGATATATATATATATATGTTTCCTATCTCATTTTGGCGATGAATTTGATGAACTTGATTGTGCTGTATTTGTCCACCTCTCTTCCCATTTTCAGGTCATCACGGTGGTAAAAATATGTTGACTCTAGCATGAAAGGGCCACGCTCACTAGGGGAGTTCCTATGCACTCTTCTTATTTTTAATTTTTACGCTTAGGGTCTAAGCTTTATTTTAAGTGTGGAGTGGCTGGTACATATTAATTGAGTGTTTCATTGATTAACTTGCTTGAATATGCATTGAGTGGTTGGTGCAAAATATTCATTGATTCCATACTATGCATATTGTTATAAGAGTGTTTCACTTCTTTAAAGCTTGGGATCAACATGCTTGAGTTTCACATGTCGCATCTAGCCTCTTTCATTTTGCTGATTTAGAGCCTAGGGCCGAGTAAGTTCTCATGATCGCGCCTTCTTGTGAGTCATTATTGTTGCTTTCCGTTGCCTATCTCGCGTTCTAGGAATTTTTCATTGCTTGCTTTGGACCTTGGTGTAGCTTGCACTTTCTAAAATCATTTACATAATGCACTTGCGATTGCTTTTAGGTGACTCTTGTTTGCATGCTTAGCTCCTCGCTTGTAATTGTTTCTTGCGCATCCTCAACCTCTCTTTGGGCTTATTGTCAAGTTCTTAGTGTGTGAATCTGGCTGCAATGCCGAGGGTTAGGAAGAAAAGTTCCCCTCGAAAGTATTTGCACCGAATGAAAAAAAAAAAAGAAAGAGAAGGCCGAGGTTAGGAAGAAAAGTTCCTCCTCGAAAGCTTGAGAGAAAAAAAAAAAAGAGAGAGAGAAGAAATAGTAAGAGCTTGACTTTATGCCCATCCGCCATATCATTCTTGTGCAAGTCTACAATTTGCTTGTGTGCTAGCATGCTATACTAGAGAAGGACCCTTGTGTTAGCACGTAAGCATCAATTGGTTTATGACTGTTTTTGAAAATCAATTTTTTGCCGAACTCCTCTTTCCTTATGAATTGTGATGCAAAGTCCAAGGCTTGGATATGAGTTCTACATCGCTAGCCCGTGGACTAGCCCTAGCTAGCATAGGCAATCTGTCGGCATGTTGTGTATAAACCCTTGTTTCGAATGCTTTGCCTTGAAAATGAATAGATTGCGAGATTTGGTTTTGGTTGGCTCCAGTACTGATTTTCTTGAGTGTGTGTCCTCATGTATTCTTACGCGGCTCAAAAACTCTTTGATTGCAATTTGTTTGAAGTGTTAGTGTGAAGTGTGGGGCTAGAGTTTGTGAAGCCCCGCTTTTGTGGTCATTGCTCTATTATTCAAAGCTTAAGTTGGGATAGAGAGTCTTGAATATATCATAGCATGTTCTGATTGTTTGCTCGGGTCGATCAAATTTTAAGTGTGGAGTTTTGATCGGTTGGATTCCCGACCGATAAATGCGTGCGTTTATTGATCGTTTTCATTCATTTTTGGAGTATTAATACCATTATGCACTCTCTTCTTCTTGTTTCAGGGCCAATCAGCTCAGGCGCCATGGAGAGTAAAGTTAGAGGCAACTGCATGCAAAAGAGCCGAGGAATATGTCTAATTGCCCCAAGCCCGCACTGAACGTATCGCCCGGACTGACCGTATCAATACGTTCGGCACGGTTGATACGACCGTGTCGAATCTTTGATTTTCAGCTAAGATCGTATCGACCGTGCGGAGTGGATAAAATCGTATCGGTCGTATCGGCAGTATTGGTACGACCGATACGGACAGTGCAGTAATTTTACACAGAATTTTAATCGTTGAAAGGGAGAAAAAGAGGCAGATTGGATTGGAAGAAGGGAGACGAGCTGGGACGAAAGAGCACGAACCAGAGAAGAAAAGAAGGAAGAAAAGAGGTATTTCGATCCTTTGTTACTCGAGTGCTTGGTTGTAATCTATTGTTTTCGTTAGAGAATTGGATTCGTAACTCGATCTTTATCTATGAAACCAATGAAAGCATTTTCCATGTATTATGAGTAATCTACCTAATTCCAAGGTTTGATGAATCTTGTCTAGTGTGTTCAAAGTATTGTGATGATGTTCTAAATGAAAGCTTAGGTGGATGATTGATGGATTATGGTTTACTCAAGTATGTTAAGTTATGCATGCTAGATGTTTGAAAGAATGCCAGCATGAAATCCGTTTTAACTTAAGTACGTTATTGAGAGATACATACTTAGGAAAGACGAGAGAAAAACTGGCTTTGATCTTATTGACATACGAAAGTAGCGTAAAGAGATAAGTTAGAGGTTAGGTAAGCTTAGTCCGAACTCTTTTACTGATCATCATAACGACGGTTTGTGATTAGTGGAGGATATTAGAGCGAATCAACATATTGAGAGATTGAGATTCGACTTACGTAATAGATTGATATTCAAAATTGAGTGAAAGCTAGTTTAGAAGATTGATCTATTCATAACCTCTATAGTTTTCAATCATTCATTCATCTTTGTCACTTTATTAGAAAACACTAGGCAAGTGAAATCAACCTTGGAATCTTCTCGAAATTTGTCAATTTAACCTTAGCTTGCTTGTCTTAGTCCAAATCATTACAAAAAATCAATTTACAAATCGGGATAGCTAAACAGAACTAGATTTTACATAGTGCATAAGCTTAGTTTAGTCCTTGGACGACCCGAAATATTTCGGTTTATAAATTGTTTTTGACCTGCATTGGACCTTCATATTCACTGAATTTGGAGTACAAAAATATTACACGTCAATATCCTATTCCTGCTCTGATGAACCTTCTCTCAAAGATCTTGCTCTCCTCCTCTAGCTTGAAAGCCGCTAGCTCCTTGATCAGTTTCTGTCTTATAACATTTTCGCTACCCCTTGCATTCTGTAAAGATTGAAGCAGCTCTCTGTTATCAGTTTCCAGTTGATTCACTCTGTCTCGAAGAGTCAGCACTTCACAGATGCGATCCTCACAGGTGGTGCACTTTTGCTTGTGTGAGATTCTTTCTTCTTCCAGTTTCTCAGTATTTTTGACAATTTATGTACCTTCTGTTTTTCCCCAGCTATCTTCTCATCCTTAATTGCAATGGTATTTTTCAGCTTTTCATCTGTCTTTAGCAGTCCTCTTGTTACTTCTACAAAATCAGAATAAGAGTATTCTAAATCATCAAACTTATCAAAATGGTTTGCCTCAGAGGTGCCTGAGCCAGCCATCATCAGCCTTCCCTCGTCGCTGTCTGGATCTGACTCTCCCCACGTGGTCAGCGTTGCTTGCTTGGTTTTTTGAGCTGGAGGTTCTCCTCTCTTCTTACTGTTGCAGTCAAGGGAGCGGTGTCCTTTCTTTTGGCAGTGGTAGCACACTAGGTCCTTGTCGTTCAGTTTTTCACGTCTCTGATTGCAAGGACCTTTGTTCCTTCTGAGGGAAGCCACTCTAAAAGCTCTGGTCATCAGGACAGTCTCTTCATCGTCACCATCGTCGTCCGATTGGTCATTTTGTGAGATGTCAAATGCCCTCTCTATCTTGCGTGCAATGGATTTTGAGCGGTCAGGTTCACGCCTAGCCATCTCCCTTTCAATGATTATGTAGTTTAGCCACCAGTTCCTCAAGGATAATCCTCTTTATAGTGCTTTGCGCTTGTAGGGCTAGGGTAACGTCATCCCACTAAGAGTTCAGTGTTTGGAGGAATTGGTGTGTGACTTTCCGCTCAGGTATTTCCTCTCCCAGAAACTCCATCTGTCCTACGTAAGTTTGGAAGCGGGTGTAGAAATCCTCAAGAGATTTTTTCTTCCCTTGCAGGGCGTTCTCATAGTCATTGGATGCAGCCAATATTCTGTTTCTCTTAATATCCTCATTTCCTCCGTACAATCTGCACAATCCATCCCAAATCTCCTTGGCTGTCTTATATTTCATGACTTTCTTGAGATCTTCGGGAGAGAGAGCAGCATAGAGCACCTTCTTAGCGCGATTGTAGTCTTCATCTTTGTAGTCTTCTTTCTTTTTGTCCTTAGTTGGATCTGTAGCATCCTTGATGAGGATTGGTCCTAGCTTAATTATCCTCCATAATTGTCCATCAAGTGAGCAAATATGTGCTTCGATCTGTTGAGTCCACCAATCATATTCTCCAGGGTTCAGCATAGGAGGCTTCCAGAAGGAGTCACTAATTGAATTTCTCGATGTTATTTTCCTGCAAAGCTAACTTCAAAATCTAGAGCTTCTGCCTCTGATACCAATTGTTGGATCGTTAGTTAGCGTTCCCTCTTGAGTAACTCAGTTTTGGGTTACCTGAGAGGTATTGCAGTGAAAGTTCAGGTCGAGTTATCCGAGAGGTAATGCAGCGGGAACTCAATAATAGCAGCGAAATTAAAAATAATAATACTCACGATTTATGGTGGAAACCTCAATGCCAATCAAACACTGAGTAAAACCACCACCTTCTAGTATCCGCCGGAAGGATTTGTGAAAGATGGATCGTCGCTTTATTTAGATATCTTGTCAAGTACAAAACGAACAACTTATCGCCTCCAACGCCTAAGCTATTCTTTTGTCTCTCCTTGACTCAATCTAACTCTCGGACAATTCTTCTTTCACTTTTGAACTTGACCGTTCAAGATCTCCGAGTACTCGTCACGCTTTATTGATGCTCGCACTTTTTTCGTTCACTGAAGACCCCTTTTTGCAACTCCTAGCTTGGTTACTTAAAAGAGCAGCGCGTAATCTCTCGAATATCTTGGATTGATGCATTTGATTTGCACGCCAGTATTCGGGTTGCCAAATCTGCCTCAATCCAAATCTCAATCAGATATCCCTTAATTAAATAAAGAATCAAACTAGATTTGCTTTCCTTATTTAAAGAAGAGATAATCTAAGAGATCTAATATACATCCCATAATATATATTAGATGTATTCGAATATCCCTGAAGGATATCCGAATATATGCTGGATTCTTTCCTGATTCGTGTCTCGCCTTGTCTCCAGGACCATGCTGTCTCTACCGTCATCATGTTCCCTCATGATTTCGCTCTAGCCTTCCCCGAGGCGGAACTCAATCGCCCACTTTGTGTTTTTCCTGCACGCTCATTATTCTTTGTTAGTTGAGTGTTTGTCATCACCAAAACACAAGGATTCAACACACCATGACTCAACAAAGATTGAATGGATTGATTTTTTTCTATTAAAAATAATATGTTTCAAGAAATTAACTACGAAGATCTAATAAGTAACTTTGCTTCGCAAAAAGCTAGAAAAATAAAATTTGCATAGTTATTTATTGCATATGGTGGTTCTTCAAGTCTTTTGTCAATTGAAGGATGAAGGCAAGGTATGGATGTCACCAAACTTACTTTTGAATATCTTATAGAATATGTTTGGTTTCTTATCAAGTTGTGATGTATTTTTTGCTTTAAATTGTAGGCATTATCATCTGACGAATGATTGAAATCGTCATCCAAAAGGCCTCTTTTTGTGTTTCGTCTCAGGGCACTGAATGTGTTGAGCCCCCCCTAGACAGTGTCATGAGATAGTAGAGCACGAGATGTGCAAGCGTTGAAAAAAAAAAAAAAAGATCGAAGAAGCTTCACATCGACCTAGCTCCTCATGGACCTAGGGCGACAAGAAAGCTGATGATCAAGAGGAGGAGCTTAATCTTTTGCATTTCATGTATTGTTTACCACGTTATAAAATTAAAACTTTAATTTGTATTTACTTATTATATAAAAATGGTTTTAATTTGGAAATTTAAAGCAAATTAATTTATAAAATTTAAAATCTATTAAAATTAGAAATACATATACAATAATAAAAAAAAGTCATCGCAAATTGATCACACTTATTATTTATTGATATGCATTTGAGACGAAGAGTGCGATAAAATTTCAACGAACAACTAATTATCACAATTTCTGCGACAAAATGACTAGCTATTAACGGGGCTAACTTGTTAACTTTCATTACTGTTTTATTGTTTATATTTTGAGTTTGCAGTTTAGAGAGAAAATTAGCGAAGTTACACAAAATAATAATCAGATGCTTACGACACCGTTCCATGTATTCGTAAATTCATACCTTTCTACTCAATAATGAGAACAACAATGAATTTTTCCTAAATTTGATTGATCGTTGGAGTTGTCGATTCCCATGGTAAAGAGCCTCGATCATCTATTTGGTTAGTCCATTTTGATAAGATTGTAGACTAAAATCTTGAGTTTGCTTCCATGGCGAATGTATTTGATGTTGGTTCATCATCTCGTGTTGCTATTATGAATTCTGCCGCTATGGATGATCCATATTATGTTCACAACAACGAGACTACTTGTAACTTGATTATTAGTAAGTCTTGGAAAAAGGCTATGAAAATTACTTTGTCCACCAGGTCAAAATTAGGGTTTATTAGAGGAGAATGCCCCAAGCCTGCTGATCTGGTTCTTCTTGCGAGTTGGCAAAGATGTGATGACGTCATGGTTGGTATGTTTAGTGCCCAAGAACGTGATTGGACAAATTCTACTCTCCACAAATGCCATAATAGCTTGGAAAAACGTCCATACGCGTTATGCATGTTCTAATGTCTTCATAAATTTTGCACTTAAGAAGGAGCTTCAGAATATTGTGCAAGGGGATTGGATGTAGCAGGATACTTCTAGAAGTTGGCGTATTACTGGAGGAATTGAAGATGATCAAGATTTGCCATATGAGTGAGGATTGTATCTGCTGTCGAGAGAACACACAAGAGATTAAGAAGATCAAGTTATATATTTTTTAATGGGCCTTAATGAGTCTCATGCACAAATTCAAACACGCATATTAGCATTATGGATATGGATTGTTATATGATTTCTCAGGATGAATCGGAGGAGAGTGTTACAAGAAACCTATGTAGTAGGTACAGAAGTATCGGCACTTTATGCCAAAAATTTTGGCCTAAACTGTTCTGTACGCTTTGCCAAATGAATGGCCTCTTGAAAGAGAATTGCTACAAGTTGATATATAGGATACCTCTCACAAGAGAAGTGCGTAACCAAGACCCAATTCAAGGAAAATATTTAGTGTAAATATTATCTCCAAAGTCACAACTAATAATCAACTGTCTAACAAGTCTGCACTTCAATTTACTCATGAGCAAGTGACATAATTATTGGCCTTGATCAACACTGGAAATGCGGAGCAATTTGAGTCACTGGCAGGTACCACATGTTTTACTTTGAATCAAAGAAGTGAGAATAACTGGATCATCCATGGTGGGGCAACATGTTATTTTGTGTGCAATATTAACCTGATGAGTGATATTCACAAGCTAGAAAAAGAATGCAAGGTGATGCTTCCCAGTGGTAATCATGTGTTCTAAGATGATTTAGTTCTTTGTGATGTGGTCTTGGTTCCGAACTTTCAAGTTAATCTCATATCAGTTAGCAATCTAATTAAATGATCCGTCATATTCACTGATACACTATGCATTGTACACGACCTTTTTTCCAAGACGACCCTAATGAATGGTAAAGCCATTGAAGGTCTATTCAAAATGGCATCAAAGATTGCAGTGGGGAAAGAGAAAAGAGGATGCTGAGCTTTGGCACAACCGACTGGGGCATGCATCATATGATAAACTATGTCAATTGTTCATTAAGAAGAATAAAGGTATGAATTGTAAAGAAATGATCTCTATATCCACTCGCAAGGCAAACCAGATTACATTTATTTTGCCATGGTGATGCAAGCACCATTGAGGCCATCTCAAGATCAACCACCGAAATCAAGAGAGACAAACGCCGCAAAAAATTGACTAACAACTTAACAGATTATGTACTACCTGGCTAAATTTTCTCAACTGTAAGGACACATAGCTGTCAGAGTTTGTTACAAAACTCTTATAAATAACAAATCCAGGCTCTGAGTAGAGTAGCCAACTACTAAATTTTTTAATCTTCTCATCTTCCTCCCATCCTCTTCTCCATTCCAGCTCTTCCTATCCTTCCCCTGATACTGCTAAGCTGCCAGTATCAACTAGTGCTTTCATCGCACTCATACCAGAGACACGCTCTCAATCAAAAGCCAATGCCGGCCTTACCCATGATTTTGAAGCCATGAAAACAGTCATCTAACAACAAGCAAGAGATATCACAGCCATCAACAAATCCCTCCACGAACTCCACCTTCCATAGCCCGCTCAGAAAAACAACCCCTCCAACCCACCAGGGCCCCGACGATATCCCTCACTGGAATTGTCTCGCCCACTCATCAGTAATTCTTTTCCCATCCAAAACCCAGACAGCCACCCCAACCGCCTTCCCAAATTTGATATTTCTTTGTTCACCAGAGACAACGTCACTGGATGGTTATTCCAGATCGAACGTTTTTTCGCTTTCCACAAAACCCTACCTGATCAAAAACATTACATCGCTACAGTTATATGAATAGTGCTGCCCTTCGCTGCTTTCCATGGATGCATGCCAAAAAACAAATAGTCACCTGGGATCTGCTTTGGAGCTCCAATTCGGGATCTCAATTTGAGACCTTGCATCAAACCAAATCCGTGAAGGCCTTCACCACTGAATTTGAGACCTTATCAACTCACACCACCGGGCTAACCAATCACAACCTCCTCAACTACTTTATTTCCGGCCTCCGACCAAACATCGGTCTTGCGTTGATGTTACTGCGCCTCTTAAACTTTCCAAATGCGATTGACTTAGCTCACCTGGTGGAAGATAAATTAGACCACATTCGCATATATCATCCTTGAAACCAAACCGACTACACCCCGCAACCTAGACTCACTGGCCCTTTTCAAAGTTCTTTCCCCCTCCGCGCCTAACCATCAAACGCCTTACCCCAGAAGAGATGGTTGGCCGTCGAGAAAGGCCATCCCAATACACTTCACCAGATGCAACCTGCTTCGATAGCCCAGCTGACATTGGGCCAGCTTCATCGTACGATTTCCACCCAAAGTGTGGCTACGTGGTTCCAGCTCTCAGCCCATTTTACGGCAGACAAAGACCACGCACGACAAGCCTGTGCAGAGCTTCCTTTGACCCAAATCCTGGAGTGTGTCGCCCCAACTACCACCGATGATCTACACCTACTCTTGCATGAACTTTCTTCTATTTTTTCTGCGCCCAGCGGTCTACCTGATGTGACCTCGGCTGCTGCCCAACACAAAAGTCCGCATGTTGGGAGGAAGACCTCGAAGACCCAAAGCAGCCAGCTTAAGAGCATAGCAGCCCAAGGTCAACCGCAGTCCGCAATGCAAGAAGACTACCCATCAGCCCTCAAGGAGGCCCACGACTCAGCCATGCATAGAAGAGAATCTAGTCAAATTCTCATTGAAGGCCAGCTCTTTAAAGGCGCAACAACCAGCCTTGACCAAGGCATTGAAAGGGACCTTGAAGACATGGGAGACCAAGTCTTCCAAAGAGTAACCGACGGGCATTTAGGGCCACCTTCAAAGGAGTAACCGACGAGCATTAAGAGCCACGACATTAAAGATGCAAGGCCCTTGCCCAACTATAAAAGGGACCAGCCATTCTCTCATTTGATCATCCAACAATCCAAGAAATCATCCAAGAATTCAGAAGAACTCTCTCTTATCTTAGTTTGTAGTTTTGGGCAGCGCCCTTTAGTATTGTAGCGACTAGGCCTTCGGCCACTTTATCTTGCAATATTCAATAGAAATCTCAGCTCTTTCCACCTTTCCCACACACTTTCCAGCCATCTTCCCACCAACTTCACGCATCAACCCACAATCCAGCCTTTTCGGAGTTCTCTCCGCGGAATTCTCGCCCTTCACCTAGCCGACATTGGGGGAGGACCTATCGGGCCTTTCGAGTGAGAATTCGGAAATTCTGGGCACACCATCGGACTCAGCACGGTCTTTTAACCAAAGAAGGTTTTCACCCTTCATACCAAGTGGTATCAGAGCCGTTCAATCCGGAGGACCATGACGTCAAGGACAACAAAAACATCGCTCAAAGCATCATCATCAGAAGCTGCTACCTCAGGCAGCGAGGAGGACTCAGTCGCGATGCTGAGGTCTGAAATGGATGCCTTAAGGCTCCAACATGAACAGCAGTTCAACAGTCTGCGAGCATCCAACTCAGCCGTGGACACTCGAGTCGCCACTCTGGAGACGAAGGTTGACGAAGGTTTCAAGAGGCTTGAGGCCCTCATCATCAACATGACTGCAAACCAAGCATCCACACCAAATCCAGCTTCCGCACAAATGCAACCCGACCATCCCTTAGTCCAACCTGAAGGCGCTCAATCAACGCAACAGAGAGGCAGAGATCGAGGCAAGGAGCCGATGTCCAACACCAATCTGGAAGTAGGCGGGGCACTAACCCAAGGAATGAGGATTGAAGCACCATCGCCACCTCTTCAGTTCACTCCCAATTCCAACAAAGTCAACTACTTTGAAGGAGAACCAGCGCATCGCAGAGTCCAAAGGGGCCGAAACAGCGCGAGGCGACCAGCGATTCCGTAAGCTCGAGATCCACAGGGAGAACGAAAGGCACCCACCCCAATTCCACCCAGTTACTCGCCAAAGGCCCAGTTACGAGGAATACCCTGAAGAAGACATGGAATTTATGCAACAAACGCGAGGCGACCAGCGATTCCGTAAGCTCGAGATGCCTCTGTTCAATGGCCTCGGCAATATCGACGAATGGATAGACAAAGCGGAGAGGTACTTCCGAGTAAACCGCTTGCATGATCATGAGTGTCTAACAGCAGCCACAATGTGCCTGGAAGACAAAGCCTTCAAGTGGTACTCATATCACTCGAAGAGGCGGGGAGTGCTCACTTGGGAGCAGCTCAAACGTGCTTTGATAGCAAGGTATCGGGGGTCAGATCCATCAGAGATACAAGAGAAGTTCTTTTCCCTTGTGCAGACAAGATCAGTACTTGAGTACCGAGAGAAGATCGAAGAGTTAACCGGAGCAATCAACTTATCAGATGAAACTCTTTGGGCTAATTTCTACCGGGGACTTAAGCCAGACATTCGCGCAATGGTGAAGCTGCTCAAGCCCATTGACCTGATGGAGGCCATGGACATGGCACAACAAGTCGAAGAGAAGGAGTCGAGTTTGACCCGGAGCAGCAACACACGACCCTTCAACAGTTCCAATCCACGCTTCCCCAGATACGAGGAGAGGGAATCCAGTTTAAGCCGGACTAGCAATACCCGACCATTCCACAACCCTGGCCAGCAACCCATAAGCAACCAAGGACCCTATCATCCGCGGAACATTCCTCAACCAAGAGCCATGGGTCAACAGCAACCACAACGTCCAGCCCAACCTGAGCAAAGGAGAAGCGAAAACCGATGCTACAAATGCCAAGAGTTCTGGAGGCCCGGGCATGAATGCAGCAACCGCGCCTTAAGGGCCATGGAGGGACATTCCGACGAGGATCATTTGGAGGAGCAGCAGTTAGAAGAACCCATTCCCGACGAGCCACCACCACAAATAGAGGACGTGGAGGTATCGCTTAACAGCGTGACTGGACTCACGCCGTCACGGGCCATGAAAATCCGAGGGCAAATTGGCAACCGCGAGGTAATCATACTCATTGATAGTGGGGCAACTCACAATTTTATTTCACCTGCAGTTGTTGAAGAGGAGGGACTGCCGCTTCATGATCAAGGCACCTTCAAAGTCACCTTGGCCACTGGAATAGTCGAAGAGAGTCGCGGACTATGCCCAGGAGTTCTGATCCGACTGCCACACTGCCAAGTTCAGGCCGACTTCCTGCCACTTGCCTTGAGCGGCACTGACGCAATTCTAGGAATGCAGTGGCTTCAAACCCTTGGCGACGTGAAGGTGAATTGGAAGTCACTTATGATGGAGTTCGACAACGAGGGGCAGAGAATCAATCTGGAAGGAGAACCCGCACTTAGAAAAGCCGAAGTCTCTTTTCAAGCTATTGTCAAAAGGAGAAGCACCACCTCCGATTTCAATCTTGAGGACAAGATTGGTCTTTGGGGGGCGGGACCTGATGTGTCCTCGGCTGCTGCCCAACACAAAAGTCCGCATGTTGGGAGGAAGACCTCGAAGACCCAAAGCAGCCAGCTTAAGAGCATAGCAGCTCAAGGTCAACCGCAGCCCGCAATGCAAGAAGACTACCCATCAGCCCTCAAGGAGGCCCACGACTCAGCCATGCATAGAAGAGAATCTAGTCAAATTCTCATTGAAGGCCAGCTCTTTAAAGGCGCAACAACCAGCCTTGACCAAGGCATTGAAAGGGACCTTGAAGACATGGGAGACCAAGTCTTCCAAAGAGTAACCGACGGGCATTTAGGGCCACCTTCAAAGGAGTAACCGACGAGCATTAAGAGCCACGACATTAAAGACGCAAGGCCCTTGCCCAACTATAAAAGGGACCAGCCATTCTCTCATTTGATCATCCAACAATCCAAGAAATCATCCAAGAATTCAGAAGAACTCTCTCTTATCTTAGTTTGTAGTTTTGGGCAGCGCCCTTTAGTATTGTAGCGACTAGGCCTTCGGCCACTTTATCTTGCAATATTCAATAGAAATCTCAGCTCTTTCCACCTTTCCCACACACTTTCCAGCCATCTTCCCACCAACTTCACGCATCAACCCACAATCCAGCCTTTTCGGAGTTCTCGCCGCGGAATTCTCTCAAGCCCTTCACCTAGCCGACATTGGGGGAGGACCTATCGGGCCTTTCGAGTGAGAATTCGGAAATTCTGGGCACACCATCGGACTCAGCACGGTCTTTTAGCCAAAGAAGGTTTTCACCCTTCATACCACTACCCCCTCATCGCACTTTGGACCATCGTATTCCACTAGCGCCCGACACCCAACCAGTCAATGCATGTATTATGTATGGCCTTACAATTATCCACACTTACAGAAGTCAGAGATTGAATGACTCATACAGGAAATGCTTTTTGACGGAATATTTCGCCTAAGCTCCAACCCTTTCTCATCACTGGTTGTGCTTGTTAAAAAGAAGGACGGATCTTGGCACATTTGTATTGACTACAAAGCTCTCAATGTGGTGACTATTCGGGATCGTTTTCCGATTCCCACTGTCGACGAACTTCTTGATGAATTGTTCGGTGCACAGGTCATCTCTAAACTAGATCTCCGATCAGGGTATCATCAATTCCGAATGCATCAGTATGAAATTCATAAAACGGCATTTCATACTCACGATGGCTATTATGAGTTTTTGGTTATGCTATTTGGGCTGTGCACAGCACCCTCTACCTTTCAATCTAAGACGAATGCTCTTTCTTCCCCTATTGCGATGTTTTGTTCTAGTGTTCTTTGACGATATTATTATTTATAGTCCGGACTGGAGCACACATATAACTCATCTTCAACAGGTACTCTCCATTCTTCACCTCAATTTATTTTATGCTAAGCCATCAAAATGTGACATTGCCAGGACTAATTTGGCGTATCTCGGCCATGTAATATCGGCTGACAGAGTGGCTATCGATCTAGAAAAAATTACGATAGTCCATCAGTGGTCAGTGCCTCCAATATCAAGCAGCTCCGTGGATTGGCTGGGTACTACTGAAAGTTTATACTGTAGTATGCAAAAAAGAAGCTCCACTCACACAACTCTGCGCAAACATGTGTTCATATGGTCCAAAAATGCATTCGCACTCACAAAACTCATTATTCAGGAATATCACAATTCGTCAATTGACGGCCACGGTGAATCTCAAAGGACACTCGCTCGTCTCTCAGTCAATTTCTACTGGCCTAGTATGCGTCAACAAGTTCGTCAATTTGTCAGTCGGTGTACTATTTGCCTCCAAACTAAGCCACATGCAATCACAAGGTTTCTATCTTACGCCCAAGTTTCTGTCTTATACTAGGTGTTCTGAGACACCAATATTTTGCATCTCAGGGTACAATTAAGGAATCCAGAAGCTTTTCACACGTAACAAATGTATTTTTAATCTATTATATTGTCAATTTATATTTTAGGGATCAAGATGCAATAAAACAAGATTTATAATTTTTGTAAGTTCACGGGTCGGTCTAAGGAGTGAGCGTGTACGTGTATCAAGCAAGAAAGTACTTTATACTTAGCTATTCTACCAAGAAAAGATGTCAATTTATTTCCTAATATATTCTAATGTAATGATTGAGATTTTTACTAATAAAAAGGCATTTCAGAATCATATTTCACCCGTGTGCATTCATTCAATTCTTGCAACAAACATATAATTACTCAAATCTTACGATGAATGAGAATAATCATGTACGCTCAAAGTAAGCCAGATACGCCTGGATCCATACTTTTATCGCAATACATCTCATACTACGAGTCCCTTCAGCGAGGGATACACTCGATTATTCCTAACCATTAATATACAACCAATAATGATAACTACTAATTACGTAAGAAACACATTAAAAGCATGTTTTTCAAACAAGTGATGTCAGCTCTCCTACCAAATCATATACTACTATGATTATATATCACTCCTACATAGTTCCTGATAATTGTCTCAACTACGGTGATATTGGTTCTTAACCTTATTATCCTTACTACAAATTCGCATAGAGCATAGCATTAAACGATGTATGATCAAATACATACATATATATTGAGTTCATATAACACGAGTGATAGCACGCGTCGTTGTGCGCGTCAAATTAATTCCTTCCTTCTCCACTTAGTATAGCGGCTAAGTCAGGGTCGAATCCACAGGGAGCAAGTAGATTAGCTTTAACTAGTAACCTGCACTTACGAAAACTGGGGGTGTGAGTGATTGGGTTGCGCAAGTGCGCGATTGAACAGTAGTGAACGCAGGAATTGCACTAGACGTGCGCAGACAGTAGAAATTAAGTACTATGACTATGAAAAGTATCGGCGCAGACAATCCTCTATGAGTATATTCCTTTTCATCGACTCTAAACGTCTATAGTTTGATTTACTGAAGTTAGTGTCCGGTCAAGGCTTCCTAACTTATGCACATGTTCCGATCAAAGTTCATGAGCTATTAATTCTTAAGACTAGTCTAAGCAGCTACGAATCCTGTCACAGTAGCAACTGATTATCCTAGCGCGTTACTCCTAGTTGTCACCGTCAAGCTATTCAACTAGTTTAACATATAACAAACAAGCAGCAAGAGTAAGATTGCGGTTCAAGGCTTCCCCTACTCATGCAACTAGCTGTCAACCGTGTGCACAGAATTAATATAAGCAAACAAACTATGCATTAAGCACAAGTCTCAAAGGAAATACTCATAGAATCATGCCCAACCGATACCAAGCGTTTAGCTAGACATGCTAGTAGTAAACATCATAGAAACAGTAAATAATATCTAAAGTATCCGAGAAAACAGTAACAAGCAGGTGCGTGCAGGTTGCTGTGACTCGGCTAGCGCAGGTCCTTCGCAGCAGTCCGTGTGTTTTTGATTCTGGCTCTCTCTCTCTGATATCTTGTGTGTCTCTTCAAACCCTAGCCTTCCTCTCTTTATATACTGCTCATGAGGCCCAACCTTGGCAACTTCCAAATCTGGTGGTGTCAAAATTTGGAAACACCACTATTCTGCGCATGGCGCACTGCACACGTTGGTTAGCGCAATCGGTCTGCGCACCGTAGTCGACTCTGCCACTTCTTATCCTATTTGCGCTGCTAGCTCCGCAGGCCGTGTGATGCGCTCCTTAAACGCTGCCTCTTAGTGCGTATCTGACTTAGGCCCTCGTTTCGCCCTGAAATACAAAAACACTGGAAACCAGTAATCTTGTACACAAAATAATGCAAACAAGCATAGGGTTAGGATCTAAATAGTGTGTATAAATAGGCTCTATCAAACCCCCCACACTTGCCCCTTGTTCGTCCCGAACAAGCTCTCAAGCACGGATACAATTACCTCTCTGGAGTCTAGCGCACAGTCTTGCACTCTGGCGCGATCTGCACTACTATTCACCTTGCGCTGCTCTATCACCTGCGCGCATCTGCCTTCAACAGTTTAATATAATAATTTCAAATTTCATTACCTCTCAGCTGGGATGAAGATCATTTCGGATGGCTGGGAGATAGCTCTTCATAGGCACCTGGTTGTCAGCTTTCACTCCGAGGACGGGTATATGGTTAACAGCGCAAGCTTCTTCCGGTGCGTGATTCTTCCGCGCACTTCCTGGGAACTCGAGTCTTTTTGATGATTTTCTTGTGATCTTTGCGCAAGCTGGTACGTTTTTGTGTGCATGCTGATTCTTTTGTAGCGCATATCATCTGCTGGTGTCTTTCTTTTTTGTACAGCTTTATCTATGGTTCCTATGTTCCCAGAACGGTTCCAGTCTCGGCCTCCGGATAACAGCTATGGAACAACGCTCCGCTCTCCCTCCTTGGTCTATCTGCGCAGGTCAGCGCACGCGTTTACACCCGCGCCCGCCTTCCCTAGCTCGACTTCCAGAGGAAAGGTGGTCTGTTTTCCCACCTCGCCACGCTTTGGGTATTCGCCTTCGGCATCTGCGTGACTGAGCGCGCTCTCTTGTTCCGAAGGTCGCGAAGCACCGGCCTCCACTAGCGCTCTCGACCATATACCTCACCTTCGAAGCTCAAACGACTAACTGCCTCTCTAGAGCGTTTCTGTCAACTCCACATCCCCTGTATATCCCAACTAACAGGAGCAGAAAAAATGAAAAAATATACTAAAACAGTTGATAGCAGCGCATGCAATATGAATAGCGCAATACAAGCTGAACAGTGTGCGCAACCCGCACACAAGCGCACCACTGCTACTATTTCCTTCAACTAAACTAAGCTACACTACAAAGCTCAAAAAAACGTGAAATGTAAATGTAACGCTCCCCCCCCCCCCCCCCACACACTTAAATAGAGACATGTCCCCACGACTCAAGCTCAAGCGCACGGAGAGCGCACACATGCATGCAAGCAAAACAAAGAACATAAGAAAGAAAAACATATAGTCAGCGCAGCAACAATATAGCAAGGGGGGTCACAAAATATTCAGCACAATATTCAGCAAAATATAGCAACAGTTTTCAAAAAGATAAGAAATAAGAAACCACCCGAAAGAAACGCGCGCCCCATTGCAGCCCTAGAGGTCCTCGGAGCTGGACTCAGCCGCTGATCCGTGCGCCTCCTCATCTGAAGAATCAGTCATATACTCGGTGCTGGAGGCTGGCGGCACTACAGAAATGGCGGCGGGCTGAGCCACGAGGTCGTCCTCTGAGATAGGATCCCATAGTGAATCTGAGCTGGAACTTATGATGGGATCGGCTTTAGGGGACCTCTGAACAGAAGGCTGTGCATGGGGGAGCTGCAGGTGCTGGTGCTGGGTCTGCTGCTGGGGTGGGTTCTGCTACTGGGGCTGGCGCTGCTGTATGGACCGGGGACTGGGTAGGAGGGCTGGCTGGCTGGCGCGGCTCGCTGGGGGATCCTGGGGGCGGTCTATGCAGGCTGAGGAGAGGGGGAATAGCATCTCCAAATCTCCACCCTGATGGTGGGCTCATGCTCAAATCTGCCCCCTCAGGCGCTAAATACTCGAGCACGCGCATGACGTTGAACATCATGCGCCGCTCCTCTGGTACCTCCTCAGGCGCCTCCTCTGCCTCTGTTCTGGGGCGCTTTCCTTGTGCACGCGGGGGAGAATCCTCAATGGCAATGGTAACTGGCTCCCCCTGTGGTGCATTGGCCCTCCGGCGCGCTCCATTCTGCGCACGAGTCCTCATGCGCCTGACTGGAGGCGCAACTGGCTCTGGGGCCTCGTCCCTCTCCATTTCCTCCGCAGCCTCCTCTGCTTGCGCGCTGCTTTCTGCTCTTTGTCTCGGCGCTCTGGCCGGCTGCAGCTAGTAGCACCACTCCAATGTACCATCCTCTCTCACGGCTACCGCTCTTATCTGCAGCATCTGAGCGCGGTCCAGGGGAACAGCCGGCACCACTGTGTGCTCGGGCACCTCAAGCTCTCCATGCAACGCACACAGCAAGTGCGTTATCATTCCTCCACAAGTCAGCGGCCCCTTCGTGCTGACCCGACTCCAATGGATCACCTTGTTCAAGACAAACAACACCTTCTTCCCATAGTAAAAACCCTTCAAAATCTCCATGTCCAGTAAGCTGATTTTGGGCGCACCATTAAAACGCCCGATGATGGCATAGGTGACCATGCGCCATAGGTAGAACATCCACGGGTCGCTCGCGTCCTCGGCTGCGCCCCACGGCAAAAACTGGGTCGGTCGCCATCTCGCGCCACGCCTCCTGATTCGTGTGCGTGTCTATGTCCGCTTCACGCACCTTAGCGCACCTCAGCGTGCGCTTCAGCCTCTTAGCCGAGGCAATGTACCAGACTCCTCTGTACCGGTACCTTATCTCCAGATCGGCCGTCTCCAGTGACGCCAAAAACTCGCAGGTATCCTCTTTGTCAGCTGCGCTGTTGATGTCCAACAGCGCCTCCCAGCCCGCCAGCGCGAGCTTCTCCACAATGAGGTCCTCCATCCCGACCTCTCGCAGGAACTCTCTGCTGATGTACGGAGTCCCATACATCTCCAGCCTCAGAAAGGCGTCATACTTGCTGGCGAAAGATGCTGGGGTCGCTTGATCCTCGGCAGGCTGCATTGTGCGCTAGGGTTCCTCCGGTCAACTAAGGTCAACGCTCACAAATGCTCAAAAATTCAAAACTCCACCAAATGCCCTGAAATTCTCACCAAATGCGCCTACTATCCGCCAACAAAACTCCCTAACCAAAACTCCAAATGGTGCAGGCTAGCTTGGTGCGATTTCAGACCTAGGGCACTCCTCTTATCGCACAAACCCTAACTCAATCGGCTCAAATCTGAGGGGAAGGGTTACCTGGTGAGTGTGCGACTGTATGCTCCTCAAATCTCTCTAAACGGAAGCTGTGTTGAGTGCCGGATGGTGAGCGGATGCTCAGGGCGGGAGCTTCTTGCAACGGTCGAGTGTGAAAAGTGCTGAAATTTTCTAAGTACTGCCCTTATATACCCCCCCGACTGGCGCAACTGCTCTGCGCACTGAATTACGCACTGACCTGCGCACTGCTACGCGACTAAAAAAACTACAAGTCCTAAACTAGCTAAAAGACACTAGAAAACTATAAAAAACATGTAAAAGTAAAATGTGTCGGGTTACCTCCCGACAAGTGCCTTTGTTTAACGTCGTTGGCTCGACTGTACCTCGCTACTTACGTAAAAGTGTGCCAGCGACCTCCCCCACTCTTGCTCCTGAGTGACCCCGCGCTCGTGCGTGTGTTGCATTCTTCTTGGTCCTGCGCAAAGGATCGGAAGGATAGTCAGCATGGTTAAAAGTATGTGATAAATCATAAGTAGCGAAGTTAGGTAAAGAGGAAGAAGAAATGTGAGCAATAGTTCCCAGTTCTCCCTCTGGTGCATCTGGTGGCGACTCTGGCGCATCAACCTGCGCATCTGCTATCTCTGGCTCTGCCAATTCAACTTCGCGCGCTGTGCCATCCCAAGGTTCTCCTAAATACTTTTTGACTCTCTGCCCATTGACCTGAAAACGATGCTGGTGCTCGTTTTCTAACTCGATTGTTCCGTAGGGGAAAACCTTGGTAACCGTGTATGGTCCCGTCCATTTGCTGCGCAGCTTCCCAGGCATGAGCTTTAGGCGAGAGGAGAACAACAGTACCTGGTCTCCTGGCTCAAAAGTGCGTCTGAGGATATTTTTGTCATGAAATGCCTTTGTGCGCGCCTTGTAATCGCGCAATCCCTCATATGCATCCAGGCGCAGCTCTTCTAATTCGCTTAGCTCAAATGCGCGCTCCTTACCAGCCTAGTCTAGGTTCAGGTTGCAAACGCGCAATGCCTAGTATGCTTTGTGCTCTAACTCCACTGGCAGGTGGCACGCTTTTCCATAAACCAACCGAAACGGTGAAGTCCCAATTGGTGTCTTATGTGCTGTTCGGTATGCCCATAGCGCATCATCCAGGCGCTGGCTCCAGTCTTTGCGCGGCGGTCTCACAGTTTTCTCCAGGATACGCTTGATCTCTCTATTGGAAACCTCGGCCTGTCCATTCGTCTGAGGGTGGTAAGCGGTGGACGTCTTGTGGCGCACTCCATAATGCTTGAACACCTGCGCCACAATCCTGTTGCAAAAATGCGTCGCCTGGTCGCTGATGATTGCCTTAGGCACTCCGTACCTGCAAAATATGTTAGTCCTTGAAAAGTCAGCGACCGTCTTACCATCATCCTTCCGGGTAGCCTTGGCCTCAACCCATTTGGAGACGTAATCTACCGCGACCAATATATACTCATATCCGGAAGATGGAGGAAACGGCCCCATGAAGTCAATCCCCCAAATATCGAACACTTCATCTACTAGAAATGGCGTCTGCGACATCTCATTGCGCGCTGATATGCCCCCTGTGCGCTGGCACCTGTCACAGCTCCTGCAGTGGTTATACGAGTCGCTAAACAAGTGCGGGCAGTAAAATCCGCAATCCAAGATCTTTCTGATCGTGCGCTTTGGACCAAAGTGTCCTCCACATGCGTGCGTATGACAAAACATCAAAACAGAGTTAATTTCATGGTCAGGCACGCAGCGCCTCAAAATTTGATCAGGTCCTATTCTGAGCATATACGGATCATCCCAAATGTAATGCTTGGACTCATGCTTTAATCTCATGCATTGGTTTTTAGTGAAATGAGGAGGAAACGTACCTGTGACCAGGTAATTCGCAATGTGCGCATACCATGGTACCTTACCTGTCAGCGCCATCAGATGCTCGTCAGGGAATGTCTCCGTGATTCGCCCTGGCTCCTTTGCTTTCACGATCCTGCTCAGGTGGTCAGCGACTGTGTTCTCCGTGCCCTTCTTATCTTTGATTTCCAAGTCGAATTCCTGAAGTAGGAGCACCCAGCGCATTAGGCGCGGCTTAGTTTCCTTCTTGGACATTAGGTAACGGATTGCTGCGTGGTCTGTGTAGACGATGACTCTGCCGCCAAGAACATATGCGCGGAACTTCTCCAGTGCAAACACAATTGCTAGAAGTTCCTTCTCCGTGGTGGTGTAGTTCCTCTGCGCAGCGTCCAGTGTGCGCGATGCACAATAAATGGCGTGCGGCTTCTTGTCCACTCGCTGTCCCAGGACTGCTCTTACTGCATAGTCGCTTGCGTCGCACATCAGTTCAAATGGCAGGTCCCAGTCTGGCGCGCGCATCACTGGCGCACTTGTCAGCGCCTCCTTCAGCTTATCATATGCGGCCCTGCACTCATCAGTAAATTCGAAACACACATCCTTTTGCAAGAGGTTAGACAGGGGTATACAAATCTTAGAAAAATCTTTTATGAAGCGCCTGTAAAACCCAGCATGCCCAAGGAATGATTTCACATCGCGCACGTTAGTGGCATAAGGCATATTGGAAATAAGATCTATTTTGGCCTTATCTACCTTGATCCCCTCCTGCGAGATAATATGTCCTAGTACTACTCCATGTGATACCATGAAATGACATTTCTCATAATTGAGCCTAGGTTTTTTGAAATGCAGCGCGCTAAGACCTTATCAAGATGAGTTAAGCATGCGTCAAAGGTACTTTCGTACACAGTAAAATCATCCATGAACACTTCTATGCATATACCAATCATATCAGAAAAAATGCTCATGACAAGACGTTGGAACGTACCTGGCGCGTTACACAGCCCAAATGACATGCGCCGAAACGCAAACGTACCGAATGGGCAGGTAAACGTGGTCTTCTCTTGATCTTCCGCAGCTATGGGTATCTGATTGTACCCTGAATATCCGTCCAAGAAACAAAAGTAGGGCTTCCCCGCTAATCGATCTAGCATCTGATCCATAAAGGGTAGCGGGAAATGGTCCTTGCGAGTGACTGCGTTAAGCTTTCTGTAGTTGATGCACATGCGCCATCCAGTTTGCATGCGCTTGGGAACTAGCTCGCCCTGCGCATTCTCTTCTACTGTGATTCCTCCTTTCTTCGGCACAACGTGCACTGGACTTACCCATTTGCTGTCCGAGATTGGGTAAATGACTCCTGCGTCAAGCAGCTTCAGGATCTCTTTCTGCACCACCTCCATCATGTTCGGGTTCAATCTGCGCTGAGGCTCTCTGGATGGTTTAGCACCATCTTCCAATAGAATCCTATGCATGCATACGTCCGGGCTCACTCCGCGCAGGTCAGCAAGCGTCCATCCTATAGCGCACTGGTTCTTGCGCAGCACCTGCTGTAATCGCGCCTCCTGCTCCTCTTCCAATCCTTTCTTTATGATTACTGGCAGGGTGTCCTCATTTCCCAGGAATATGTATTTGAGGTGCTCTGGGAGTTGCTTCAGCTCGACCTTGGGTGCCTGTTCAATAGAGGGCAAGATCTTATTAGCAGTGCAGACATTAACTATGTCGTGTACCTGTCTGGATGCTGGTTCAGCACTGCTCAGCACATCCTCTTGCGCCTCCAACTCTGCCTGTGCCAGTGTCTCAGGTTCTTCTGCTGCGCTTGCACATTGCGCATCTGCAACCAAGTCATCTATGCTGTCCATCGCGTGCACTGTGGCGTCCTCATGAGGGTGTTACATCCCTTTGAATATGTTAAAATGAATCTCCTCGCCATCGACCTCCATTGAGAGCGTACCCCTCCACACGTCTATCTTGGTGCGCGCTGTCATCAAAAATGATCTGCCCAGTAGGATCTGCGCACTGCCCTTGCTCGACTCACCCTCCATTTCAAGGACATAGAAATCTGCTGGGAACACCAGCTCTCCTACTCGAACTAGGACGTCCTCGATCATGCTTGTCGGTTGCTTGCACGACCGATCTGCTAACTGAATGGTGAGACCTGCAGCTTTAGTGGTCCAAGGCGCAATGACGCATATAGGGAATAGGGAAGCACATTTATAGATGCGCCTAAGTCAATCATGCAATTGCTCACTGTGGTCTTACCTAAAGTGCAGGGGATGGTGAACGTACCTGGGTCTCGGCATTTAGGTGGTACCTTATGTTGCACGATTGCTGAGGCTTGCGCATTTAGCATTACCTGTGCGCACTCGCCTTTCCTCCTCTTGTTTGTGCACAGCTCCTTTAAAAACTTGGCGTAACTAGGAATCTGCCGAACTGCTTCAATAAGGGGAATGTTTATTTCCACCTTACTGAATAACTCGTAGAGCTCCTTATCAAGCGCTTCCTTCCTAGCCGATGGTGCCTGTACAGGGAAAGGTGCAGGTATGTTAGTACGATTCATGCCTTTGTCTTTTGATTGTGCCATACCTGGCGCTTCGCTCTGCTGGCTTGTGGCTGGCGCTTCTGGTTGCGCATCTGGCTCTGCTGGATCTGGAGCTTGCGCAACTGGTTGCAGGGGTGCCTTTGCGGTCTGCTCTGTTCCTACCGTGCGCCCAGTCCTCAGTGTCACTGCATTGACTCCTCCCTTGGGATTCTGGATTACTTGCGAAGGCAGGTTGCCATAGCTCTTTTTCAGCTCATACACCGTGGTAGCGATCTGTGATAGCTGCTTTTCAATGGACTCGAACCTCTTGTCATACTTCTCATCATTCTTGCGCACTGTGTCTGCTAGCTGCCTCACGATATCTTCTAAGGATCGCCTCGGCTGCTGGTTGTTCTGCGCTGGTGCGTCAGTGCGGCGATGCGGTGGATTGTAGGGCGCAGCTTGTTGCGTCTGCTGTGGTGCGCGCTGGTCCGCGGACTGCCTCTGGAAATTGTTTTCCTCCTTCCATCTGAACCCATTTGCGGCTAGTCCAAAACGCGGCTGATTCTGCCTCTGCGGCCCTCTATTATCCCATCCTCCAAGAGCATTGAAATCTCCTGATTCCTCGAAAAGTCTGGGACATGTATCGGTTTTGTGCTCAGTGGACGTGCAGAATTCGCATACCTTTGGCAAAGCTGGTTGCGCCCCCTGCGCAGGCATCAACTTCTGCAGCATGGCCTTCATTTCCTTTATCTCAGCGCTTGTTTCTACCTAATGCACAGAATGAGCACGACTATTTTCAAGTGTTAGCTGATGTCTTACCTGCCCAGCAGAGTCTTCTATCATCTGCCACGCGTCCTCTGGGTACATGTTGCAAATGTCGCCTCCTGCGCATGCATTCAATAATCTCAGCTCCATGGGCAGCAATCCATTCAGGAAATTCTCTATCAGCACATTTTGGGGTAGGCCGTGATTGTAGCAGTTGGCCTCCAGCTCCCTGAAACGCTCGTAATACTCCGATAGTGACTCTCCTGCGCCCTGCCTAGGTGCGGCCAGCTCCCTCCTGAGTAGCGCGATCTTTGCTGCGGGATAGAATTTGTCCAAGAACTTCTTCTGCAGCTGCTCCCATGTGTGAATTGATCCTGCTGGTAAGTTCATCAGCCAATGCCTGGTCGTGTCACATAATGAAAATGGGAACGCTTTCATCTTCAGCGCTTCATCGCTCTCCCCTTCGGCCTTCATGTTCTCGCAAATGACTAGGAATTCTCGCACATGCTTGACTGGGTTCTCTTTGTTCATCCCGTGGAACTTGGGCATGTGATGAATGAGCGAGCTCCTTAGTTCAAAATGACCGTCTGGTGGAAGCACTATGCACCATGGCTGGTTAACCGTGATTGGGGCTGACATCTCGCGCACTGTTCTGCGTCGCGCAACTTGTCGCGCGGGTGGCGCATTATACATTTCAGCTGCCATCCTTGCTTCAACCTCGCGCTGCACTTCCTCTCTGAACAGGGCTGCGCGGTTATGTGCCCTCGCATCCTCTGGGGTTCTGTCCCCTAAGTTATCTCCAACGACACTGTTATCCTCCATAACCTGTTCTAAATCTCAAAGAAAACGAAATTAAAAGACAACTAAGCTGTTGCGTCTGTCAGTGCGCAACTAGAATCTGCGCAGCGCAACTGTTTCAAGGTTGCGCAGGCTGATGTTGATTGCGCGCTGTCAGAAATAACAACGAGAATAAAGCAAACAGAAATAACTAACTATTGTAAAAGAAAACTTAAGCTAATTAAAGCTTATCTGTGTTGCTCCCCGGCAACGGCGCCAAAATTTGATAGCACGCGTCGTTGTGCGCGTCAAATTAATTCCTTCCTTCTCCACTTAGTATAGCGGCTAAGTCAGGGTCGAATCCACAGGGAGCAAGTAGATTAGCTTTAACTAGTAACCTGCACTTACGAAAACTGGGGGTGTGAGTGATTGGGTTGCGCAAGTGCGCGATTGAACAGTAGTGAACGCAGGAATTGCACTAGACGTGCGCAGGCAGTAGAGATTAAGTACTATGACTATGAAAAGTATCGGCGCAGACAATCCTCTATGAGTGTATTCCTTTTCATCGACTCTAAACGTCTATAGTTTGATTTACTGAAGTTAGTGTCCGGTCAAGGCTTCCTAACTTATGCACATGTTCCGATCAAAGTTCATGAGCTATTAATTCTTAAGACTAGTCTAAGCAGCTACGAATCCTATCACAGTAGCAACTGATTATCCTAGCGCATTACTCCTAGTTGTCACCGTCAAGCTATTCAACTAGTTTAACATATAACAAACAAGCAGCAAGAGTAAGATTGCGGTTCAAGGCTTCCCCTACTCATGCAACTAGCTGTCAACCGTATGCACAGAATTAATATAAGCAAACAAACTATGCATTAAGCACAAGTCTCAAAGGAAATACTCATAGAATCATGCCCAACCGATACCAAGCGTTTAGCTAGACATGCTAGTAGTAAACATCATAGAAACAGTAAATAATACTAAAGTATCCGAGAAAACAGTAACAAGCAGGTGCGTGCAGGTTGTTGTGTCTCGGCTGGCGCAGTCGGCTAGCGCAGGTCATTCGCAGCAGTCCGTGTGTTTTTGATTCTGGCTCTCTCTCTCTGATATCTTGTGTGTCTCTTCAAACCCTAGCCTTCCTCTCTTTATATACTGCTCATGAGGCCCAACCTTGGCAACTTCCAAATCTGGTGGTATCAAGATTTGGAAACACCACTATTCTGCGCATGGCGCACTGCACACGTTGGTTAGCGCAATCGGTCTACGCACCGTAGTCGACTCTGCCACTTCCTATCCTGTTTGCGCTGCTAGCTCCGCAGGCCGTGTGATGCGCTCCTTAAACGCTGTCTGTTAGTGCGTATCCGACTTAGGCCCTCGTTTCGCCCTGAAATACAAAAATACTGGAAACCAGTAATCTTGTATACAAAATAATGCAAACAAGCATAGGGTTAGGATCTAAATAGTGTGTATAAATAGGCTCTATCAACGAGATCCGTAATATCACTTAATAATACGACTACTCATTCATTATAAGACAACAAGAATACATTGAGTTAAAAAAACATATGGAAAGAAGAAACAAGAAGTAGACAAAGATTTCTTCACTGCAAATATCAAATCTTCAATCCTTTGATTCTCCATGGTGCCTCTTATTTTTGGTCATAATCTCTCCAAGTTAGGTCAAGATTCCTAATTTTCAGACCTCTTTACAGATGAACACTATTTCTATTTATATGAGATGAAATAAGCTTCTGAGTCTCGTGCTCGTATTGGCTTAGTACGGCCTTACCCCGTGGCGGTCCTGTCATATTGCCCATGTTGGGTCTGGGCGCTTGAGTTTTGGTACGGGCAAAACTACGTTCAGTGCCTTTAAGCCCGTACTCTTCTCTTTGGTACGGCCACACCACTCTATGGTATGGGCTTACCGGGCGTACTATATGCCCGTACTATCAATCGATACGAGCGGTACAGATGAAAACACATTCAGAACTCTCCAGCCCATACTCGCCCTTCGGTTTGACCGTACCACTCTCTGGTACGGGTGTACCACTCCGTGATACAGACTGTTGTTTACTTTGCGCAATGGTTTTGACTATGATCACTCAATGACCCTTTAAATCTCTGACTTTTGTCTTGATGTAATTGAATAGTTGTATCACTTTAAGCTAGCTTTTTAACAAGCCATGGCATGTCTCAATCGAGAAATTATCGCACGCTTGGTAAGCCTTCGAAGATGAATAAGTCAATATGCCCAAATTTGGTTTGTTTTGGTCTAAATCACCGTATATTTGGTTATTTGCTCCAAATGGACTACAAAGCTTTAATTTAGTAAACTTTGACATATAAAAAGAGTAACATGGTAAAATAATTGAAAAGTCCGAAAAATAAACATAAATTCATTATAAATGAGTGAATATTTATTTGATAAATCAACCGATCAAAAAACTCTACATTTAGGACTTGTTCATCCCGAACAAATATTAAGCTCATGTCAATAAAATAAAAAAGTGGCAAAATATATCAATATTTAAGATTCACAACCATTCGTTTTAATTACCACTCAAGTTTCATGCGATTATTTCTAACTATTCTAACATAAAGTAAAAGTAAATCACTAGATTAATCCTAACTCACTTTCGTAGGAACCACAAATGTATTAAGCCTCTAAAACCCTAGGCTACCCTATAGAACAAGTTATAGTCTCGTATAAGTTTTCAGTAAAGGGGATACCTGTAAATCCCAAATGCATTTATCTTATATGAATGCATGAAACGGTTGCTCAAAAATCACAACATTGTTGCATCTCAACTCATGTGTCAAACCAATATCCAAATCAAACTATCTTAAAATAAGTTTTTAAGCCGTCGTCATTCAAGCATGATGATTGATCGGTCGATTTAATCGACTAAATATCTCTCATTTACAAGGGATTTTTGTTCATTTTTCAGACATTTACATTCATATTGGTACGGGCTGGTATCCGAAGCAATAGGCTCGTATCGCTTCATGGGCTGTTCGACAATACCGCCTTTGGGTACGGTCGTACTGGGCCAGTAGTGGCACATGATTTTGAAACATTGCCCATTCAGGACAGGGGCCGAGAATTGATAACCTTGACCTAACTTGAGGAGAGAGATTTTGACCTAGAGCCAATGGAATGATGGATTGAAGATTGGGAATTTGAAGTGAAGGATTCTTCATCTACTTCTTGTTGTCTTATAATGAATCGTGAGTAGTCGTATTATTCTGGGATTCTACGAATCCCGTGTTGTATGAACTCTTTTCATGTGATTTAATATAGACTTTATTTCGAATTATACGTATGTGATTGATCCTACATCGCTTAATGCTATGTTTTATGAGAATTTGTCGCAAGGATAATTAGGTTACGAACCAATATCACCATAGTTGAGGTGATTAACAGGAAATATGTATTCATTCTTATAACTCAAAAAGAGACAGTTACAAATGAGAGCTCAAAGCCAAAAGGGAAAGACAGAGCTAATCAAAGTCCTTTCTCAACAAAAATCCGTCTGCCAATGCCTTCTGCGAGACAAAGGACAATTTCTGTCTCAAAATGGAGAGCGCTGCCGGCGGCTCCATACCCTTAGCCTCCGCCCACCTCGCCGCCACTGTCCTGATCAGCTGATCCGCCCTCGCTCCAAAACCTCCTACAGATTCCATGATGAAAGGCTCGAACATAAGACCATTGACTGAACAAAAAGCCGCATACTTAGAGATCTTCCTCTCCTCTGATCTCCTAGCAGCCTCCCCTGACCCCCGCCCTGCCCCTCCTCCCACAAAAGGAGAGACAATGGACACATCCACACAAAGATCCCTCCCTGCATCCCAAGCCGGTACTAAAATGTCTGCTGGCTTCTCTCCCCCATCGAGAAGGCCAGCCACCTCCAGCCTAGGCCCCAAATTAGCCTCCCTAAAAAAGGCGTATAACGCATCTCTCACCGCGTTATGCCTTCGAATCCTCCTCCCACCCCCCGGACAATGGGAATCGTGATCCCCCGCCGCGTCGGACATGTGAAACCCCTTACAGGCCGTACAAGCCCGAGAAATTGCAAACACATCGTGTCCGGTACGGTACCAGAGGGCCAAGCGATACGCTGTCGGGCTCATATGAAGCCCAGAGAAAGGCGTAGGTATCGCTGTGGTCCAAATACCACTCCCCGTCACAGAAACAGCATCCACCAGAGTACTCACCCGGACCCCTTGATAGAGCCTATTTATACGCATTATTTAGATCATAACCCTATGCTTGTTTGCAATATTTTGTGTACAAGATTACTAGTTTCCAGTGTTTTTGTATTGCAGGGCAAAACAAGGGCCCAAGTCGGATACGCGCTAACAGGCAGCGTTTAGGACGCGCATCACACAGCCTGCGGAGCTAGCGACGCAAACAGAAGAAATTGGCAGAGTCGACCACGGTGCGCTAACCGATTGCGCTGAGCAGCTGCCGTGCGCCATGCGCAGATGATGGTGTTTCCAAATCCTGACACGACCAGATTTGGAAGTTGCCAAGGATGAGCCTCTTGAGCAGTATATAAAGAGAAGAAGTCTAGGGTTTGAGGACGACACGACACATCAGAGCATCATCACATATTCACAATTCGTACACCAAGGAGGCACTGCGCAGCAGAACTGGAAAACACACGAGCTTGCTGAGAGGATCTGCGCTAGCCGACTGCGCCAGCCAAGACTGCAACCTGCACGCACTGTTTGCTATTGTTTTCTTGGACACTTTAGACATTATTTACTGTTTCTATGATGTTTACCACTAGCATGTCTAGCTAAACGCTTGGTATTGGTTGGGCATGAATCTATGAGTATTTCCTTTGAGACTTGCGCTTAATGCATAGCTTGTTTGCTTATATTAATTCTGTGCACATTGTTGGCAGCGAGTTGCATAAGTAGGGGAAGCCTTGAACCGCAATCTTACTCGTGTTGCTTGTTGTTGTATGTTAAACTAGTTGAATAGCCTGACGGTGCCAACTAGGAGTAACGCGCTAGGATAGGCAATTACTACGTTGATCGGATTCGTAGTTGTTTAGTCTAGTTCAAGAATTAATAGCACATGAACTTTGATCGGAACATGCGCACATGTTAGGAAGCCTTGACCGGACACTAACTTAAGTAAAACCAAGCTATAGACATTTAGAGTCGATGATAAGGAATACACTCATAGAGGATTGTCTGCCCAATACTTCTCATAGTCATAGTATTTAATCTCTACTGCCTGCGCACGTCTGGTGCAAGTTCTGCGTTAGCTACTATTTTCTCGCGCATCGCGCAAATCCAATCACTCACACCCCCCCCCCCATTTTCGTAAGTGTAGGTCACTGGTTAAAACTGAACTGCTTGCTCACTGTGGAGATCGACCCTTACTTAACCGCTGTACTAGTGGAAGAGGAAGGATTAATTTGACGCGTACAACGACGCGCGATCAAATTTTGGCGCCGTTGCCGGGGAGCAACACAGCTATGTTTTGGCTAGTTTACATTTTTCTTTTTTTTAGTAACTAGTTATTTCAGTTGTTTTGTTTTCTCGTTGTTGTTTCTGACAGCGCGCAATCACCATTAGCCTGCGCAACCTTGAAACAGTTGCGCTGCGCAGATTCTAGTTGCGCACTGACAGACGCAGCAGCATCAGTTATCTTTTAATTTCGTTTTCTTTGAGATTTAGAACAGGTTATGGAAGATAACAGTGTCGTTGGGGATAACTTAGGGGACAGAACCCCGGAGGAAGCGAGAGCACATAACCGCGCAGCCCTGTTCAGAGAGGAAGTGCAGCGCGAGGTTGAAGCAAGGATGGCCGCTGAGCTGTATAATGCGCCACCCGCGCGACAAGCTGCGCGACGCAGAACAGTGCGCGAGATGTCAGCCCCAATCACAGTTAACCAGCCATGGTGCATCGTGCTTCCGCCAGACGGACATTTTGAACTAAGGAGCTCGCTCATTCATCACATGCCCAAGTTCCACGGAATGAACAACGAAAATCCAGTCAAGCATGTGCGAGAGTTCCTAGTCATCTGCGAGAACATGAAGACCGAAGGGGAGAGCGATGAGGCGCTGAAAATGAAGGCATTCCCATTTTCACTGTGTGACACGGCCAGACATTGGTTGATGAACTTACCAGCCGGATCAATTCACACATGGGAGCAGCTGCAGAAGAAGTTCCTGGACAAATTCTATCCCGCAGCAAAGATCGCGCTACTCAGGAGGGAACTGGCCGCACCAAGGCAGAGCGCAGGAGAGTCACTGTCAGAGTATTACGAGCGTTTCAGGGAGCTAGAGGCCAACTGCTACAATCATGGCCTACCCCAGAATGTGCTGATAGAGAACTTCCTGAATGGACTGCTGCCCATGGAGCTGAGGTTATTGAATGCATGCGCAGGAGGCGACATTTGCAACATGTATCCAGAAGACGCATGGCAGCTGATAGAAGACTCTGTTGGGCAGGTAAGACATCAGCTAACACTTGAAAATAGTCGTGCTCGTCCTGTGCATCAGGTAGAAACAAGCGCTGAGATCAAGGAAATGAAGGCCATGCTGCAGAAGTTGATGAGTGCGCAAAGTGCACAACCAGCTGCGCCAAAGGTATGTGAATTCTGCAGGTCCACCGAGCACAAGACTGATGAATGTCCCACGCTATTTGAAGAATCTGGAGATGTCAATGCTCTTGGAGGATGGGATAATAGAGGGCCACAGAGGCAGAATCAGCCGCGCTTTGGACTAGCCGCAAATGGATTCAGATGGAAGGAGGAGAACAATTTCCAGAGGCAGTCCACGGATCAGCGCGCGCCACAGCAGACGCAACAAGCTGCGCCCTACAATCCACCGCATCGCCGCACTGACGCACCAGCGCATAACAACCAGCAACCGAGGCGATCTTTGGAAGATATCGTAGGGCAGCTAGCGGACACAGTGCGCAAAAATGACGAGAAGTATGACAAGCGGTTCGAGTCCATTGAAAAGCAGCTATCACAAATTGCTACCACGGTGTATGAGCTAAAAAAGAGCGATGGCAACCTGCCTTCGCAAGTGATTCAGAACCCCAAAGGAGGAGTGAATGCAGTGACACTGAGGACTGGCCGAACGATAGGAACAGAACAGACCGCAAGGGCGCCCGCGCAATCAGCTGTGCAAGTCCCGGATCCAGCAGAACAGAATGCGCAACCAGAGCAAGACGCGCAACCAGAAGTGCCAGCCACAAGCCAGCAGGGCGAAGCGCCAGGTATAACACAATTGAAAGACAAGGGCACGAATCATACTAACATACCTGCGCCTTTCCCTGTGCAGGCACCCTTGGCTAGGAAGGAAGCGCTGGATAAGGAGCTATACGAGTTATTCAGTAAGGTGGAAATAAACATTCCCCTTATTGAAGCAGTTCGGCAGATCCCTAGGTATGCGAAGTTTTTGAAGGAGCTGTGCACAAACAAGCGAAGGAAAGGCGAGTGCGCACAGGTAATGCTAAATGCGCAGGCCTCAGCGATCGTGCAACATAAGGTACCACCTAAGTGCCGAGACCCAGGTACATTCACTATCCCATGCACTTTAGGCAAAACCACAGTGAGCAACTGCATGATTGATTTAGGCGCATCTATCAATTTGTTACCTTATTCCCTATATGCGACATTGCGCCTTGGACCACTAAAGCCTGCAGGTCTCACCATTCAGCTGGCAGATCGGTCGTGCAAACAACCTGCAGGCATGATAGAGGATGTTCTTGTGCGAGTAGGAGAGCTGGTGTTCCCAGCAGATTTTTATGTGCTAGAAATGGAGGGTGAATCAAGCACCAGCAGTGCGCAGATCCTACTGGGCAGACCTTTTCTGATGACCGCGCGCACAAAGATAGACGTGTGGAGGGGCACGCTCTCCATGGAAGTTGATGGCGAAGAAATCCATTTCAATATATTTAAGGGGATGCAGCATCCACATGAGGACGCCACAGTGCACGCAATGGACAGCATTGATGATTTAGTCACAGATGCGCAATGCGCAAGCGCAACGGTAGGACCAGAGCCACTGGCACAGGCAGAGTCGGAGGAGCAGGAAGACGAGCTGAGCAGTGCCGACCCAGAATCCCAGCAAGTACACGATATAGTTCATATTTGCACTGATACTAAAATCTTGCCCTCTATTGAACAGGCACCCAAGATCGAACTGAAGCAACTTCCAGAGCACCTCAAATACATTTTCTTAGGAGATGAGGACACCCTGCCAGTGATCATAAAGAAAGGATTGGAAGAGGAGCAGGAAGCGCGCTTACAGCGGGTGCTGCGCAAGAACCAGCGCGCCATAGGATGGACACTTGCTGACCTGCGCGGAGTGAGCCCGGACGTATGCATGCATAGAATTCTGTTGGAAGATGGTGCCAAACCATCTAGGGAGGCTCAGCGCAGATTGAATCCGAATATGATGGAGGTAGTGCAAAAGGAGATCCTGAAGTTGCTTGACGCAGGGGTCATTTACCCGATCTCGGACAGCAAGTGGGTCAGTCCAGTGCACGTTGTGCCAAAGAAGGGAGGAATCACCGTAGAAGAGAATGCGCAGGGCGAGCTAGTTCCCAAGCGCATTCAGACTGGATGGCGCATGTGCATCGACTACAGGAAGCTCAACGCAGTCACGCGCAAGGACCATTTCCCGCTACCCTTCATGGACCAAATGCTGGACAGATTAGCAGGAAAACCCTATTTTTGCTTCTTGGACGGATATTCAGGGTACAACCAGATACCCATAGCTGCGGAGGATCAAGAGAAGACCACGTTCACCTGCCCGTTCGGTACGTTGGCGTTTCGGCGCATGTCATTTGGGCTGTGTAACGCGCCAGGTACGTTCCAACGCCTTGTCATGAGCATTTTTTCTGATATGATTGGTATATGCATAGAAGTGTTCATGGATGATTTCACTGTATATGAAGGTACCTTTGATGCATGCTTAACTCATCTTGATAAGGTCTTAGCGCGCTGCATTTCTAAGAACCTAGTGCTCAATTATGAAAAATGTCATTTCATGGTATCACATGGTGTAGTACTAGGACATATCATCTCAGAGGAGGGGATCAAGGTAGATAAAGCTAAGATAGATCTTATTTCTAATCTACCTTACGCCACTAACGTGCGCGATGTGAAGTCATTCTTAGGACATGCCAGGTTTTACAGGCGTTTTATAAAAGACTTCTCTAAAATTTGTATACCCCTGTCTAACCTCTTGCAAAAGGATGTGTGCTTCGACTTTACTGATGAGTGCAGAGCCGCATTTGATAAGCTAAAGGAGGCGCTGACCAGTGCGCCAGTGATGCGCCCGCCAGACTGGAACCTGCCATTTGAACTGATGTGCGACGCAAGTGATTACGCAGTAGGAGCAGTCCTGGGGCAGCGAGTGGACAAGAAACCGCATGCCATTTATTATGCATCGCGCACACTGGACGCTGCGCAGAGGAACTACACCACCACGGAGAAGGAGCTTCTGGCAATTGTGTTTGCGCTAGAGAAGTTCCGTGCATATGTTCTAGGTGCTAGGGTCATCATATACATAGACCACGCAGCCATCCGCTACCTAATGTCCAAGAAAGAAACTAAGCCGCGCCTGATGCGCTGGGTGCTCCTACTTCAAGAATTTGACTTGGAGATCAAAGACGAGACGGGCACGGAGAATACAGTTGCTGACCACCTGAGCAGGATCGTGAAAGAGGAGGAGCCAGGGCAGATCACGGAGACATTCCCTGATGAGCATCTGATGGCGCTGACAGGTAAGGTACCATGGTATGCGCACATTGCGAATTACCTGGTCACAGGTACGTTTCCTCCTCATTTCAATAAAACCCAGTGCATGAGATTGAAACATGAGTCCAAGCATTATATTTGGGATGATCCATATATGCTCAGAATAGGACCTGACCAGATATTGAGGCGCTGCGTGCCTGACCATGAAATTAACTCTGTTTTGATGTTTTGTCATGCGCACGCATGTGGAGGACACTTTGGTCCCAAGCGCACGAGCAGGAAGGTCCTGGATTGCGGATTTTATTGGCCGCACCTGTTTAGAGATGCATATGATCACTGCAGGAATTGTGACAGGTGCCAGCGCACAGGAGGCATATCAACGCGCAACGAAATGCCGCAGACACCGATTCTAGTGGATGAAGTGTTTGATATATGGGGCATTGATTTCATGGGGTCATTTCCTCCATCTGCCGGATACGATTACATATTGGTGGCAGTGGACTATGTCTCCAAATGGGTCGAAGCTAAGGCCACACGGAAGGATAATGGTAAGACGGTCGCTGTGTTTCTAAAAACTAACATCTTTTGCAGGTACGGGGTGCCTAAGGCAATCATCAGCGACCAGGGGACGCACTTTTGCAACAGGATTGTGGCGCAGGTTTTCAAGCATTATGGAGTGCGCCACAAGACGTCCACTGCTTATCATCCTCAGACAAATGGACAGGCCGAGGTTTCCAACAGAGAGATCAAGCGCATCCTGGAGAAGACTGTGAGACCATCGCGCAAAGATTGGAGCCAGCGCCTGGACGACGCGCTGTGGGCATACCGCACTGCGCATAAGACGCCCATCGGGACTTCACCGTTTCGGTTGGTCTACGGAAAAGCATGCCACCTGCCAGTAGAGCTAGAGCACAAAGCATATTGGGCCTTACGCATTTGCAACCTGAACCTAGATGAGGCCGGAAAGGAGCGCGCATTTGAGCTGAGCGAATTAGAAGAGCTGCGCCTGGATGCCTATGAGGGACTGCGCGATTACAAGGAGCGGACAAAGGCATTTCATGACAAGCATATCCTCAGACGCACTTTTGAGCCAGGAGACCAGGTATTATTATTCTCATCACGCCTGAAGCTCATGCCTGGAAAGCTGCGCAGCAAATGGACAGGACCGTACACAGTCACCAAGGTTTTCCCCTACGGAACAATCGAGTTAGAAAACGAGCACCGGCATCGTTTTCAGGTCAATGGGCAGAGAGTCAAACGATATCTAGGAGAGCCTTGGGATGGTACGGCGCGCGACATTGAGTTGGCAGAGCCAGAGATAACAGATGCGCCAGTTGCTGCGCCAGAGTCATCACCAGGCGCGCCAGAGGGGGAACAGGGGACTATTGCTCATATTTCTTCTCCCTCTTTACCTACTCACGTTACTTATAATATCCATGCTGACTACCCTTTTGATCCTTTGCGCAGGACCAAGGAGAACACAACACGTGCACAAGCGCAGGATCACTCAGGAGCAAGAGTGGGGGAGGTCGCTGGCACACATTTGGGCACGTAACGAGGTACAGTCGAGCCAACGACGTTAAACAAAGGCACTTGTCGGGAGGTAACCCGACACGTTTTACTTTTACATGTCTTTCTTTTAATTTTTCTAGTGTCTTTTAAACAAAGGCATTTGCGCGTTCTCCATGCGCTTGAGCTTGAGTCGTGGGGACACGTCTCTGTTTAAGTGTGGGGGGGGGGGGGGGAGCGTTACATTTACATTTCACGTTTTTTTTAGCATTTTTAGTGTAGCTTAGTTTAATTGAAGGAAACAGTAGCAGTAGTGCGCTTGAGTGCGGGTTGCGCGCACTGTTCAGCTTGTTTGCGCTACCCATTCTGCGTGCGCTGCTATCAACCTATTTTAGTATATTTTTTTCGTCTTTTTCTACTCCTGTTAGTTGGGATATACAGGGGATGTGGAGTTGACAGAAACGCTCTAGAGAGGCGGTTAGTCGTTCGAGCTTTGGAGGAGAGGTATATGGTCAAGAGCGCGAGTGGAGGCCTGTGCTTCGCAACCTTCGGAACAAGAGAGTGCGCTCAGTCACGCAGATGCCAAAGGCAAATACCCAAAAGCGTGGCGAGGTGGGAAAACAGATCACCTTTCCTCTGGAAGTCGAGCTAAGGAAGGCGGGCGCGGGTGTAAACGCGTGCGCCGACCTGCGCAGATAGACCAAGGAGGGAGAGCGAGGCGGTGTTCCATAGCTGTTATCCGAAGGCCGAGACTGGAACCGTTCTGGGAATGTGAGAAATCGTAGACAAAGCTGTACAAAAGAAAAACACCAGCAGATGATATGCGCTACAAAAGAATCAGCGTGCGCACTACTCAGTACCAGCGTGCGCAAAGTCCACAGAAAATCATCAAAAGGCTTGAGTTCCCAGGAAGTGCGCGGAAGAATCACGCACGGGAAGAAGCTTGCGCTGTTAACCATATACCCATCCTCGGAACGAGAGCTGACAACCTGGAGCCTATGAAGAGCTATCTCCCAGCCATCCGAAATGATTTTCATCCCAGCTGAGAGGTAATGAATTTCGAAATCGCTATACTTAAAACTGTTGAGAGCAGATGTGCGCAGGTGGTAGAGCAGCACAAGGTGTTCAGTAGTGCAGATCGCACCAGAGTGCAAGACTGTGCACTAGACTCCAGAGAGGTAATGGTATCCGTGCTTGAGTGCTTGTTCGAGGACGAACAAGGGGCAAGTGTGGGGGGTTTGATTGAGCCTATTTATACGCATTATTTAGATCATAACCCTATGCTTGTTTACAATATTTTGTGTACAAGATTACTGGTTTCCAGTGTTTTTGTATTGCAGGGCAAAACAAGGGCCCAAGTCGGATACGCGCTAACAGGCAGCGTTTAGGACGCGCATCACACAGCCTGCGGAGCTAGCGGCGCAAACAGAAGAAATTGGCAGAGTCGACCACGGTGCGCTAACCGATTGCGCTGAGCAGCTGCCGTGCGCCATGCGCAGATGATGGTGTTTCCAAATCCTGACACGACCAGATTTGGAAGTTGCCAAGGATGAGCCTCTTGAGCAGTATATAAAGAGAAGAAGTCTAGGGTTTGAGGACGACACGATACATCAGAGCATCATCACATATTCACAATTCGTACACCAAGGAGGCACTGCGCAGCAGAACTGGAAAACACACGAGCTTGCTGAGAGGATCTGCGCTAGCTGACTGCGCCAGCCAAGACTGCAACCTGCACGCACTGTTTGCTATTGTTTTCTTGGACACTTTAGACATTATTTACTGTTTCTATGATGTTTACCACTAGCATGTCTAGCTAAACGCTTGGTATTGGTTGGGCATGAATCTATGAGTATTTCCTTTGAGACTTGCGCTTAATGCATAGCTTGTTTGCTTATATTAATTCTGTGCACATTGTTGGCAGCGAGTTGCATAAGTAGGGGAAGCCTTGAACTGCAATCTTACTCGTGTTGCTTGTTGTTGTATGTTAAACTAGTTGAATAGCCTGACGGTGCCAACTAGGAGTAACGCGCTAGGATAGGCAATTACTACCTTGATCGGATTCGTAGTTGTTTAGTCTAGTTCAAGAATTAATAGCACATGAACTTTGATCGGAACATGCGCACATGTTAGGAAGCCTTGACCGGACACTAACTTAAGTAAAACCAAGCTATAGACATTTAGAGTCGATGATAAGGAATACACTCATAGAGGATTGTCTGCCCAATACTTCTCATAGTCATAGTATTTAATCTCTACTGCCTGCGCACGTCTAGTGCAAGTTCTGCGTTAGCTACTATTTTCTCGCGCATCGCGCAAACCCAATTACTCACACACACCCCCCCCATTTTCGTAAGTGTAGGTCACTGGTTAAAACTGAACTGCTTGCTCCCTGTGGAGATCGACCCTTACTTAACCACTGTACTAGTGGAAGAGGAAGGATTAATTTGACGCGTACAACGACGCGCGATCACCCCTCCCTGCCCCTTGATCTCTACCCTGAAGACTTCCGAAGCCAGGAAGGTAAGCCACTGTTGTGGCTTAGCCTTCGACCTAAGCTCCTCCAATCCAACTGGAAATATGTAGGATTGATATCTTATCATAGTAGCTATGTTGGCAGTATTATGATTTGGTAGGGGAGTTAACATAGAAGAAGTCAGCTCACTTATCGAGGTCTCAAATGTGATGAGGAGATGAAGAAGACTTTTGCGACGATGAGCATCACCAACAACAAGACTGACGACATGAAATATGATCTTTTAATTATTAGATATAATAATAGTAATAGGGCTAGTTTCGTAATTTTGCTTTGTCATTGTTTCCTATATATTCTTACTTTCTGTATTATGTAGAACATTCTCTTTTCCATCTATTGAAACCCTAGCATCGTTTCCTTCTTTTCTTCTTTGTCATCTACATGGTATCAAGAGCCTAATTAGGGCGCTAGGATTGGATAGCACGGTGTCTTCTACATGATTTTTTTTCTTTTTGTTTTAGGAATCTCGCATCTGGAATCGCTTCGGCTTTGGTCTCTGCCTTGTCTGTTCGTCATGGCTGCCGCGAAGGATGACTCGCTTCAGGCTATTAATGTCCAATTAGATGGTAAGAATTATTCGTATTGGAGTTATGTCATGAAAATTTTTTTGAAAGGCAAATCGGTGTGGGATGTTGTCTCCGGGAGTAAGGCCAAGCCGACTGAGGCTATCCATTTGGCAGCGTGGGAAGTAACCAATTCAAAGATCATCACTTGGATTAACAATTCTGTTCAACAGTCGATTGGTGTTCAATTGGCAAAGTATGATACAGCTAAGGAAATTTGGGATCACTTGGAACGATTGTTTGTGCAATCTAACTTTGCCAAACAATATCAGTTAGAGAATGATATTCCCGTTCTCCAGCAAAATAGTATGACTATTCATGAGTTCTACTCGGCTATGTCTGGTTTATGGGATCAGCTTGAATTGACAGAGTCTGCAGAACTAAGAGCATGCACCCCATATATTGCTCGGAGAGAGGAGCAACGCTTGGTTCAATTTTTGATGGCCCTTCGGAATGACTTTGAAGGTCTTCGTGGTACTATTATGCATTAGAGTCCTCTTCCGTCTGTTGATTCCGTTTATCACGAGCTGATGGCAGAAGAGTTGCGCTTGAAATCCCTTGTTGACAAAAAGGGCATTCTGCCGCTTCCCGACAACCCTGTATTAGCAGCATCTCTCCGAGTGCCTGACTCTAGAAAGTCTACGTCAAGGCCTGCTATTGACGAGTGCAGTTATTGTAAAAAGAAAGGGCACTGGAAGGCTCAATGTCCCGAGTTGTTAAGGATAAAAGGAGGTCAATCAGGCAGCAATCCCCCGCGTCCGAAGCCGCCATCCATAGCAGCTGTTGTCCTCCCAATTGATTCTGGAACCAATACTGATTTGGTTACATTGACGGAACAGTTTCAGAAGTTCATTGCCTCGCAATCACGTGCTATGTCTGCTACTTCTTCTTCAGGTTTACATTCTGGTAACATGTCAGGTAACTCTTCTCCTGCATGGATTCTTGACTCTGGTGCTTCACGACATATGTCTCATGATTCTAACTCTTTTTTGTCCATTCAGTCTTCTTCTTCAGAACCAATCATGACTGCCGATGGTACTTCCATGCCAATAGCAGGAATTGGATCTATTTGCACTCCTAATATGTCCTTTTCTAATATCCCCTCTGGTCGTACATTACTTTCTTTATATGTTGACGATATGATTATCACAGGAGATGATGTTGGTGGAATTTCGGAGCTAAAACAACATTTGGCTCGAGAATTCGAAACGAAAGATTTGGGACCTCTACGATACTTTCTGGGCATAGAAGTTGCATACTCTCCACGAGGCTATTTCTCAGTCTAAGTATATTGCTGATATTCTTGACCAGGCTCGACTTTCTAACACTCGCACTGCTGATACACCTATTGAGGCTAATGCGCGCTATTCTTCCACTGATGGTATTGTCTTGTCAGACCCTACTCTTTATCGCATTATAGTTGGCTGCTTAGTGTATCTGACTATCACCAGACCAGATATTGCATATGCGGTGCATACTGTTAGTCAGTTTGTTTCTTCCCATACTACGGTACATTGGGCAGTTGTACTTCGCACTCTTCGATATCTACGTGGGACATAGTTTCAGAGTCTTCTATTTCCTTCTACTTCTTCCTTGGAATTGCGGGCTTATTCTGACGCAGATTGGGCTAGTGATCCTTCAGATCGCAAATGAGTCACTGGATTCTATATATTTCTTGGCGACTCTCTCATTTCTTGGAGGAGCAAAAAGCAAACAGTTGTCTCTCATTCTTCTACAGAAGCTGAATATCGTGCTATGGCCTCTACTACTGCTGAGATAGTGTGGATACGTTGGTTATTGGCTGATATGGGTGTTGCTCTTTCAGGACCTACTCCTATGTATTGTGACAACGCTAGTGCTATTCAGATTACTCGAAACTTTGTGTATCATGAGCGTACGAAGCATATATAGATTGATTGTCACTTTACTCGTGATCACTATCAGATTGGGACTATCACGTTGCCGTTTGTTACTTCCGCTATGCAGATTGCAGACTTGTTTACTAAGGCCCTTTCCGCTCCACGTTCTCGGTTCTTGATTGGCAAATTCTCGCTGCTTCATGTCAGTGCATCGTGAGTTTGAGAGGGGATATTAGAGATAATAATAGTAATAGGGCTAGTTTCGTAATTTTGCTTTTTCATTGTTTCCTATATATTCTTGCTTTCTGTATCATGTAGAACATTCTCTTTTGCATCTATTGAAACCCTAGCATCGTTTCCTTCTTTTCTTCTTTGTCTTCTACATCATTGTGGTCACAAAGGGCACTATGCAAGAGATCGCAGGTACAAAAATGTGGTTGAAAATAACTTTGTCAAGACAAGTTAGAAGAATGATGCGAGCGAAGATGATTGAGATTTTGAGGCAACATATACAGTAGAAGAAGACGCATCTGAAGAAGACTGGGATCTTGAGCACAATAATGATGAGTTATGGAATGAAGACTTGGAAAGTAGTGGTGACCGAAACATGATATTAAACTTAATAGTTGTGTAGAAGGATGATAAAGATCCTAGTTATGATATACCTATCAGTATTGAACATGGTGACTCTGAAAAGGGACGGTGGTCCCAAAGCTGATGTCTGGGAAGGGGAAGGAGAAGGAGAAGGAGTTGAAGGTGATTGATGCTCTGTACGTACCCGACATACTGAAGAACTTAATTCTTGGGACACAATTAGACAACCATGAATTTAGAATAACATTTGAGTCCCAGAAATTTATTCTTACTAAGAATGGTTTGTATTTGGATAGACGGTATGTGAAAGATGATATGTGAAAAATGAATGTAATGGCCATCATACCCAAGAAGAAAATCAATAAAGTTAATTCTTCTATTTATTTGCTTTGAGTCCTCTAACTTATGACATAACAGATTGGCCTCGTAAACTATGACAGAATAATGAAACTAATGAATTTGGAGTATATACCCAAATCTCAAATAGATTCTAAACACAAGTGTGAATCTTGTGTTGAAGCAAAACTAACAAGAACCTCATTTCACAGTGTAGAAATAAAATTGAACCCTTTGAATTAATTCATAGTGATCTATGTGATTTAAAATTCATGCCAACGAAAGGTCGTAATGAGTATTTTATGACTTTCATAGATGATAGTTCAAATATTGTGATGTGTATTTTCTTAAAAGCAAAGATGAGACAATTAAAAAGTTTATAATGTATAAACTAGAAGTTGGGAATCAACTCAATAGAATAATAAAGAGGTTGAGAAGTCATCGTGAAGGTGAATACGTAGAATTGTTTGATGTTTTTTGTGCCCAACACGGAATTATTCACGAAGTAACTAAACCGTCCTCACTTCAATGGAGCGGTGTGGCCGAACGAAAGAATTGTACTTTAAAAGAGATAATGAATGCGATGTTAATAAGCTCTAGATTGCCCCCAAGAAATATGGGAGAAGCCATCTTATCAGTGAATTACCTTTTAAATAAGGTACCTCGTAAGCAAGAGGAGAAGTCTTCTTATGAGTTATTTAACCGGACCTTCCTAGGAATACTTGCTAGTGTGGAGGTGCCTAGCAAAAGTAATTGCCCCTGGTCCTAAGAGAATGAGGATAGAACCCGAAAACATTGATTGTGTTTTTATTGGTTATGCGTATAATAATAATACATATAGATTCCTTGCGTATGAATAAAAAAATCCTGATATACATAAGAATTCCACAAGGGAATCAAAGAACGCTTCGTTCTTTAAAAATGTATTTCCTTATAAGTCTTAGGAATACGAATATGATCCATCTCATCAAATACTTGAAGATGTTAAGGAAGTAACTCAACAACACGAGAAAGAAAAAAGGTCATAGAATTGGAAGAGCTTAGACGAAGCAAGCGAGCTAGAATATAGAAATCATTTGGTCCTAATTTCTTAACCTACATGCTAGAAACTAAACTTCGACTTATAAAGAGGCTATCAGTTCAATAGAGACCCCCCATATAAAAAAAGTGAAAAGGAGTGAGATGGATTCTATCCTACAAAACCATACTTGAGAGTTGGTTGATCATACTCCTAGAAGTAAATCACTTGGCTCCACGGTCTTGGGTTTATACTACTTTGACACATATTCTCCAATGACGAGAATAACATCCACTAGGATGATAGTAGACATTGCCGCCTTGCATAATTTGGAAATTCATCAAATAGATGTGAAAATGGCATTCCTCAATTGAGATCTTGAGGAAGAAATCTATATGGACCAACTTGAGGGTTGTAGAGAAAAGTTTGTAAACTTGTGAAATCTCTTTATGGCTTAAAACAAGCGCCAAATGAGTGTTGAGTGAGTGGGTGGTGACGAATGATTGGTGGTGAGTGTGGTGGTAAATGATTGAGTGGTGGTTATTGTGTGAGTGGTGATGTGTGCGTGGTTGACGGTAAATAACTGGTGATGAATGTGTAAGTGATTGTGAATGAATTATGAGTGAGTGGTGGTGGTGGTAAATTGTTGGAAAATTTGGTGATTTAAGTGTGAAGAAAATGTGGTGTGAACATATGTATAAATGAACTTATTTAATTGGATTTAAATTCCTACTAATGAAAGGAACAAAATCAATTAATTACATGTCCAAATTGAAGCTAAAATGAATGAAATAAAATGCTCAAAATTATGGAGAGCATTTAACTTTCACATAGGTCAAGTGAAAAACCTTATTTATTTTCCTTAGAAGACATAAAAGGTTATCTTGATTATGACAATATCATAATTTTTGTGGGCTATTTGTTTTCCAATAGCATGGAAAACTTGAAGAGATAGCCTTGATATTGACTGTGCACTTATGAGAGACCTATTCATCTTATCAAGAGCATTGAGATTTTGGTCTTGTGAAATGAAGGGACTTCATTGTGAGACCAAGAGTTCCCTTGTAACATTCATTTTGATGCCTTTAAGAGGACTTTTGGCATCCACAATTATGATGGGCTGCCCCATCCTCCCCAATAAAAGGAGGTGCAAATGAGGGCTTGAGAGAACACAACTCACACAACAACGTCTCTCATTTCCAATATCTCCTCCCTTGATAGCCGGCTTGATTTTTCCTTTGAGTTCTACATACTCTTTTGAGTATTTCCTTGGTGATAGTTGCTTGCACAAGTTTGGTTCGCCGGAGTAATACCTTATAGTACAAAGAGATATACACTCATAAGTTGTTGTATTCTGAGAAGCTCTTGTCATTTCCTTGCACCCGGTGTGACGGTAATAAAATCTTTAACGAAATCGTCTAACGAGCCTCAACTCATTCTGGTTTGCTTGTATCTTTTTTCCGTTCTACTTTGAGTAATTTGTTTATTTGGTTATCAATTTAAACATTCGATTTATAGTCTTCAATTTAATTTGTATAATATTGATTTGATTATATTGAATCAAATTGAATTAAGGTACTAAATCGATTAGATAATTGATAGAGTTACTTCATTTATTTTATATTGAATTGATGTAACACTTGATTTAATATAACAATAATAATGCATGTCTTTCATCACTAGAAACACTTCATTAAATATAATTTACTCACAAACTTTATCTACATGTTCCATCATTTATAGAATTGAAACTTCATTCAATTTCCAACAATCTTAAATGACTTGTAGATAAAATTGTTTACAGTTTATATTTCTTGATTACTAACAATTTGGTCTTTTGTAAACATGGAAAACCAAAACACAAATAAGAGTATGGACATTGATGCTAAAATCTCGGTTGCTCCTGTAGTGTTGCCAACACCCAGTGTACCTAAAGTAGTACCTACTATTGTGCCTAGTAACATCCCAATGATGACGGCTATGACAGGGAATGGACCTGCGGGTCCAATTCCAAGCGGGTCAGTGGCACGAGTGCCCGCCGCAGTGATCCAGCCGAAAGGCTTGAGAAGTTCACATGATTGAACTTTAAGAGATGGAAACAGAAGATGCACTTCTACCTGACCACTATTGGGTTGGCTCGATTCCTAACCAAAGATCCACCTACTTATAAGGAGGATGAAAACGACTCACAAGTTTTCATGGCATATAGTGCTTGGAAAGATTCCGACTATCTATGTCGAAACTACGTCATGAATAGCTTAAATGACGCACTGTACAATGTGTACAATACCAAACGCTCAGCTAAGAAGCTTTGGGAGTCATTGGATAAGAAATACCGAACTGAGGTTGCCGGTTCTAAGAAATACATTGTAGGCCGCTTGTTCATGATGGTAGATTCTAAAACGGTGGTAAGCCTGCAAGAGCTGAAATTGATAATCCATGAGATTCATGCTGAGGGGATGCACATAAGTGAATCTTCTTAAGTTGCCTCAGTCATCGAGAGGTTACGTTCGGGGTGGAAGGACTTCAAAACTATCTCAAGCATAAGCGAAAGGAGATGAGTTTTGAAGACCTTGTGGTCCGTCTTCAACTTGAGGAAGACAACCATGGCTCTGATAAGAGGTTCAAAGCACCATCGGAGAGGGCCAACTAAGTGGAGCATGGTGAGAGCTCAAAGAAGAAGAAATCCTCTAACAAGTTAGCAACTAAAGGTGGAGTGTTCAAGAGAAGGCAACCGCCCAAGTTTCTGAGAAAATGCTTCAACTGTGACAAAGAGGGTCACCGAGCAGCTGACTATAAGAAGCCTCTAGGGAAAAAAAAGAAGGAAGTCAACTCAGCCGAAGCTGAAGTAGACTTTCTGGTAGCTGTTATATCTGAGTGGTGGCTGGACACAGGAGAAACCCGCCATATTTGCACGGATAAGAATGCATGTCGACTTCAATGTTCTACCTACTCTTAACCACTAAGTTCTCAAGTAGATGTTATATTTATCCTCTTAGTTACCAATACTAGTTCCACCGCTAGGCTTACGCTAATAATGGACTAATCGAATATCATGCACTACTAGTCTAACTAGATCACCGTTAAGTTCCTCCAATCAAATATACAAGCATGCCATTAAGCTCAAGAATAGGAATTCACTGAATTGAATTATGAAAATATAAGTATCTCAAACAGTTCGTTGCAACACAAATCCCCAAACCGAATTAGGGTTTAGCTATTATAATGCATCTAAAGCAATAATGACAATAAACTAAGTTGAGAAAAATACTAAAACTGTGAACAGTACTTCCGGTGATGAGCAGTGAATATGATGAATAGAGCATGATGAACAGCAATTACGGCGATGAACTATACTTCCGTCTCTCAAGCTCTCGTTTTTCTCCCTTTAATTCAGGTCGAACTCTCTCGTCGTTCTGCAAAGACTCTCTTCAAAGCTAGGGTTTCTTTCTTCTTTTTTCATTATTTTAAAATTGGACCAGACTGACCTCCTCTTGCACGAATCAAAAGTGATTTGTTCAAGCTTTGAAAAGTGATTCGTGCAGCTTGCACGAGTCTACTACTCCGTGCTCTTCCCTTGCTGCACGAGTCAAGTTTGATTCGGGCAAGCTCCAAGGTTGATTCAGGCGAGTTAATGTGTCTTTATTAGCTGGGCGAATCAATAGTGATTCCGACTGGTTCCAAAGTGAATGGGGCACCCTTGGATGAGTCAAATACTCAGTGTGCAATGGAGTTGGGCGGATCACTTCTCATCCGGGCAGATCACTTCTGGCTTTGGGAGAGTCACTTGTGATTCGCCCACTGCTTGGGCGGATCACTTTTACTACGTTAGAATCTTGCTCATTTGATCCTTTAAACCTTCGAATCTCGTCTATAATCAAATAAGTTGTATCTCCTTGAGTTAGCTTTCCAACAAGCTATAGCACGCCTCAATCGGATAAGAATCCTGCGCTCGGCAAGCCTTCGACTACAAAGAGGTCAATCTGCCCAGAATTGGTCTATATTCGTCCGAATGCGCAATAAAGCTCCAAGCGGTCTTGATACACCTACGATGCGAAACACTACAAAGAAGTAATTTTTCACACACAAAATGCAATTAAACAATGGGAATAAACAACTCGATGGATCGGATAAATACGCTCCATCAAACTACCCCGCACTTATCTATGTTCTTCGCCGAACAAGAATAAAATCAAGACTCGCAAACTCAAATCACTTCTATCACGCAATGACTAAACACTGAATTTACTCCAGATGTCCTCACTAATAGTTCAGCAACATATAATCACACTCGTTCTTCAATAATGATCAGTAAGACTATAATGATACATGTTACATGTGATGTCGAGATGGATCCAATGGATGACTGGGAGATAGTTCTTTTTAGATTCGTCACTCCATTCTTCAGCTCGAGGTCATAGTCACGCGCATACGCTGAATTTGCTTTCTCTGACACGTGATAAATCCAAGTCATGAGGAACTAAACTTTTTCTTCTTCTTTTTGGTAGGACAGCTTTTGAAACTTCTTGTTTTGTTTGGTCTGAAGACTTCATTCAACTCGATTGAATTTCTAAATTTTCTTTCACATTTGTCTGAATTTTCTTTTTGAGCTTTGCTCTCCAATGTGAATTGCTTGTCCTTTTTCATTTTTGCTCTTTGAAACGTTCGAATCATAGCCTTCGAATAACAACATATGGAGCGCGTCCAGCTCTTTCTCATCATTATCCTTTCAGCGCGAGGCAGGATAGGGGTTACCCACCCATTCCCGATTATTAGGACAAGAGATAGGATGGTTTGTTTTCCCGTCCCACCATTGCATAAATACATCAAATGGATGTGAAAACAACTTTCCACAATGGCGATCTTGAGGAAGAAATCTATATGGAACAACCCGAGGGTTGTATAAAGCTTGGTCAAGAGATAAAAGTTTGTAGACTTGTAAAATCTCTTTATGGCCTAAAACAAGCCCCAAAGCAGTGGCATGAGAAATTTTACACCGTGATGATGTCAAATGGGTTTAAAATCAACGAGTGTGATAAATGTGTTTATATTAAAAACACGGAACACGGCTATGTGATTCTATGTTTATAAGTTGACGACATGCTCATTGTGGGAAGCAATGATGACATGATTAAGTCTACAAAGACTATATTAAACTCAAAGTTTGAAATGAAACATTTGGGACTGGCTGATGCAATTCTAGGTATCAAGATTACACTAACTAATGATGAACTTGCCCTAAGTCAGTCACATTACGTCGAGAAGATCTTAGATAAGTTTGGAAAGGATAGTTTAGGAATATCCATAACTTCATAGACATTAGTCAACATTTGTCTAAAAACAAAGGAGAAAGTATCTCCCAAGTTGAATACGCGAGAGTCATAGGTAGTCTAATGTACTTGATGAATTGTACTAGACCTGACATTGCTTATACTGTAAGTAGACTTGCTAGATATACGAGTAATCCAGGATCAGAACACTGGAAAAGCAATTGTGAGAGTACTGAAGTACTTACGATTTACTTGTCATTATGGTTTATATAATATACCAGATTTCTAGAAGTCATTGAAGGTTTCACTGATGCAAGTTGGATATCTGATATACAAGACTCAAAAGCGACAAGTGGATATGTATTCACTCTAGGAGGTGCTGCAGTGTCTTGGAAATCCTCTAAACAGACAGTGATAACTAGATTCACTATGGAAGCTGAATTCGTTGCATTAGATAAATGTGGCAAAGAAGCTGAGTGGCTAAGAAACTTTGTAGAGGATATTCCAAAATGGGCAACACTTGTGCCAACAATATGTTTACATTGTGACACCCAATCTGCAATTGGAAGGGCACAAAGTGTAATGTATAATGGTAAGTTACGACATATACGTCGACGAAATAATACCATTAGACAACTTCTCTCTATATGAGTCATTAGTATTGACTATGTAAGGTCCAAAGATAATATTGCGGATCCATTAACCAAAGGGTTAAATAGGGACCAAGTAGAGAAGACGTCTAGAGGAATGAGATTTGAGCCCTTGGATAAATAAAGTCAAGGCAAAGGAAACCCAACCATGCTGACTAGAGATCCTAAGATTTTGGTTCAAAGGGACAACCTAACTGCTGAGACTATGTGTAGTCACTGAGGGGGTTAACCCCCGTTTCCATTCTTTGCTTAAATTGGTGACTCCCGCACGAGGTTAAGCCCGAAGCTTTTAATGATTTTTAGATTTCGGATGTTCAGATTCCGACAAGTAATGCGGGATTACTTAAATAAAGAATCAGCTATGTGAAAAAGAAGTGAGGTCGCTTCTAAGAAGAATTAATGAGGCTCAATTCTTTAACAAGTCTCATAGAACCAGACAGGAGTTTCATGGCCAGAAAAGAACCCAACCATGAGAACTGAACTTGTATCGGGAATATATTTATGGAAGATATGTATTTCCTTTACATTATACAGTGAACAGTTCAAGGACATCGCGTCTAATGAATAGTCAGTAAAGAAGATATGTCTTCCAAGGGAATGTTCAAAGGCTTTGCCCACCTATCTTATACAAATATTGACCGAAGGAACTATCACCATATCGAGTCGAGTGTTGATTTTATTCTCACCCCTTGATTTTCTTTATGTGGTGGATTGTTGGAAAATTTGGTGATTTAAGTATGAAGAAAATGTGGTGTGATCATATTTATATATGAAAGTATTTAATTAGATTTAAATTCTTACTAATGAAAGGAACAAAATCAATTATTTACATGTCTAAATTGAAGCCAAAATGAATGAAATAAAATGCTCAAAATTATGGAGAGCATTTAACTTTCACATAAGCAAGTGAAAAGCCTTATTTATTTTCCTTAGAAGACATAAAAGGTTATTTTGATTATGATATTGTCATAATTTTTGTGGGCTATTTGTTTTCTAATAGCATGGAAAACTTGAAGAGATAGCCTTGATAATGGCTATGCACTTATGAGAGACATATTCATTTTTTTCAAGAGCATTGAAAATTGATTTTGGTCTTGTGATATGAATGGACTTCATTGTGAGACAGAGAGTTCTCTTGGCATTCACAGTGCCATTATGATGGGCTGCCCCATCCTCCCCTAGAAAATGAGGTGCAAACGAGGGCTTGAGAGAACACAACTCACACAACAACATCTCTCATTTCCAACATCTCCTCCCTTAATAGCCAGCTGATTTTTTCTTTGAGTTCTACGTACTCTTTTGAGTATTTCCTTCGTGATAGTTGTTTGCATAAGTTTGGTTCGCCGGAGTAATAACTTATAGTGCACACTCACAAGTTGTGTATCCTGGGAAGCTCTTGTCATTTCCTTGCACCCGGTGGGACGGCAATAAAAGTTTTAAGGAAATCGTCTAACAAGCATCAACTAATTATGGTTTGCTTGTATCTTTATTCCGTTATACTTTGAGTAATTTGTTTATTTGATAATCAATTTAATCATTCAGTTTATAATCTTCAATTTAATTTAATTTGCATTGATATGATTATATTGAATCAAATTGAATGGATTAAATTGAATTAAGGTACTAAATCGATTAGATAATTGATAGAATTACTTTTGATAATGTAGTATGGCAGTGTTTGACAAAACCAGCACAAGTGAACAAGGAGCTGCTACAGCACAAGTGAACAAGCAGACCAGCACAAGTGAACAAGCAGCAGCTGCAGCAGGGGATGCTATAGCAGGAGCTTGTTCAAGTGGCTGCATCTTCTGACCGAGTAGCAGCAGCGACCTGGGATTGTCTAGAAGGGCTGGAAACTCTACGGAGATCATCAGAAGAATTTCTAAAATGCTGTGGAGAATTTTCCAGTGAGGTTTCCTAGCCAGAGAAGGAGATTTGTATTGAAGATCAAAATCAAATCTAAATCTCCTAGATTTTAGGAGATAATTGTTCTTTTTGGGACATTGCTTAAAGCTGGTGCGACTATTTAAGAGAAAGGGGTTTAGAGCAGAATGGTTGATCAAAGCTGAGGGATACACGAGTGCATACACAGAATTCAGAGAGAGCAGTTTTGGTGTGTGACGGACGATTTCTTCGATCATCACCCGAGAGCAGAGCGTGAGCGCAGAGCTGTGGTGACAGAAGCAGAAGGGAATCAGGACTTGCAGAGTCTGATTCGAGCTTGATCTGGAAGCCAATTCAGAGCAGGTGTGCTTGTTGGTTGATCAAGGGCAGCCGCGGAAGAACTGACGGGTGTGTGGCTCGGTCGAGTGTCTAAGCAGTGGTTCTCGCTAGTGGCAGGTGGTCACTAAGTGAGGGGGAGTATTCCAGAGTGTGCAGCGCTCGTGGAATCGTTCGAACGGCTCGGCAGAAGGCTTTGGAGCGACGCGGACAATTTTGCTTCAGCTGTGTGTCACAGCAGTTGCTACAGCAACCCTGCTGAGTGAGTGTAGTTTAGAATAGGCTGAGTCTTGAGAAGTCTGTAGCTATTCTAGATTGACATTTGTAGAGGGTGTGCAGACACAAGTCAGAGCCTGTTCTGATTGTGTCAAGTGATCCACACAAGGTTGAGTAGCATAGGTTGCGTGGAGTTGTAACCAAGTGTACTTGGAGACTTTCGTGTTTAATGGATTGAGGACTGGAGAATAGTCCTCCCCAGACGTAGGCAGTTGGCCGAACTGGGTGAACAAACTTCTGTCTTGTTCATTGTTTGCTGAGACAATTTCCAAGTGAACAAGAGTGTGCTGCAGCAACTGCTTGTTCACATATCTGCTTGACTGAGACGCTGTGAATTTCAATTGGTATCAGAGCCGGAACTCGACACACAGAGTAAAAGATCCTACAGTGTCTCTGAAGTAGCCACGATAATGAAGGAAGGACAGAGCACAAGCAGACCTCCATTGTTGGAAGAAAGCAACTATGGATATTGGAAGGCTAGGATGAAAGCCTTTCTCAAGGCCATTGATGAAAAGACCTGGAGAGCAATCATGGTCCAGTGGTCTCCCCCAATTACTATGGATGAACAGGGAGTCACACGGATTAAGCCTGAAGAACAATGGACTGCTGAAGAGGGAGCTGCAGCAACTGGTAATTCAAAGGCCCTGAATGCAATTTTTGCTGCAGTTGATGCTAACAATTTCAGGCTGATATCAAATTGTGACATGGCCAAACAAGCGTGGGAAATTCTGCAAACTGCACATGAAGGAACTGATAGAGTGAAGCTGTCAAGACTCCAGATCATTGCTACCCAGTTTGAGAATTTGAGAATGCTGGAAGAGGAGACTGTCACTGAGTTTAATGCTAAACTCTGTGATCTTGCAAATGAAGCCCATGCTCTTGGTGAACCTATCCCTGAAGAAAAGCTGATCAGAAAGGTTCTCAGATCGCTGCCCACAAGATTTGACATGAAAGTGACGGCCATTGAAGAAGCTCAAAATGTCAGATTCATGAGGCTTGAAGAGTTGATGGGGTCCCTCAAACAATTTGAGATGAAGCTGGTTAAAGAAGACACCACTTCCAAGGACAAGAATGTTGGACTAAAAGCGGAAGCAGAAGCCAAGAAGCCAGTTCCAGATGATCAGCTGAGTATGCTTGTCAAGAACCTTGGAAAGCTCTTGAAGAACATGGACTCAAGAACTGGGAAAAGCTCTTCCTCGCGAAGACAAGTCAGAAGGGGTGGTGAAAATAAAAGGAAAGGGAAGGAACCGGCTCAGGATGAAGATGAGAAGAAAGAAATGAAAAAGGGAGTCCAATATTGGAACTGTGAAGGATATGGACATATTGAGGCTGACTGTCCGAGCAAAACCTTCAAAAATTCAGAGAAAAAGAACAGCAAATCCCTGACAGCAAAATGGAGTGACTCTGAGGAAAGTGATGAAGAAAACTGTGTTGTGCTAACCAGTGTGTCAGATTTCAACCTCAAAGAACTAAAGATGGAGGAATTTCCTATGGGATTGAAGTATCTGAAAGTGAAGATGAAGAGAGCTCTTCTGACAGCCTGATTGATTACCTGGGGAAGATTCTCAAACAATGTGAGGCAGCTCTTCAGACAAACCAAGCATTGACTGACAGAGTCAAGGTTCTAGAAGAAGAACGAAGAAAATTTCTCCTCGCATCCAACAGTCAAGTCACCATTCTGAAAAGGGAAGACAAGGCACTGACATCAGTCCCTCACCAGCAACAGCCAAGGCAGCTGACTCTCAGAAAAATATCTTGGATGAAATTCTGTCTTATCAAAGACTTGGAAAAGGGAGAATGGGGATTGGGTATATTGGTGAAGAAAGCTCTAGAGGAACAGTTTTCATTAAAGCCTCAAATGCCATGATAGACGAAAAGAATAATTCAGGTGAGCCTCCGAAACCTGCAGGGAAAGATGGAATTAGACATGTGAACAAGAGGATGCTACAGCACCTGGCACATCATCCTTCTAAAACAAAGCAAAAGGGTCAGAACAAAAGGAGTTCGTGCACAAGTATTGGAAATCAGAAGATTACCTTCAACCTGAAGCAGCAGCATAGAACCTCCTCAGTTGAAAAAGGGGGAGCAAAATCCAGAACCAACACATGCTGCATAAAGACTCCGTACCCAGTAGTTTCAAGAAAGGCTCACTACTGGAAAGAATCGCAGAGAAGGAACTCTAGGATTGGTGCACCAGGGCTCTGGATTTCTAAAGACAAGGAAACCACAGGTTATACAGGTGTGGAAACCCAAACATGACAAACGAAGAGATAGGAGTCTTGAGGGTCGAAAGAGGAGAAACTCTAGAAAAACTCAGGTATGGGTGAAGAAGTCACCATCAGAACCTGTCAAGGATCCGCCGAGCAAAACTGTATTCCGGAATGAATAGGTGAACTAGCTCGCGTCTGCTATAGCAACCTGGTCAAAATAAGCTTGTTCACATGTTTTGGTTGCTAAAGCTGGGAGAAGGCACATGTGGGGCACGTGATCCAAAAGCTTCAAATTGAAAAAGAAGATAACGGGTAAATCAATTTCTAGGGCAAAGGCAAGTTGAAGGCGCTTCCCAAAAAATCGGTGCTGATCATCCCCACTGTGAGTTCCTCAAACCTTCTACAACCCTGCAACAATGGTGAAGACTCGTGGTTTGAAGAAGAATCTGGCAGCAGACCGTCAAGGCAGGTCTGAAAGGAGGACCAAGTCGCACAATGAAACCCCTGCTCAGCGCCTGGATGTGGTGGTGTGGGAACCAGCACCTCTCCCTGTGTCGCACAACGAGCCCTCTCCACAAGAAGGAACCTCGCAGAAAAGGAGGCGCCTGGTACGTGACGGGGAACCTGTATCCAGTACAGCTGTGTTATCTGAAGAGGCTGTGGCTGAAGAAGTTTCTGGAGAAGAACAAGTTACAGAGGATGCTGTAGCAGGTTCTGCAGAAGAGAGGTGCAGAACACTTGTTATGTCCCCGGGCATTGTGGGTGAAGGGGAGGAGATAGACGCTGAGTCCCCTGAACAAGAACCTACTGCAGCACATCCTCCTCGCTCAGACAAAGGAAAAGCCCCTATCCTAATTCCTGTCTCCAGTAGTGAAGAAGAAGAATCAAGTGAAGAAAACGCAGCTGCTACTGGTGAACCGTCTAAGAGAGGACCTGCATTGGCAGACACAACTGCAATCACAGTGGGAGGGATTTGGTTCAAAAATAGGAATGCTTCTCAATCCTGGAGTGCTGTTAAGAGGAAGCACATTGTGTCAGAAAAGAGGCTGGACCTGGACAAGTACAAATCAGCAGCAATTATCCAGCTTCTCACTGAGGTAAATCTTCTCAGGTCCCTAACTTATCCATTCAGATTTAATATTGGCCTGGTTAGGGAGTTTATTGTGAATATGGAAGAGAAATTTGGTGAGGAAGGAGGAGAGGAATTTGGAAAGAGTTGGGTGCGGGGTAAGTCAGTTCTTATTACCCCTGAAAAAATTGATGAGTTTCTTGGGATCCATGAGAATGCCAGAGCTCCCACTGATGTTCAGCCAGAGATGCTGGCTAAGGTTCTGACAGGGGGAGTGTGCCTGTCTTGGGGCGGTCCAAATCTGAGTGCTGCTGAACTAACCTCCAAGAATGCCCTGCTATATCATCTTGGCATTAGAAACTGGATCCCCAGCTCTCACAGGGGGAAGGTTAGCAGAGCCTTTGCTAACCTTCTCTACTCCATTGGGAAGAGGAGGCGAATCAGCCTGGGCAGTGTGATGTTTCCCCAGCTGGCTACTCATGCAAGCAGCGCTTCCTCTAGCAAGCCCATTGTGCTTCCCTCCCTCATCTATGGGATGATGGTCTCACAGCATCCGGAGCTTGGTGAGATCTCTGAAGGTTTATCTGAGGAGCTGCAGGTCTTCACAGTTGATCACAAGTTGTTCAAAGGGAAACATGCAGTGGACATTGCATATGAGGATCCACTCTTGGTTGGTTCTTCAGTCCCAGCTCCTCTGGAGGAATCTCTTCCCCCTGCTGTCACAATTCAATCAGCCCTCCGTGCCAGAATTGTGAGCCATCTCAGATCTGAGCTGGTCATCCTTGAAGCCGAAGCCAAAAGGAGGGATGCTAGGCGTGGCCAAATCAGAAGTCTGCTCAGAGACCTGGAGTTCCCGGCGGATGAGGAGCAGGTCCCTTGAGCATCTGTGACAAAAAGGGGGAGTATAGTTGTAGGCTGATGAACCGATTTTTTTTGACCCTGCGTGGTCGTGCTACGGCCGAGTGTGGCCACCTACCTTCTTACTCCTTTGTTGAATTTTTGTTTTCATTTAGAGTTTTTTCTGGTTCATGGAAGTGTGCATAAGTGTTCTAGGGTTTTGTCAAAATGCCAAGGGGGAGATTGATAATGTAGTATGGCAGTGTTTGACAAAACCAGCACAAGTGAACAAGGAGCTGCTACAGCACAAGTGAACAAGCAGACCAGCACAAGTGAACAAGCAGACCAGCACAAGTGAACAAGCAGCAGCTGCAGCAGGGGATGCTATAGCAAGAGCTTGTTCAAGTGGCTGCATCTTCTGACCGAGTAGCAGCAGCGACCTAGGATTGTCTAGAAGGGCTGGAAACTCTACGGAGATCATCAGAAGAATTTCTAAAATGCTGTGGAGAATTTTCCAGTGAGGTTTCCTAGCCAGAGAAGGAGATTTGTATTGAAGATCAAAATCAAATCTAAATCTCCTAGATTTTAGGAGATAATTGTTCTTTTTGGGACATTTGCTTAAACCTGGTCTTGCTTAAAGCTGGTGCGACTATTTAAAAGAAAGGGGTTTGAGCTTCGAACAAGATGATGTGATGATAGTGTCAGTTCTAATAAAATGGTTATGGTGAGCGAAAGTGTGAACGGTGGGCGGTGAGGAGAGCATTTGTAAAGAAAAAAGAGCTTCGAACAACAATATTTGTCGTGTTTTTTCTCTTAGTTACATATATAAAAAGATGATGTGATGAAAGGTAGTTAGCATGGGTCGATCTTCATCATGAACAAGTTGCTCAATAAATGTGACACGTGGCATCTCATGTTTAAACAATATAAATTCGTCACGTGTCGTACTATGGTCCAGCAAAAGAATGATTTTAATAAAAATATATCAATAGTTTTATTTCTGAACTCTATTAATAGAGATTCATTTTGGTGTAGTCCGGAAACTTTTTTATCTTACTAATTTCACAAGTTAATGATAGTATTTAATGGTGGTCAGTATGAATATAAGTTATTTATATATTATTGGAAATATATTTAAATAAGTATAATATTGAGCGATGATGAAGGATTTGTAATCGTGTAGTCAAACCAAAAATAGTGATATTGAAATGATATAATTTTGATATGAAACTACGTAGCTTTATTTGAAAAGATTTGAAAATAACTCGTATTAATAAATACGAATATAAAATAATATTGTATTACAATTAATTATATTTGATTGCGATGATGCAAGAGAATATAAGATGAGAGTAGGGGTATAAAATTAAGAGAAAGAGTGAGATTATTATTATTTTTTTATCACTATTAAGAGAGAAAATTGAAAAAAAAATTGTAAGCTAATTTTTTTTGTTAAGAGTATTGAGAAAAGAGTTGATGCTTTTTTTAGGATCATAAATGGTGCTTATCTAGATGAATGATATGGTGATGAGTGGTAAATGAAATAATTGTGAATGATGAATTAAATAGTAAGTGAAATTAAAATATATTTTTTAATAAAAAAATTTACTAAAAAAAGAGAGAAACCTTTAATAGGCTTACGGTATGGGTAGTTTCTATTTAAACTTGTATATATTTATTAAGGAGAAATTATTAAGAAAGGGAGAAGTCAAATGACTGTGTTTGAAGAAAAGAAGAAACAGTAACGTGACGGTAAACACGCGTTTCGCACGTGCTTCTGCCTCACTACTAATCATTTCAATTCAGAGACCGCTGAGATCACCGACGACCGAGGTCCTCTACTCCAAGCTCCCTCTCTTTCGCTCCTCCGATCGTAAGGCCATGGCTATCAAGCCATTGAACTCTGTCGTCGCCTTCGAACACAAAAGGTCTCTCTTCTTCTTCATCTTTTGCTCCGCTCTCAATGTTCAACATCTTCTTACCTCTGGCTGCATTCATCCATTTTCAACAGGTCTTTGTTCATCTTTAGTTAGATTCAATTGTCGGCTTTTCCGTTTCGATCAGTCTTGGTTTCTATTCACTTGCTTCCCGTGTGTCTGATTTCGATGCGACTGACGGATCTCGGCCTGGATTTAGCTTTCTGTTCCGTAGATGCGACTGCATTGTTGTGTCGATTCGTGTTTGGGTTGGGTGTCCAGTAATTGTGCAATCTGTTATTGGTGTCAGTCTTGGATGCTCAGTTTCAATATGCCGACTGAACTTTATGCAGTGTTAAATGAAATTTATATTTCATAACTATATTGGCCAATTTTGTTGGACAGACTGAGTTGAGAAGCTGTGGATTTGAAAGGTTTAAATATTCTTGTGTATGCGCATCTGTAATAGCACTGGATGCGGATGGTACTAGTATGAACTATCATATGAGGACTTTCTAGTTTCTACTCATCTCTTAATTGGACTCCTAAAAAACGATTAAGGTGACTTTATGGTGTTGGTGCTGTGCTGTGATAATGAATAAGTTTCATGATGTCACTTGGAAACTAATAATATCATTTCCAAAATATGTGAACAGGGATGCTTATGGTTTTGCTGTGAGACCCCAGCATGTACAAAGATACAGAGAGTATGCCACCATTTACAAGGTTCTATGGAGTTACATTTACTCTCTTTCACAGTTTGTTGCTAATGAATATTTGCAAGCATGAGGCTCTATATGTTTTTTTAGAAAATTTGAACAATGATAGAAGAACATTTTAAAATTAGTATCACTTAATCATAAGTTGCATAGCAAGGCTTTCATATTTTTGTCCAAATCTGAATTCTGAAGTATATGATCCTTATCATATTATGGTCTCGTGATATGAATGTGTCTACTTTTTTCCTGGCATTACCACTGGTTTCCTCGACCATTCTGTCATTTTGAGAATATACTCATTGTCTTGACCCTTGTGAATGAATAATAATGATCAATGCATTTTAAATTGACTAGCTATTTTTCAGGTACAACTGTAGCATCTAGTTGGTGGGCATTCTGCATATGCTGGTTTTTAAGAAATCATTAATTAAATTTCTTTTTTTTTTTGCTTCATGTAATTTATAGGAAGAAGAGGAAGAAAGATCAGATAGATGGACTTCTTTCCTCCAGAGGCAGGCAGATGAAGCTTTTCTTGATGTCAATAGTACTGCTGAGAGTGATAACAAATCACTGCAAGATGAATTCACGAACTGTGGACATGGATTGAATGAAGTAGACAGTTCAATTGGTGATTCTGCTGATGGTGACAGTTCTAGAAACAATGTAGCACAAAAGGTGGTGCCAGCAGCTGCAGAGAAACAAGTCCACATGGTGCAACTATGGAGTGAGATTAGACCTTCCCTTCAAGCCATTGAAGAAATGATGAGTCAACGTATTAAAAAGAATAATGCCTTGAAGCATCTTGCTGAGCCTGGAAACCTATCTACGAATTCGTCGCTTCCCTCAGTTGAAGAGTCTGTTTCACCTAATGGAGCTGAAGAAGACTCGGAGGATGAATTTTATGATGTTGAGAGATCTGATTCACTTCAAGATGTCCCTTTGAGTGACAGTCCAGTTGCCTCTACCACAGGTTTTGAGGGAGAGAAGGTTCATCTCAATGCTTCATTTCTCTGGAAGGAAGAATTGGAATGTCTAGTTCAAGGGGGAGTACCTATGGCCCTCAGAGGGGAGGTATTTAGGACACAATTAAGTTCCTTGATACTTTTATTCCAGTATGGCACATTTATAATTTCATATACGTTTTTCATCATCAGCTGTGGCAAGCCTTTGTTGGTGTAAGAGCACGCCGTGCGGAGAAGTATTATCAGCAGTTGCTTGCTCAGGAATCGAGTTTACGTGAAAAGGGGGGCAAACAAGAACTACACTCAGACAATAACCTCAACTGTTCCTCTATAGATACTGTGTCGGTGCCAGAAAAATGGAAAGGACAGATCGAGAAGGTATGATAAACTGGGTACAGAACTTCGCTTGTTTGCATTTTTCATGTTTGTTATATAAGTTGACAAATTTACCTTTCTCATTTAATGTCAAGTGTAGGATTTACCAAGGACATTCCCAGGTCACCCTGCCTTGGATGAGGATGGTAGAAATGCCTTGAGACGTTTACTTACCGCATATGCTCGCCATAATCCATCTGTTGGTTACTGTCAGGTTTACATCATTAAGGCATCTATTGGTTATAATTTCGGGCTTATCAATTAATTAGAGCTGCTTATTTGAGTTATCATACCATTAGTAAAACCTTACAATCGAAGTCCCTTAGTCTGGGAATTATTTTTCACTCTGAATAAATGTATCACTTTAGAATCTGTCGGGTATGCTATCAGTATATTTCATTCGTGTCCTGTTCTGATTTTAGTGCTAACATGTGTCAACGAGTGAGAGAGAGTATATTGGATCGCAGTTAAGATAACACTTTTGTGCTTAGGATATTACAGTATGCAGATCTTAAAATCTAGCTTAAATATTTGTTGTTTCTCTTGGTAAAAATGCAGGCTATGAATTTCTTTGCTGGCATATTACTACTTCTCATGCCTGAAGAAAATGCCTTTTGGTACACCTTACTGTGCCCTATACCTATATAACTATATTCTGTGTATCTGATCGGATAAATTTACGGGATTTTCTAAAAAGATTTTGACCAGAGCGTCATTACAAACAAAATTTCTATGCAAACAAAATTTCTATCTTTTTACTGGCATTCGATTTCTTCTTTTATTTCAATGGTTGTGTTAAAGACAAGTGAATCATTTTTTGGCTACTTTGGGAACACTCCAGGACTTTGATGGGGATTATTGATGACTACTTTGATGGTTATTATTCAGAAGAAATGATAGAATCTCAGGTACAGATTACTCTAATCGTTTTTCTTGTCTTGAAGTTCGCATATGATAATCCTCAGTTCTTAAAATGATTTTGTGGAACTTGAGTAGTTGAGAGAACATCAGGTATGTGTATTCAATTCTTCTGATGGTACTGCAGGTGGACCAATTAGTTTTCGAGGAGTTGGTACGTGAAAGATGTCCTAAACTTGGTTAGTCTATAATTTCTATCTTCAATTTTACTGCCTCTAAACAGCCAAAGACGATACATTTATTGATGAATTGACGCTATCTTTGTTTTTGGATCTGGTTTGATCAATTGCTTTTCCAACTTGTGTATTTTTTGCAGTTTATCATCTGGATTATCTGGGAGTGCAGGTGGCATGGGTCACCGGACCATGGTTCCTGTCCATCTTTATGAATATGCTTCCATGGGAAAGTGGTCAGGTTCTATAAATATTCATATAGAATAAAAATCCATCCTAACATTTCGTTGAAACAGTAGTTAGTTTGCAATTAATTTTAATAACTGAATATCTCTGATTTGATATTCATTTTGACATTGCCATTACCTTAATTCACATTTGGATAGCAAAATGATGACGGGCTATTGTTCTCAGTTCTTCGAGTTTGGGATGTGCTGCTATATGAAGGAAATCGGGTAATGCTGTTTAGAACCGCGCTAGCCCTGATGGAATTATATGGTATGGTATGGAGTTTGATCATGTGCCTCACAGTAAGTGGGCTGTCATATCATTAATTTTGAAAATTTGTGCTAATTTGATTTACCAGGTCCAGCATTGGTTACAACCAAGGATGCTGGAGATGCAGTGACTTTATTGCAGTCACTGGCTGGTTCAACATTCGACAGCAGTCAACTTGTATTGACAGCCTGCATGGGCTACCAAAATGTTAATGAAGTTAGGTTACAAGAGCTAAGAGAGAAACATAGACCATCTGTTATGGCTGCCATTGAAGAAAGAGCGAGGGGACTACAACGAAAAGATTCCAAGGGACTAGCATCAAAACTGTATAATTTTAAGCACGATCCTGGGTCCTTGAACGCAAATGGAGATATTAAGCTGGGAAATGGTGATGCATGCCATAACGAGTTTCTCATTGGCATGACAGGGGATCTAGATGTAGATTCTGCTCCGGACTATAAAGAACAGGTAGCTCAGAACACCCGGAATAAAATGAATTAGTACTATCTGGATCTTTTTAAATACCTTTCATTTATCAAGTAACTTTCAAGCAGATTGTATGGTTGAAGATTGAACTTTCCAAATTGTTGGCAGACAAACAATCTGCAGAACTCAGGTAAGTTCTGTTGGTGAGGACTTAAATTATGTTAATGTCCTATATTTTCTGTCGATGGAACTTATTACAATATGTATTCAGTTATCTGGCACAACTTGTCTCTTCTCGTTTAGATCCGAGGAACTTGAGACGGCACTATTGGAAATGGTGAAGCAGGATAATCGGCGTCAACTATGTGCAAGAGTAAGCTGTCACCATTTTAGAATGAAACATCTATTATGCCATGATTCTTTTATGAAAGACAATGAATTCTTGTTTTTGTTGATCTGAATAAGCGAATACATAGAAAGAGATCTACATGAGTTCATAGACATGTAATTTGAACTTCCCAATATTAAGATGTAAAACGGCTGTCAACAGAATGAATTTATACTCCTTAAGTCCTTAATCCATCCATGTGTTAATGACAATATATTGTCATAGCTGAAGTAAGGCTAGAATTATTCATTTTTCTATAATTAGCTTATTCACTTCCTAAATTAGTCTTCCCCCCTGTGTATAAATATGTGCATACTTTGTAATATAACACTAAACAATTTTCTCTCAACTTCATATATCATTATTATCACCCATGCTTATTTACTTGGACATGATGACTCTCGAGTCCTTCAATTTTTGTTGTTTTGAAATGGCTTCCAAAACTGACTATGTGATAACTAATATACCTCGATCAAAGAAATGTAACTTATAATTTTCAACTTGAAAACCCTTAATAGTCTGGATCAGCCTAATATGTTTTGGGCTGCTCCATTACAGAACTTCATTTGCCAAAATAATAAATCATTCCTTATAATCCTATTTATAATCAGTACCTTCATATTATGTAGTTTTCTGAAATGTTTGTAGGTCGAGCAGTTGGAGCAAGAAGCAGCTGAGCTCCAACAGCTTCTCTCAGACAAACAGGAACAAGAAAATGCAATGCTTCAGGTTTTTTGACAGTCTATTATAAAGATTGTCCTCTTTAGATTAATGATTTTTCTTACCCAATCAGAGATGATTTGGATCTCTTATAATTCTTTCTAAAACCATCTTGTTATAGGTATTAATGCGAGTGGAGCAAGAACAAAGATTAACTGAAGATGCTCGCAGGTATGCTGAGCAAGAAGCTGCGGCTCAGAGACATGAATCTGAAGAATTGCAGGTAGCCATTAAAGTTCTTAATAGCCTTTATTCATACTATTAGCTGATTTTTTTTTTATCTAAACTTGAATGACATGGTTAGAATTGTCCCTCAAAGTGATAATTTCTGTTAGTTTATAGTAATTTAGTAAAAAAAAGTACTGCCTTTATAAGAAAATATGTTTTCAGAAATTCTTTATTATTGCCATCTACATTTCAGCTCACTTAAAATAAACAAAAATGTAGTTAAAAATAAAATGGATACGAAAGGGAAGACAGAAAAAAGAAAACTGTATGTTAGGACATTAATTATGTTTTTTCCTATCCATGCTTTCTCTTTACGTTGCTATTTTGTGAAGTTGCGTCATATTCAGTTTCATGAAAAGATGCTTTTTCAGAGTCTTGTGAGATTAGAATTTGTTTTCCCTTGCAATCACTCCACTCATTGCATTCATTATGATTGTTTTTTCAAGGGTTTTATGATTAGAACAATCTTTAAGGTTAAAACTGTTCTAAATAGCAATACGCTAGGTTCTTCTGTAGGAGTGAAACGGACAGTATATCTTTTTGTATGACTTTTAACTTTTAAGTTCTGAAACATGAAACTGCACCTCGTATGCGATACTTTGTTGATTCGAGGAATGAACATGAGACTTATTCGTCAATACAGAGAAAATACGAAGACGCCATTATGTTACTTGAGCAGATGGAGAAGAGGGCAGTCATGGCAGAATCTATGCTGGAGGCAACTTTGCAATATCAATCCGGTCAACTTAAAGCACAGCCTTCTCCTCGGTATGACCTAAGGATCTATATGTAAATAGTTCCAAGTATTATAAAATCTGGAGCACATCAAGTTTCAAGATCCAAAAAACCAGACATATTACCATACAAATTCAGATGGGTTCTTCATTATTCTTACGTCACATACTTGCAGTCAAGGTATTGGATCTTAGGTGGATTTAACACTTGAAAGTTCTAACACAATCTGCTTATCAGATCTGTGCCACAAGACAATTCGCCAGTAGGAGGCAATGAAGAAGCTATACAAGAATATACAACTAAAAAGATTGCTTTATCATCAAGACCGTTTGGAGCAAGTTGGGGTGACAGGAACAAGGTCAGTACATATTAAAATGAATGATTTACAGTTGCTGCATATAAGCTTTCTTGCTATCTATTCTGTTTTTTTATTTTTATTTTATCTTCAGTCTGCTCTTATCATCACTCCATTGGTGTTTTTCCTCTCCAGTTGATTATCATATGGTCTCATGAACGTTTTAGGGTTTAACTCTTCTGTAAAGTCATTATCTCTCTTAAATAAGGATTGTTCTTACCCGTATTGCATGTCATAAACTGTGATTTTACTGAGCATGGAAGGAGTGGTGATTTTATAAATCTGGAATGCTGCAGAGTAAAACTGATTATGCTCTCGAGGAATATGGAAAATCAGCCCCCAAGCCACAAAACGCCAGCATTGAAAACAAGGACAAAGATAAACCACAAGTAACTGACAAACCATGAAGAGGACGAGCTCGTTTTTAAGGAAAATTTGACATGGAAGCCTTGAAGAACATTAGTTCTGCAGTGGTAATGGGGGATCCACCCTTGTTATAAACCTGGCACATAGTAAATCAGTGATATTCAATCACTGTTTTTTTTTTTTAACTTTAATAATAATTTATATGACATAGGTAATAATATCCATGTCAGCTGGAAGTGCAAGTGGTACCATTCAGTATGCTCAAAATAGTTATATCATTACATGTCTATGTATGTGTTAGAATACAAAAAGTGAAAGTTCTTCTTATTACGAAATATGATGATACAAATACAACAATGCACCGACACCCTCGTATCAGAAGATGGACTTGGTTCAAGCTTTCGCTGACTGTACTATTTCTACAAACTAATGAAACCCAAATGATTCATATGCTAAAGAAATACCCCTAAACGTTCTTGTATAATCCAAGTGAATGTGTCTCTTGCTAGTCAAAATGATGGAAAGACAGTCCTTAGTTTGTACTCGTGGCCGTTCGTTCAAACTTCATATTTCAAACCATTCATTGGCTAGTGGGTGCATGAAATCCATCCAGCAGCATACCCTTGCTTGCTACAGGTCGTCCAAATTGCTTTGTTGAGTTGTCCGACGCTTATCAAGCTCAATCGGATGTCCATCGCTCATTTCGGCACTTTTCGGCAAAGTGCCCCAAGAGCTGATTGGAACTCCTCGGGAAGGCTTGGCCTTCATGCGCACCTCGGGCGGACTTTGGTTGGATCTCGTCGGGCCTTACTCGACTATCTGCAGACCTTGCTCAGGTTGCCTCAGAGCTGGCCAGGTCATGTGCGGACCTCGCCCAGAGTTCCTCATAGCTGGCATGGTCATCTGCGGACCTTGGTCAGGAAGGTCCGGGTCTTGGGCGGACCTCCGTGGGCCTTGTGCGGGAAATACAGGTCTTGCTGGGTCATCTTCGGAAATTCTTGCATCTTCGGGATCTCGACAAGTACCTGGGAATTCTTCAGCAACTTGGGTCACCTCAATCGAGGGCCTAATAATACTCTCCTCCCAAATAGCGATCTTGTCCTCAAGGTCGACATTACCTTTACTCAAATTGATGGACTCCTTGGCCTTAGACGATGATGTCCCACTGGGTTTCCTTGAAAGTGCGTCTGCTGCTCAATTCTTAACCCCCGACTTGTATTGTTTCTCAAAATCATAGCCGAGCAGTTTGGTCAGCGACCTTTAATGCTCCTCGGCCACCAATCTCAATTCCAACATGAACGTGAGACTCTTTTGATCCGTCCTAATAATAAAATATCTTCCCAAATAATATGGCCTCCACTTGTTGATGGTTAAAACAATATTCATTAACTCTCGCTCGTAAATTAACTTTTGACGAACTCTTGCCATGAGAACTTGGTTGAAGTATGCAACTGGGTGTTGATTTTGCATGAGAACTGCCCCTAGTCCATACCTTGAGGCATCTATTTCCACAATATAAGGGCCGCCCAAAGTCCGAAAGTGCTAGTACTTGGACTTGGGTCATCGCATCTTTTAGTACCTTGACGCGCTGTTGGTGACTTGTATCAATAGGTTGCTATAGAAATATCTGGGTCACTTTGGGGAACTTCTTTGCTTCGGTCAAACCTAAAAGACTTGATTACCCAGTTCCGCAACTGCCTACATTTGGAAAGGACTTCTCTCGGTACTCAAGATTCCACTATCACGGTTAACATACAAAGGATTCTAAAACTTAGTCTACGCTAGTTTAACCTCAACATCTAACCTAGTCAGAATCTCAGTTCAATCTGATCACACATACTAGCATACACTGTCAACACACTCCAGTAGTAGAATGCTACAGCTCTGATCACACTGACTCGGCCTAGTGTAAAACAATGTGTTACGATGAATGCTATAGCAACTAACTCTGTCAAGTTGCTGTAATTTTTGTCCACGACTCTCTAAGATTTCCCTCCTGAGCAGTCGGAACTCCACGAGTTCTCCTGACTCACGCGATGCTGCCCCTTGATCAATGACCTCCTGTCATTATCTGGAAACTCTGCTTTGATCTCAGACAGTCCGCGACAGCTCCTCTCCGTGACTATGCACCAAAGCAAGTACTTGATCTTTCAACGAAACTACGCTCTAGTTGAAGTTCTTATGTCAAACTTAGATCAGGCTTCCCTAGTCGTGATCTTCTCTCAGCTCATGCACCCACAACTCTGCACTATAGCCGTTAACTCCCGCTCTTTGCTTATGCATATCTCTCTGTCGTTGTGTGTATATATGTGTGTGCTGCATTCCCATATATAGCCGCAACAATGATCAAACATAGAAATCTTAATTCCCTTAGGATTCGCAAATCTTTTCAACCAACTTTGCACATTGGATCTTCTCCTAAGTTCTTGCAAATTGTTGAAATTTGATTTGCTAAAACCAATTTAAAAGCTTATCTTCTTCAATCTCTTCTGATCGCTTGATGAAGACTTCTGATCAACTGTGATTGACTGGGAGACTCCCTGACTTGTTGCGACCTCGGTAGCAACCCTTCACAGAATGCTGTAGCAACTTCTTGTGTTCGGTTGCCAGCTTCTGAAACTTGCTCCAGCTTCTAACACCGTAGGATGCTATAGCAACTTCTTGCGGTCTTTTTGTCAGCTCTAGAAACTTGCTCCAGCTTCTATCTTCACGGGATGGTGTAGCAACTTCATGTGCTTATTTTGTCAAGAATGTCATAACCTTAACAGCTTGGATGGCTTGCTCATTCTACTTGAATGCATCCATCTTAAGTTACTCGATCGAGGGCCACGCTATCTTGCCATAGTCCTTGACAAACTTATGGTAATATCCATTCTGTCCCAAGAAACTCCACATTTCTCGATTGATCCTTGGTTCTGGTCAGTCTTGCATTACTTTAATCTTTAATTGTTTGCCGATACTCCGTCTTTGGACACTATGTGTTCTAAGTACTCCACGCTTACCACACCATAGGTGCTTTTGTTCTCGTTTTCACCAGAATTTGTTCCCTCATGCAGCTAAGACAAGCTCCAAATGTCCCGTGTGCTCTTACACCGTTTTACTATAAATGAGGATCTCGCCAAAAAATATCAAAATAAACTTTCTTAACCAAGGTTCATTAAACTTTGAAAGGTTGCTGGTGCTTTCATCAGCTCAAATGGCCTGACTAGGAATTCATATTGTCCCTCATGAGTCTGAAAAGTTGTCTTGTGTCTGCCTATATCCTTTGGTCATGCGTATTTGCTGATACCCTGACTTTGAGTCGATCTTTGAGAAGATGATTGCCTCTCGTAGCTCGTCCAGCAACTCATCTATCACTTGTATTGGGAATTTGTCCACTATTGTTTGCTTGTTGAGTGCCCGGTAGTCAATGCAAAAGCGCAAACTTCCATCCTTCTTTTTAACGAGTTGGATCGGACTGAAAAACGAGCGGAACTTGGCTGAAAGATCCATGCCTCCAACATCTCCTTGACTTGCTTTTTAATCTCGTTCTTTTGTATTTATGGGTATCGGTATAAATATACGGTAATTGGTGTTGCCCCCTCTTTGAGCTCAATGGAGTGCTCAAGGCCTCCCTCCGGTGGCAGGCCCTTAGGTGTTTGAAAAACTTCCCCCAACTTCTCTTAGACTTCTCTAATTTTGCTTGGAACTCCCTTGACTGTCCTCATGAGACCCTCGTCTGAGTTGAATAGCTCGACTTTACCTCGATCAAAACACTCTGCTGTATTTTTTGCCCTCTCAACAATGGCCTTGAATGAAGCTTCGGTCTTGCACAGCCTTAGTTTGCCTGTTATGCGCACCTTCTACCTACATCATGGAATTCCATGCGAAGAAGTTTCCACTTGGTTTTGATGCCTCCCAAGGATTGAAGCCATTACATCCCCAATATAGCATCACTTTTGAAATCGTTCTTTTATGCTAATGACCTCAGTTTTATACCAGAACAATTAACTCAGTTTTGTCCCAGTTCAATCAAGCACCAAAAGAACAAAAACAACCACAGCACACACAGAATTGTTTACGCAGTTCCGATCGAAACGATCCTACATCTGCGGAGCCTCGGGTCCGAGGAGACTCAACTCAAATCCACTAACGAAGGCAGCAAGCACAAGATCACCAATCCGATACAGCAAGACTACAAGACTTCTAGCAGCAACAAATGCTCAAGTCTACTAGCTATAACAACAAACAAGGAAGAGACTCCCTGAAGTTGGCCAGATCCAAAGCCTCTAATCTCAGGCCCCGGAGCAGTCGCTACGGATCTCACCGAGGCGCCCAACACCACAGCACGGGCTTGCCCTCCACCGCAGCACTCTTCTGCCTTCACAACACTTCAACACTCACGATGACAGCCTTGCGCACTCCTGATGCTTTGGTACGAAGATCAATCGACGAAGAAATCGGCTTCTCTTGCTCACGGTTCTTGCTCTCAAAAAATAGATTTCTCTGTGCCCTAGAAAGCTAACCCCTAAAGCTATATATACTATTTGCAAAACTCAGCGTTTAACTAGCTAACAAACTTAACTTGACTAACTAAAACACTGAGTTTTGATCTAGCTAAAAACAAACGCAAAGCTAAACAAAATACATAATTATTTACCTGCAAACCTGGGCTATAAGCAAAGCTATTACAGACCCCAAAAACTACACAAGTTTAGAGTACTCTCAACAACTTTGATGTTCAATGGGAAAAAAGCGAGTACCTTATTTCCTGGAAGTTCTAGTTGAACCTTTGGCCAGTAGCCTCGACTTTCCTCCACTACTCTCGTCAAAAGTTTGAGTCGAAAACCTCTTTGTCTTCATTTTAGATGCCTTCCTCATGCACCATCTGTTAGGAAATAAATTTATGTGATGTCCCACTGTCAACAAGCATTATTACCTCGTATTCGTCGATCCTTTGAATTTCATTGAGCGTGAAGGTGTTAGTCCTGACACACTGTTGAGAGAGACTTCGGCCTCTCCATAGTCTAAGTCCCCCTTTGCTCTTCACCCCATGCTAATTGTTCCATTGAGTTCTCCTCTTCATCTTGCGCTAAAATGACTCTTCACCCCATGCTAATTGTTCCATTGAGTTCTCCTCTTCATCTTGCACTAAAATGACTTAAAGTGTCTTTGGGTTGCATTGATGCCTGTCCTCTCCATAGTCTAAGTCCCCCTTTGCTCTTCACCCCATGCTAATTGTTCTTTATCTTGCACTAAAATGACTTAAAGTGCCTTTGGGCTGCATCGATGACTGTTGTAAAATGTTCACATCAACAAAAATAAAGTTCATTTGCATGTTTAGCTTGAATCTTCTCTTTTGTCATGCGTTTTACAACTAGCCACCTTTGCTGGCTGCACTGGTTTATTGCTTAGTGCAAATTTTTCCATGATGTTGTGCACCATGTTCTTCAATTCTACAAATTTTTCGTCTACATAATTGTCCTTTGCATCCGGCATTTCTTCGAAGGCTACAAACCTTGCATTAGCGCCGGTAAACCTCTCTTCCATATTTCCCCGTAGCACCCCCACTTCCCGTTTAAGGGTGTTGCATCTCTCCTCCATGCTCACTATTGTGGTCACTGTGGTTATCAAGAATGTACGATTCTGATACCAAGACCTTAGGACACAAAATATGAAAATTGTTCTTATTATGGAATATGATTATACAAATACAACAATGCCCATGCCACCCTGTATCGAAGGATGGACTTGGCCCCAAGCTTGCCCGACTATATTACTTTTACAAACTAATCACCCAAATAATTTCTATGTTAAAAAATGCCCTAGACATCCCTTATATAGCCCAAATGAATGTGTCACTTACTGGCCGAAAGGGTGGAAAGGCAATTCTTAGTTTATACTTGTACCCTTTTGTTCAAATTCACTCGAGCAGCATGTCCTTGCTTGCTCCACGTCGTCCAAGCTGCCTTGCTGAGTTATCCTGAGCTTATCAAGCTCAATCGAATGTCCTTCTGTCATTTCTACTTTTCAGCAACGTGCCCCAGGAGCTTGTGGGAACTCCTCAGGAAGGCCTGACCTTCATGTGGGCCTCAGAGACAGACCTTGGTTGGATCTCGTCGGACCTTGCTCAAATTACATCGTAGTTGGCCTAGTCATCTGCGGACCTCGCTCAGAGTGCCTCGGAGCTGGCATGGTCGGCGGACCTCAGTGGCCTTGTGCAGGAAAATGCGGACCTTGTTGGGTCACTTCAGAATTCTTCGCATCTTTAGGATTTCTCGTCTGGGAATTCTTGGATAACTTGGGTCACCTCAGTTGAGGGCCTAACAATATGATCCTTTCTTCATTTAGGTGTAGTCTATATCGTAAAAAATTACCAAAATTTCTTAAGACGTCATTGCATCAAGAATAAATGACACTGGTGTTAAAGTGTTCTGTAAAATCAAATGAAGTAGATCAATTTAAGGCCCAGGTTCTTTCTAAGATATTACTCACAAACCTACAGTATATGATTTGGGGTGTGTTGTTTTGAATTGAATTGAAATAAAAGTTACATTTAGAAATTTGTATTTAAATTTACAATAAAATTTAAAAAATGAATTAATAGTAGAAGTATGTTAATTAATTATTAAATTTTAAATAGTTTAAACTAATTGAACTGAATAATAAAAATATTTAAATCTAAAAGAATATTTGACTCGATGGAACACTTTACTAATAAAAATGAATTATTTTTAATGCCACGAATTTGAAAGTTTGTTCCCCATCTGTTATCATTCTGAAGTTTGTTTCTGAAATGCCACAATTTTGACAAACCGAAAGTCCCAGTAGCGGTTTGTCTATTATTAAAAGTTAAAATGCTAATCGGGTGATGATTTGGCACTGAAGTGTACAAAATAAAACAAACTACTACTGGGAGCCGCGGTTTGACCAAAATAAGCTCATTCCGCTACTCGTAGTAGTGGTTTGACATGCCATTTCGCAGGTGATGCCGGGCCAGGGAGAAATTTGGTCGGTGTTCCAAAGCGTTTTAGCATACAAAGCCATCGAGTTGAGCTCTTCTTTTTTGGAGAAATGGAATGAAGGAATAGTAAAGTACCCAAAGCAGTGAAGTTGAGGTGAGATGATGATGGAAGCCCTATTTCTATTTATACACATCGCGAGCCATGAAACCCCGTCGACTCCCTCACCGCATGATTACGTGCGAGGCATGTCACCTGCGAAATGGATCGCATCGCCGCCCTCCGCCTCCCATGTGACTCCCTCACCGGCCAGCTCCCCTCCGGTGTCTTCGCCAACTTTACTGCGTTGCGCACTCTTAGCCTCCGCTTCAACAATAGATTAAATGGCCCCCTGCCTTCTGATCTGCGTCTCTGTCTTAATCTGTACTTGCAAGAGAATCCTTTTCCGGAGATATTCCTGCATTGTACACAATTTTTCCGAGAAGATCCGAGACAAGTGTCAAACCGCTATCCATAATAGCGGTTTCTTTTATTTTGTACACCTGGACGCCAAATCATCACTCAGTCAGCATTTTAAAATTTAAAAATATACAAACCACTAGTTGAAGTAGCGTTTGTCAAAATTATGCTATTTCGAAAATAAACTTGAAAGTGATAATAAATAGAAAACAAACTTTCAAATTGGTGGCCTTAAAAAAAAATTCAATAAACTTTGGCCATTTGTGTAAGGTGCACTATCATAAACCACACTATAAATTCATCTACGGCTCATCTACGTCACCTGTCGCTGAACGGTGACGTTCTTTCATCAAACACTGTCGTTCATGAAACCTTGCATCGACAAAGCTTCCCAGCGTTTTTCGATTGAGAATCGATGACGCCAATATAGAAGAAGAGGGGAACACGAAGGACACGGCTATTTCTGGAGTGGACGAATCCTGGTGAATAATCGATATTGCAGGATTGGGGTCCGGTTGAGAATATTCTCGTCTGAAGGAGTTCGATTTTCTCTGAATTTTTGTGCATCGAAGAGTGTGTGTTTTTATTGGAGTCGAGATGCCTCCGAAGCAAGCTAAAGCTGACGTAGCGAAGAAGCAGAAGCAGGTGGAGGACAAGACATTCGGACTTAAGAACAAGAACAAGAGCAAAAATGTTCAGAAGTATGTTCAATCTCTCAATCAGTCCGTCCAGCCAAAAGTCGACCCCTCTAAAGTTGCTGCAAAGGTTTCATGATTCTTCGCATTAATTTGTTTGCTGTTTTTTTTTTTTGTCTATGTAATATGACCTTTTGGATTTCGGATTTGGATTGGCAGCATTTTTGGAAAGATTACTGCTTATTGTTAGGAATGTAAAGGGGTTTGGTGGCAAATTGCATGTGTAGCAAATTACAAGATGAAGTTTTTTGATACTGGAGATTTATATCAGTGGTTTGTGTGAAAAAAGTTGGCATTTGAATCATGACTGAAAATTGAAAACTTTTATCAATCTAGCCTTAAATATATCGTTTTCATTGGAAAAACATTCAATATATGTGTTATGTTTTGTTAATATACTGGTCTGAATGATGTCTGAATACTGTATGCTGGAAATGGAAGATGCTTTTTGAGAAATTGTCATGAGCAATACATGTTTCTGTGCTATCCTTATATAAATTCAAAGACATGTACCTTATATGATTTTGGATATTTCATATCAATTTCTTGCATACAAGTCTTGCCATATGAAGTTTACGGCGGGAGGATTATGAATGGAAGTCGAATGTGTTTGTCATTTCATCTATGAAACCAATACTGGAACAAGATTCACGATGCTCTTATTTCTTGGTAGTTTGTTTGTTGTTGTACTTTAGCCATAATAATTGCTGACTAAATTTTGATTTCATAAAGCTGCTTTAGCTTCACTGCTGTGTGTGTGTCTGATTACTCTCTTGGCATTCAATTTGTGTGATTTCATGTGCATTGTTGTGGGCAAATGAGTCGTAACATTCTTTTTTCCGGTAATACTACTTTATGGATTTGGACTCGTCTAGGTCTTGCTGTGAAAGTTACTTCACAGTCATTTCTGATTATGGATTATGTTACTTTTGGCTATCATGATATTTTGTGTAAATTTTGGGAATAAATGGTGCTCTTTGGGAAATTTGAATAGGCAATGCGAATTTTATGTGCTACTTGAAGATTAGCTTATATAATTTTAGAGATTATATTGTCAATGATTTGTGCAGAAATGTTGACATATGAAGTTTATTGTTCGAGGATCAGGATTGGAAATGGAAGATTTTTCACTGGCTATAGAAATAATATTTTAGTGCTACTAAGATTCAATAAGCTCCCTCTTCTTTTAATTTTATTTTCTGTTTAACCTATTATCCATAATATTGCTGACTACTTTTGGTCAAGCTACTATGTCTTGACTGCAGTTTCTTTCGGCTTACTATCTTGGCACTCATGCCGTCTTATTTCATGTTCATTGTTATCCATGAATGAACTATGGCTTTGTTGTTTTGCTCCTATCTCGGTGCCCACCATAAAGGTGTTAAAATTTGTTTAATTGAGCAGAAGAAAAAGGAGGAAGAAAAGGCCAGGGAGAAGGAGCTAAACGAGTTGTTTAAGGTTGCTATCAGTCAACCAAAAGTCCCACCAGGCATGTCAATTTATCTGTTTTCTGTTACTAAGCACCTTGATGATATAATATCAACCATAGATGTTTTGACTACTTCTAACACATCTTCCCATAATAGGTGTTGATCCCAAGTCTATACTATGTGAATTCTTCAAAGCTGGGCAGTGTGCCAAGGGCTTCAAGTGTAAGTTCTCGCACGATCTCAATATTCAAAGGAAGGGTGAGAAGATTGATATTTACAGTGATAAGCGTGATGATGGTAAGTATATATTATATCTTGTTACTTATTTTCCTTGAGCAAACCCTTGCTAATCTAAATGTAACCGATGCATGCTGGTTGCTACTGTCATCTTGATTTCTTGATGCACATGGTTCGGAGACTTCATTGTGTTGTCTTTTTGTCCATTTGATCTTCATCTTTTTACTGCTTCATGTGCGTATAAGTGGGGATTAGGAGAATTTGTAATTTGGAAATATTTTGCATTATAGAAACTATGGAGGACTGGGATCAAGAAACACTGGAAAAGGTCGTGGCCACAAAATGCAAGGAGTACAACCCCAATAAGCCGACTGAAATTGTTCGTACTACCACACTATCATCATTTTTCCCTCTGGGTCTTTTTTCGCTATTTGTCTGCAGCTATTATAACAGAGTACTGTTGCAAAATCAAACTCTTGTATAGATTTTTTTACCCCCGAAGTACACCTTGGGTTTTGAATTGGTTATGAATAAGTCTGACTTATTGATCGCTAGAACCAATTCAAAACTCACCATAAAACCCCAATAGAAGCAGAGTGATGCTTATTATTGTCATGAACGAACTTTGGAAACCCAATCCTTTTTGCTTCTCATTTATTATATGTAAGAATTGTGGACTGGTTTCGCTTAATTAGGAAGTGTTTAATCATGTAAGTTAAGGGTTATGATAAAGAGTGCTCTAATAATACTTGATTGAGAGCAGAATAGGTAAGATTTAGGAAGGTGTAGTAACCGTGAAATGTCCCGAGTCCTGACAATCTTGTTACTTATATTAAAGGCAGACCACTTTTGAAACACGCATATGTGTATATTGTTGGAGGGATAGAAAGCAAGAATACTCCAAAATCAAATATATATACTTACCGTTTTAAATATATACTTTTCACTAACGCTAGACATCAGCATATTTTTGTCCACCAGCTTTAGGCCGCTTACTTGTTTGAGTGACAGGTCTGCAAATACTTCTTGGACGCCGTAGAGAAGAAACAATATGGTTGGTTTTGGGTTTGCCCTAATGGTGGCAAGGAGTGTCACTACCGTCATGCCCTTCCGCCGGGTTATGTGCTAAAGTCTCAAATGAAAGCACTTCTAGAGGAGGAACGTGATAGAATACCAATTGAGGAAGAAATTGAGAACCAGGTCTTCATTTCACCTTATGCAAATTTCACAGTTTGTTTGTGCATTGCGCTTCTTGTTGCCAGTGTTACCAGGTAGTACAGCCAGCCTATTTTGACGATTTGCTGATTATGTGGTATAACTACTTTTATATAACATTCTATTATTTCTGTATAAATCTGAAAGGTAATTCCTAAGTTCTTTATATATTGTATTCACAAGGTATCACTATTTCAATTTTGATCAGCGTTCTAAAGTGGCAACAACGACTCCAATGACACCTGAGTTATTCTACCAATGGAAAAAGAAAACGATGGATGAAAAAGAGGCTGGTATTGCAGCCAAACGAGCAGATAGGGCTAAGAATGACCGTATGAGGTAACTCTCTGATGCCTAATCCTGGATATTCCTTTCATCTAATTCACAGAATGACTAATGAGCACCTTCTCTTGGCTTTTAGTGGTCGTGAGCTTTTCCTGTCAGATGCCAGCTTGTTTGTGGATGATGCTGAAGCATACGATAGCTACCAAAGAGAAGAACAACCTGAGGCTGGTGAACAGAAGGTAATTCTGCTGCCACTGCAGTGACTAGTAGAATATTATCGAGAAGGAATCGTATTTCTTTCATCTTTATCTTAAATTAGAAATGTCAAGTCAGTTGTTGATATGATGGGTTCAACAAAATTGCAGATTGTTTGACAAACCTGGTAATGAGCGATTTCCTTTAAAAATGACAATAAGTTATAAGATGAATGATTTCCAATCTAAATAATTTTTCAAAAGCTACATATTGGCAGTAATCTTAAATACTTGTGATAACGTGATTATATGTTCGTTCCATTTAATTACAGGTCAAGGAAAATTCTGCTACATCAGCTGGGTCAAGCAGCTCCACAAATGCAGTTGAAAAACTTGCAGACGCAATTTCTGATGTGGATGATGATGATGATTTTGACCTGGATGAGTTGAATGAACTTGAAGCTAGCCTTTCAAAGACCTCTATTCAAATTCAAGAGCCAGGAGCTTAGAATGGTCAAGCACTTGTTGCAGCACTGATATTCCCAATTAAGTGCAGTTTGCATCCAGGTATTTATTCACGGTGTTTGCCGAGTCCCTTCGATTGTGACCTGTGTTTTATTTATATGCATGTTGTAGCAATGAGAAAGCTAACTTATCAGTTTTCTAGCATCGTTTTTGACCCATTTAGGGATGGGAAAAGGAATAACATCTTATAAGATTGCTCTTTTATTTTCATTTGAAGTTATGACTGGGATCCATATGACTGTAAATTTTGTTCAGTATGTCCTTCATCATAATGATCGTAGTGCGTTCCAGGCTAGATATTGTGGATTCAGTGATCTTATTTTGGGCAGAAGGGGCCTCAGGAATGCCCACAGCTTGCGCATGTTTGATTTTACAAAGCTCACAGTCCTTGATGTGAAATAATCAATTGATGACCTGGGCCATGACACACCTTATCTGAATGACAATCAAAATTGAGAAGAAATAGTTTTGTAAGATCCGCAAAGACATTTAAGTTGAGAAGAAGTGGACCAACAAAGTAGTGGAAATGGGAAGGAAGGGAAGTAAGTAGAGCGAGAGCGAGATTGAAGGTAAGAACCAGAGCGTCCTCTTCTTTCCTTGTACTTGCACAACTGCATCTACTCATGCCGAATATCTTTGGCCGCGTCTCTGCTCCTCCTTGTACATTCCTCTTTCTTGAACTAGTAAATCAAGAGTTGTTTCAGAGAAGAAATGAGTGAAGGCCTGGGAATCCTGTTTTGCATGTGCTGTGGTGGTGCCTAGTGCAACTAGAATCAGAGCGTCTCTGTTGCTCCTTTTTACTACCAAACAAAACCTTACTAATGAATACACAGACATATCCTCCAAGTTCCACTTTTGGGCAATCTCGGCTAAAGTGTTTTAACTGAACCGATGAACTTATTTCATTAAACAAATGCATATAAAGACTGAAACAGGTAGATGGATATGATGATGTATAAGGAAAGGGACTACTCGGCCAATAAAAATGTGCAGCTCCATTGCACAATTAATCTCATCTCCTTCCATCGCCCTCAGCTGAGCATATCCCCACTTCCGCCGACCCCCTGCTGCAGCATTTTCCTATGCCCTCCTTCACTGCAACTGACACCATTTTGATCACCCCCTTCAATATCTTCGCCTTAACCTGGCCCCTTTTGGGTGGGAACACCGTTCCGCTCCGGCAACTCTTTCCTCCCATTGATTTGAGTAGCTGTTGCAGGTTGAGGCACTGAACACAATAATAAGCAATGGAGAGCAGAAAGTCAATATGTATTTTATGAGAGTAGTACGAGCAAGAGATAAGAAGAGATGCAGGTGATATTCCAAGTCACTCAGGTAGATACGAAGACTATATATAATATTGCAAACACAAAGACAGACACTTGTACAACCTTATGCATATATGTCTACCCAAGAATGAGGTTGGTGACAGACAGCTATTAGAGGAGAGGAGGGTGTGGTTGGTCAAAGCAATTCACACTTTGGCTCATGCTGTATGAACAGAAGACTTTTCAAGGACTTCACATGCACAATTCATTTGAAGTACAAAATTGGATGACATTCTTTATAGAATTAAAATGCTGCTTTCATAGTTAGCTTAGCTGTCCCCCAGTCATATTTATGAGTCTACTACAACTTCATGCAGGGCAATATACCCCATATTATAGAAAGATAAATATTCAATAATACCAAGTGAACATGTTTGCTTGCTGCCGAGGTAGATTGTTTGTCTTTACATGTAACTTGCTTAGTATTTGCATCAGAAGATGAGTGACGTTTGCACTGAAAGGGGCCCGTATATTCAAAAATTGATATCAGGCAGACATGTAATTGGTTGTTGTGTTGTTAACTTCTCTGAAAATTCTTGCACCGCACAACACCATCACATCAATGGATTTGTGGCCATATATTGGAGAATCAAATGTATGTCTAAAAAGGTCCCCAAAAAATGCTTGGCTTTTGAATGGTTTTGGCCTCCAACTGCCTCATCAAAGCAGTCTTGGATATAATTAAGGCAAACAAGGAATTGATCTTTCATTGCTGTCCATCACTTGTTTTTGTTTCTGGTCAAAACGACAATTTTAAAAACTTATGACTGCATGTCCATGAAATAAATTAGGCGAAAATGTAAGAATATACGCTCAATTATCATTTCATTTCAAATACGCTACTTTTCACATTTTTCTTCTTCAAAAAAGTACTTTGAATACTTAAAGAGAATATTAAAATAACATATAATTGTTAGATTATTATGATTAATCTAATTGGACCGAACGTGTAATTAGGTAATTGTATATATACTATCATTGAGATAAGCTTGATTAACGTGATCTAAATCTTGTGGAAGCTTATCAGTTATAACTTTATCCGTAGAATATACTGGGTAGATACCTAGAGATAATTATGAAAATATTTGAGAGCCGGAATCGATGATTATCTCAATTATATCTTTTCGTGTAGAAGATATAAATATGGGTTATGTACCGGTCTATCATATCGTTCTCCAGTTTCTTACTCTTAAAGAAACGGACCTCAGAGACATACGATTAGACTGGAAGCACCAACCCAAGCTTTTGCACTGCAGATAACTTCCAACAATGGATTCAGGTATGTTTTATTTTGTATTAATCAGATATGTTTAATTATTCTATTATGAGTTTGATCCTATTAAATTCGTTTCCGCGGTATGATTATGTTCCAATAATAATTACTTAAATAATAAGTGGCATATTATCATGTGTGTTTTTTTAATCCAAGTGAAATAACAAATTTTTACCCAATTGAGTAGGAATATTTTCACAATGACCATTTGGATGGAAATTATCTCCATCTGCATTGTTTTATATAATGTTACTCATCTATTTGAACTCGTATCCAAAGTTTTTTTATAAAACTGAAGATAAGGAAAGATTAGAATTTGACTATATATCTTGTGAGATGCTATTATTGAGAGTCCGGCTGGAGTTTTATTTCAGTTTTTTGGTAAGCGACAGCCAAATAGTCACTGTGCAAAAGTTATTAAACGAGTACAAAATAAAAGTTATAATCGTATTTAAAAAGGGTCATCTGATATTATAAAATATCAATTTCTTTTTGTTGACTTATAATGCTTCAAACATATATTATTCGAGATCTCTGATTTTTATAGGATAAAAGCAGCGTAGGACATAATCAGCTCAACAATTGATCTGTAAATGGGGGATACTATATGGGTTTTCATTTTAAGAACTTGTACGAATAAACATGTTTCAAATAAAATAATTAGCAAAATGAAGTAATATCACATTCTGACATCCAAAGTTGCGTTTTACAATAATGAATAGTAAAACAAACATTTACTACTTTCAATTAATAATATGACATAATAAACTATAGAACTTATCTTAAAGTTCATAATTTTTGAATATATTTCACATTTTTAGAATGAAAATCGGATAACTTGGAAACGGACAAAAAACAAAAAAGGAAGTTTTGTTTGATGACCTTCCAAGTAATTTATCAGTTAATGTGGACAACTGATTAACTATGAGTATGTTGTTCTTACATACTTGTTCGTTTGCTAGCATGATTGGTTGTCATGTTGCTTTTATCATAAGGGTCAGTCAACTTAAATTTGAATGTTTGAAATTCACATAAAGAAGTGAAATTTGTCAAACTTTTTTTTCTCATTTTTTAAGTGGACCAGAGGTTGTCATTCATGACAGCATTCAACAAAGTTGAGCATCATCAAGCGGTGAAGACTCACTGTTGGGTATCAAACAGCTGAAGAGATTAGGATGGGGTTGGTCATCTGTCCTAGTCCAAGAACTAACTTTGCATTATTAATCACGCGAATATTCGATCAATTATTCACTCTATTCATATTAAAATGTCGTTAGTTTTCTGATCTTTTAGGTGTCAATTTATCTCTTATATATTGATTCAGGTCAAATATTAAGTTATAAATGCCTAATTGAGCTAAATCCAAATCTAAGCTCAAGAGGAAGATAACCCAAAAAAGAGTCAACCTATGAAAAAATTTATTCTAGAAAAGTATGGAGAAGTGTAGATTAACTGAAACAATAGAGATTTTGATAGAATATTCTAGAATGATTAATTGTAGCCATTGGATCAAAATGATCCAAACCCTTCATTTGAGAAGAGCTCTAGTAAAAATAGGGGTGAGTTTTAGAAATTGTAAGCACTTGAGAAAAGAGTGAGAGTGAGTAGAATAAGTGTGAGTGGGTGAATTTTTCCTATTGTAATCTTGTGTGAGTGATCCAATAATAAAATTCTCATTTTGTCCGTTGCAATACTCAACATCAATATCGTTAAATAGAGGATTTGTGGTTTATTCTAATCAAAAAGATGCTTTATGCAAAGATTTAAATGAAAACGGGCCAAAATTTTTGATAGATTGACCTTCTCGCAATATAAGGCTTTCCGAGCACACACGGAGTGTCTGATTTTTGTAAAAAAGCCATCTATCATTGCAAAAGCCACTTAGTAAGCAACATGTCTTTAGTTTATACCGAGACCCTTTCGGAGGCTAAATTGGTCAAATCAGCAATCGAAGGCCAGCTTGTGAACAGTACCCAATTCATGATCGGTACAGGCTGAAAACAAATAGTGAATTTGTATCCTGTACTCATTAAGCAATACGCTCGTATCAATAGTTAGCACAACTACATCGACCAAAAATCAGTACAACCAGTGCAGTAAGTGTCACTGCTGAGTTTCTTCAAGCTCGTATCACTTCGAAGAGCAGTATGGCACGTAAGCTAAAGCCCAGTTCCATCTCTATAAATAGAAAATACTATTCATAGGGAGCCAGCTCCGAAAATTAATTTTCTTGACCTAGTGTGTAAGAAAGAGGGAGCTTACACAAGTCCAAATCGCAAAGAAACAATGCGACATCAAGGGAAACAAATATTTAATACATAAAGAGAAGCTTTATCTTCCCTCTATTTATTTTGTATTTTTCCAGATTTGATTTCTATGATGTATGTCATGTACAATAGCTTGATGTGTGAGCAATGACCTTTGTTCTAGAGCTCTACGAATTTTATTAAGACTAGCTTTAACTACTGTATTCCGTAATGATTCAATAAAGACTGAGTTTGTTTATGAGATTGTTGAATCTGATGGCGATGACGATGAGGAATACTCAGTGGAAATGTGGTCGATCAGTTCAAACTAATACAAGAGAAATTCCAGGAGGTCACTGAAGCCAACAGAGAACTGCTATCAAAAGTTTCAAAACTGGAAGATGAAAGAGACAACCTCCAGAGCATCATTATCTCTCTGTTCAAGAAACAATCAGATGATACTGAGACAGTTGGGGAGGGACATAGACCGAGAAGCACTCCTGATATACTCAGAGGAGAATCATCCATTCTAGATGAATTATGTCTTACCAAAGGTATGAAGGTGGGAATGAAGGTCTCGGATATACTGGCGATGAAGGAACATGTATAACCACATTTGTCAAAGCCACAAAAATTGATTAAAGTGCAAATGTTCAAAAGGGTTCAGTCATGGTTGAGTCAGAAAGAGATCCAGTAAAGAAGTACAAGAGAGTGCTGAAGTAGTCACCAAAACAGGCTCTGAAACCCAGACCAAAACAGAAGAGATGCTTCGTGTCGTGTGCAGTCAAACTGGACATCTTCTGAGAAAATGCCCAACACTGTCCGAGTACAGGGTGACTCAAAGAAGATCAAATGATCAACAAGTCAGAACAAGGGATCCTTCGAGCACATATGCGAACCACTAGGCACAACAACAGATAAACCTCGGCTATCGTGTCATTGTGCAGGAAACTTGCAGGAATGATGAAAAGACTTTACCTCAAAGAAGGAGACATAGAAAGAAACGAAGCAATCATCAAATCTTCAACAACTACTCAAAACAGGAGTAAATCTGAGGAGAACAAATGTCAAATGCGCTGGGTGGAAGTGAAAAAGAATAAGGTTCCAAAACACTGGGTTGTAAAACAGCCAGCTGATATCCCCACTGAAGCAGGAACTGAGGAAATGAAGATCACAGCAGAAGTCAGGTTATTTTGAGAAAAGACAGCTGAACAGAGTGCTGAAGCACTCTCTGGTGATTTGAAGCTGTAGTTTTCCTTTGGGCGTTGAAGAAAATGGCCTCTCAGGTAGCGACACATGTCCGAGTGTTTTAAAATAAAATAAAAGAGGGCCGTGAAAGTGAAAACAGGAAGTATCCATTTGCAAAACTCTGGCAAGTTTTTCTCTCCGACTCTTTAACGATCAGCTATTCCTGCCTTCAGCAAATCATCCGAAATGGTGAAAACTAGAGGCGCTAAGGTTTACAAACGTGTAGAGGTGAGCCCAACAAGAGGCAGAGGAACAAGTTCCCGAGAGTGATTCACCAGCAGCAAAAAGAAACTCATCGCTTCAGATCAATGAACCCATAGATGTCCCGCGGATAACCTAGATCCGGACTACTGAGCAAGGTGGAGCTGGCCAGTCCTCCTCCACATACATTATGCCTCCCGATGAGGATGAGACTCATGGGTCCACTAGCGAAAGCCATAGTCAGAGTGATGAAGAGAGTGGCTCTGCATCATCAGAATCCAGCACTGAATCTGAGAGCACCTCACTGAAGATTTGATCAAAGAAGGCTCAGGAAAAAAAAAGTGGCTGCAGTACCCACTCCTCCATCTGAACTTGAACAAGCTGCCACCAACAGTGAAGAGACTGTGGCCGAGGAGGAGGAGCAGCATCTTCCAAAGGAACCCGTGAGCAAAGGGAAAGAGCCGGTGGTGCTGAGCTCATCAAGTGATGAAGAGACTGCTGAAGCATAATCCACTGATTCTAATAATTTCAGAATTGCTTCAAGAACCCGATCAGTGGCATCCACCCAGAGAACTACACCCACTCCACCGGCTATCTGGGGTTGTGATCAACAAGTGGTTTGGTTTGTATCCAAGAAGGCGGCTGGGTCATGGGAGGTGATCAACCGTCGAACAATTGTGACTAAGAAGTTGCTGGAAGTTGGGAGATTTCAGGTGCCAGATGTGATTGCACTACCGAGGGAGGTAAATATGCAATTGGTCAAGGAGTTCTTAGCAAATATTGATAGAGACTTTAGAGTAGTGACCAACCTGCTGTATGGGGCTAGTTTTGTTAGAAGACTACGGGCTGTGGTTACCCCGGCAGTGATAAACATGTTTTTAGGCATTGATAAGAATGCAAGTCCTCCAGAAGAAATTAGTGCTGATAGATTAGCTGTTGTTCTCATTTGGGGCTTATGCAAAGGCTGGGTCTCATTTAGTTTGAATGTCGCTGATCTCACAACAAAATATGCTATACTGTATGCATTTGTTGTAAGAAATTGGTTGCCCAGCTCTCACAAAGGGAAGGTGAGTCGTGCTATGGGGTTGTTGTTATTCAGCCTTGGAGAAGAGAAGGGTAAATCTTGGGCAGATTGTGTTCGATCAGATTGCTGCACATGCGGTCAAGTCGCAGTCCAATCTGTGCATTGGATTTCCCTCATTTATTAGCTTATGATCAGCCAACATGAAGAATCGGGAACTGCATTTGATGGAAGGTCGAGTGCCCCAGCTTATGATCAGCCAAGGGCCGCCATGTTGTGGATATTGAAGAAGGAGAGCCTGACTTGGAACTTGCCCGAGAAATTCCAGAGACTGCTGAAGCAATCTCTGACGTTTCTGTTCCTGCGGTGGACTCGGCTCTCCGAGCCAGGGTGATCAGTGTGCTGAAATTTGAGCGTTCTCATCTGACAGAAATAATCAAGAAGATAGGTATAAGATTAAAACCTTATATCGAAATCATGTGCTGTACGAGTTGAAAGTATATACGAAGCAGCAAAGAGGGAAAGACGGTTACCCAGTTGCCGTGGGAATACGAAGATCCCATATTGACAGCGTCCTCCGAGACTTGAAGTACCCTTCTCCCAGCAGTACTGCCCCGGTCTAGCCTGATAGTGATTGAAGCCCTCGGCATTTATGCCAAAAGGGGGAGAAATATTGTAATAGACATTAGCTATGATGCTCTTTTGACTTGACATTATTCATTTGATCCTGAACAGCTCGTAGAACTATTAGAACACTTTTGATGTTTAGCATGCATTGAGGAATTTAAAACTCAAGAGTATGGGTGCGTTCTTTTGTACTTATATTTTATACTTAAACTTATTACTTTACTTATATGTACTTATATGTACTATTCATCACCACCACAAAAACAACACACCACCAATAAAAAATAATAATTTAACTTTACTTAACTCCATCAATAAAACCATCACTTCACTACCACCCCCATTACCACTGATGATGCAGTATGGCATTCAATTGACAAAACCAGCACACGTGAACAAGCTGCTGCTATAGCAGATCATGGAGCGTGGAGCTGTAGCAGCGCCCATTCGGAGTTTGCTTTCAACGGTCCATCATGAAGAGCAGAGCATACGGGGGGATTCTAAATATTCAGTAGAGAATATTCTAGGGTAGATTCCGTCCCAGGGTGAAGATTTGTTTGTGGAAGATTAGATTTTCAAATCAAATCTAATCTCCTACAAATTAGGAGATATTAATGATTGGGGAAAATTCCCAAAAACTGATATTGATGGAACTTGGGGTTCCTATTTAAAGGAGACTGGGCAGAGCATCAAAGGGATCGAAGCTGAGAGAGTGAAAACACCGAGAGCATACACAGAATACCACGGAGGGATATTGTGTGTGAGCCGTGCTTCGATCATCACAAAGAGTAGAGCGTGAGCACAGAGCTGAGGTGATTAAAGCTGAGTGTGATCGAGACTTGCAGCGTCTGATCAGTGCTTGATTTGGGAAGCCAATTCAAAGCAACGATTGCTTGTTGGTTGATCAAGGGAGGCCGCAGAGTAATTGTCGAGTAGAGGTACTCGGGCAATTGGGAGGAGGCCAGGTCTCGCTAGTGACAGGTGGTCACTGAGTGAGGGAGAGCATTCCAGAGTGTGCAGTGCTCATGAAGAGGTTTGATCGGCTCAGCGGAAGGCTTGGAGCGACGCTGACAGATTCGGCACAAGCTAGTGGCACAAGTCAGAGCTTGTTCTGATTGTGGTATTAGTAAAGGTTGAGTAGCATAGGTTGCGTGCGTTGTACTGTGTTGTACTCGGGGACCTTGAGACTAGTGGATTAAGGGCTGAAGTTCAGTCCTTCCCAGACGTAGGCAGTTGGTCGAACTGGGTGAACAAATTGTTTGTTCATTGTTCTTGCTGCAAAAGATCCATCGGTACAAGAGTGTGTTATAGCAACTGTTTGGACACAATCTGCTTCTCAGCAGCGCTGCGAAATTTCAACCACAACACAACACCACCACCACATCACAACACCACTGCCACCACCATTACCCCAACACTATCACCACCACCACCACACCACCACAACATCATTACCACCACAACCACCACCACAACATCATTACCACCACACCACTACCACCACTACTACCCTCACACTTCCAAAACCATAACAACCCACCACCAGAAAAATAAAATACCACCAATAAAAAATAATAATTTAACTTAATTTAATTAACTTAACTTAACCTAACTTAAAATAATGAAAGAGATGATGAATAGTGGCGGTGGTTTGTTGATGAAAGAGACGATGAATAGTGGTTGTTGTTGTGGTGGTGGTGTTGTTGGTGATGAATAGTGGTGGTGGTGTGTGGATGAAGAAGATGATGAATAGTGGTGGTGGTGGTGATGTATAGTGGCGGTGGTATGTTGATGAAAGAGATGATGAATATTGATGGTTGTTGTGGTGGTGGTCGTGATGAATAGTGGTGGTTGTTGTGGTGGTGGTAATGAATAGTGTTGGTGGTGTGTTGATGAAAGAGATAATGAATAATTATATTTACTTATATGTACTTATATGTACTTATATTTATTTATATAAGTACTTTATAAACTCAAAAGAACAAAGCCTAATAGTTAGTAAAATTATCTAGCATAGCTCTTAGTTGTTACCAGAGTGTTTGGGTCAATAGCTTTGAAATTCGTAGCGCCTCTAATAAACTGATTTGTGAACAAGCAGTTGCTACATCACACTCTTGTTCACCAGTAAACTGCTTCAGCAGGAAAGATCAAGGACACAAGTTTGTTCACCCAGTTCAGCCAAATTGCCTACGTCTGGGGAGGACCCTTCTCAGTCCTTAATCCACTATTCTCAAGGTTTCCAAGTACCCACGGTTACAACCTACGCAACCTATGCTACTCAACCTTAGGTGGATCCTCGCACACAATCAGAACAGGCTTTGGCTTGTGTCTGCATACCCTCTACTGATATCTATCTAGAATAGCTACTGTCTCCTCGAAACTCAGCCTATTCTAAACAATACTCAAGTTCTGCAGGGTTGCTATAACATCTGCTGTAGCACACAGTTGATGCACAAATTGTCCGCGTCGCTCCAAAGCCTTTCGCTGAGATGTTCGAACGATTCCACGAATGCTGCACACTCTGGAATACTCCCCCTCACTCAGTGACCTCCTATCACTAGCAAGCACTGCCGTCCAGACACTCGACTGAGTCAATCACCCGTCAGTTCTTCCGCGGCTGCCCTTGATCAACCAACAAGCACCACTGCTCTGAATTGGCTTCCAGATCAAGCTTGGATCAGATTATACAAGTTCTGATCTCCCTCTGCTTCTGTCACCACAGCTCTGCACTCACGCTCTGCTCTCGGTGATAATCAAAGACTTCGTTCGCACACCAAAATTGCTCTTCTCGGAAATCTGTGTGTTCTCGCTTTTAGCCCTCTTCTTCGAGCACTTTCATCGCTCTGAAAGGTCTCTCTTATATAGGCGCGTCCACTGTTATCATTATCAGATTATAGCAGTTCCCCTAGCAACATCAATATCTTCTACTTTCTAGGAGATTATATTTGATTTGAGATTCAAACCAAAACTCCTACTTCAGCTAGGAAACCCCACTCTGGAATATTCTCTGCAGCAACTCTGAACCTCCTCTGATGCTCTTCTAAGGACTGCCACACCTTCTTTCCAAATAGATTGCTGCTGCACGGACAGACGCTACAGCTCTTCTGAACAAGCTCCTGCTAAAGCTTCTTCCTGCTATAGCTGCTCCTTGTTCACTAGCTTGTTCACTTGTGCTGAACTTTGACTGTAGCTGCATCTTGTTCACTTGCTTGTTCACTTGTGCTGGTTTTGTCAAACACTACAATACTGCATCATCAATCTTCTCCTTCCAGATGGTTGACTCTGTCATTTAAAGTTTGGTTTACTTTCAGGGCATCCTCACATTGGCGAAGAATGTCTTGCAGATTGTCTAACATGTTGTGAGTATAGTCATTTTCTTCTTCGCTATCTGAGACATCAATCCCATGATTGAACTCATTCTTTATTGCTGTTTCAGATTCATAAGCGGATACACTAGGTAACACAATAACATTTTCTTCATCGCTTTCCTCAGAGTCACTCCATGTTGCTGTTAGTGACTTTTTGTCTTTCTTGTCCGAGTCTTTGGCTTGCTTGCTGGGACACTCAGCTTCTCTGTGACCGTACCCCTCACAGTTCCAGCACTGAATCCCTTTTCTTCTTTCTTTCTTTTCTTCTTCCTCTTCAGCTGATTCTTTGCTCTTTCTCTGATTTCCTCCACCTCTTCTGGATTGTCTTCGAGAAGTTGAGGTCTGCCCTGACCTTGTTCCCATGTTTTTCAAGAGCTTTCCGAGATTTTTTACCAGCAGACCCAGTTGATCATCAGCTGAGGGTTTCTTTTCATCTGTTTCAGCCTTCAATCCAACATCAGTGTTTTTGTGAGGAGCATCTACTTTGACTAACTTCATCTCAAACTGTTTGAGCGATCCAATTAATTCTTCCAGCCTCATGTGTCTGACATTTTGAGCTTCTTCAATGACAGTCACTTTCATGTCAAATCTTATGGGCAATGATCTGAGTACCTTCCTAATCAGTTTCTCTTCAGGGATAGGTTCTCCAAGAGCATGGGCTTCATTTGCCAGGTCACACAGTTTTGCATTGAACTCAGTGATCGTCTCCTCTTCTAACATGCTCAAATTTTCAAACCGCGTAGCAACAATATGTAATCTTGACAGCTTTACTTTATCAGTTCCTTCATGGGCAGTTTGCAGGATCTCCCAAGCTTGCTTGGCCATATCACAGTTTGATATCAACCTGAAATTGTTAGCATCAACCTCAGCAAAGATAGAATTCAGAGCCTTTGAATAACCAGTTGCTGCAGCTCCCTCTTCGGCAGTCCATTGTTCTTCAGGTTTTATCCGTGTAACTCCCTGTTCATCCATGGTGATCGGAGGAGACCACTGGACCACAATAGCTCTCCATGTCTTTGATGGAGCGTTGAGTTGTTTATTCCCATAATTTTTATTACATTTTGTGTGAATCGATTACTCTTTTGTAGTGTTTTCGTATCGCAGGAATGTTCAAGATCGCATTGAAATTTATCGCATATTCGAAGCATTCATCCAAGATCAAGAAGTCAACAGCAGTCAACTCTGCTGGTTCAATTAGAAATTAGAAGTGGTTCAATGTGGTTCATTCTGTTTCAACCCAAATCCAAAAACCCTAAACCTAAGACATGGACAAAAGCGGAAAAAAACATCTCACTTCAACTTGACCTTTTTTGGGACGGCACTATTCACGGACGGAGTGAAGCTAGAGAGAAGCTGCTGGAAAGTCGCCGGAGTTTACTATTCACGCCGGTTACTGTTCACTGTACAGTTACTATTCACTGTTCACTATTCACGCGGAACACTGTTCACTGCTACTGTTCACGGCCGGAATTACTATTCACCGAATTTCCATTTTAGTTCAGTTTTGTTCTACTTCAGTTTGTAGCTACTTAACCTAGTGTCTATTGTATACCATGGATATGATGAGTAGCTAAATCAATATTTCAGTTTGGGGTTTGCATTGCGACATTTAGTTTGAGGTCAATGACAACATGATTTAAGCTATTGATTTGCTGCCCTTGTATGAATGAAACGAATGCTTTGATTGTCAATTTAGTGCAGCTTAGCGGTGAGCTAATTTGATATTAGTTGTGTTACCCTTGACTAGATTGCATTGTTGGGAAAACCTAGCGGTAGAACCAATTTGTGGTATTAGTCGAGTAGCTATTGAACTTGTTCGAGAGCCTAGCGGTTAAGAATAGGTAGAATTTGGTGGTCGACATATCTTTAGCGGGAATGTTAGACTGGGGTAGTATTCATTAGTTTATACATGTTGTTTGGTCTATGATAACTAGTTGCATTGCATTCCCCGAACTGATTTTCTCTGAATTGATATCCTCATCTTGTTCCTTTTTCTGTGACTTTCATTAGAACTCTATCCTACTTGCTCTCTTTGGGTTCGACCCTGCTTACCGCTTGCTAGTGTGTTAACAGGAGTTACAAATACAAATTTGAGGCGCACGACGACGCGCTGTCAAATTTTGGCGCCGTTGTCGGGGAGAGCAACATTGAGTATAAAGTTGTGAACTTTGTTTTTCTTGTTTTACTGTGTTTAGTTTGCTTGTTGTGCAGATTGAAAGAAAAAAAAAGGGGAGTTTTAACCGGCGGTGAATAGTGCTGCTGGGAAGGGTATGAATAGTGTCACCGGAGTCTGATTGAAGATTAGGACACCTTTCTTTGAGCGGAATGGGCACCCGATCAGGACTCACCCTCCCTAGCGTGAGCTGTGTGCTTTTTTAGCCATCCGAGTTCGTTTACATTTTCTTTTTGAATTGTTTAGTTATCTAAATTCTGCATTTTGTGCTTTTGAGTTGTTCGGTAGTTTGCCTTTGCATTTCACTTGTTTTTCTCAGTATGTCTAATGTAGGAGGTTCCCATGGTAGTGTTCAAGGCAACAATGAGCCTGACCCAATCAACAACCCAGTGATACCCCCACTATTATGATGAGCCGGAGAGAGTCTTTAATCAAAGGCAAAGGGCAGCTCGTTACAATAGAGAAGAAAGGAGGGAAGACCAAGATGATTATGCATATCCACCCCCTCCTCAACAACAATATGCAGCTCCTCAACAACAACAACATTATGCACCTCATCCTCAACAGAGTAGGATGAGACAACCTACACTTAGAGAGCTTTCAGCCCCAACATTCAATAATGAACCATGGTGTATTAACACTGATCAAGATGAGGATGACTTTGAAGTGAAGACAGCAGTGGTCCATCATCTCCCAAAATTTGGAGGGCTGCCAGGAGAAGTAGCATCTAGGCATCTACAAGAATTCAACGGGATATGTCGGACTCTGAGACCATATGCTTCCCCTGAAGAGAGGTTTAAGTTAAAAGTATTTCCCTTCAGTTTAACTGACCTTGCAAAAACTTGGTTTTTATCTTTGCCTTCAGGAAGTATTAGAACTTGGGAGCAAATGCAAAGGAAGTTTCTCGATAAATACTATCCCCCTCTAAAGCTGCCCAGGTAAGGAGAGAGCTTTCCAACATGAGACAAGGGCCAACTGAGTCTTTGTATGAGTATATGGAAAGATTCAGTGCTTTGGAGCAAAGTTGTTGCAATTTGAATATGAGAGAGGAAATGCTTGTAGAATATCTACTGGATGGATTGAGACCTTTGGAGAGGAGGTTGCTAGAGCAGCAGGTGGCACGGTTATGAATTTGACACCGGCTGAGGTGCGAGACTTGATGAATGAGCATGCCGAGAGTGCTAGATTCAGGGAAGACACCGGTAGAAGAGATGAGACCGGTAGGACAAGGAATGTCTCACAAGTGGAGTCCAACACAAATCAAATGGCCAATGAAATCAAGGAGCTTAAGCAAATGGTGAAGAAACTTATGGTTGGCCAAGTCAGTGAAGTTAAAGCTTGTGGACTTTGTGGCGCTGCGAGCCACAAGACAGATGAATGTCCTAGCCTACATGAGGAAGAGGCCGCTGATGTCAATGCTATGGGAGGATTCCAGCAGTTCAACAATAGGCAAGCGCCAAGGCAATTCGGACTTGCAGCTAACGGTTTCAGTTGGAGGAATGAAGGAGGATTTAATCAAGGACAAAATCAGAATCAGAACCAAGGACAAGGTCAAGCCTACCGCCCACCATTTCACCAACAAGAGAGATACAATGGAAATGGTAATATCAATGGTCAATTTCAGCAAAAGCGCAACTTCAATCCCAACCAAGCTGGCCCGAGCAATGCAAATCAAGGGAAATCAGTAGAAGAAGTCATAAAGGAGATGGCGATAACTATGCAGAATAATCAGGCCAAGACCGACAGCACCCTAGCCGAGTTGACAAAGCAAATGTCCCAATTGGCGGCTACCGTGTCCGAATTGAAGAATGATAAGGACAAAGGAAAGCTTCCCTCACAAACAATACCCAACCCAAGAGGAAATGTCAATGCGATTACCTTGAGAAGTGGCAAGAAAATTGCAGAAGAGGCGAGACGGGAAACCGAAACAGAAAGTAGAGCGCCCCAGGAGAACATTAGCGTGGCGCGTAGACCCTTAATGTCTTCATCTGGCGCGCCAATAATGTCTTTATCTGGAGCGCGACATTCTGCCTCAAGTTCTGAATTTGGCCAAACTAACCCTCCCCTTCCATTTCCCATGCAGATTTCCAAGGCAAAGAGGAGCCCATCAAGAGCTTCTAGCGCTTTTCAGCAAAGTGGAGATCACAATCCCCCTCCTCGACGCAATCAAACAAATTCCAAAGTATGCAAAGTTCCTGAAAGATTTGTGCACCACTCGTAGAGGAGGAATCAGACCAGAGCAAGTGAGCTTCAAGCCAAACATCTCAGCCATTCTTCAAGGCAAGGTTGCACAAAAGTGCAAAGACCCAGGTACCTTTACAATATCTTGTATTATCAATAAGGTTCGGGTGGATAATTGCATGCTAGATTTGGGTGCTTCTATCAATGTTTTACCTTATTCATTGTACCAAGTGTTGCAAATTGGCCCTCTTAGACACACTGACTTGATTATTCAGTTGGCTGACAGATCATGTACCAAGCCTGAAGGTATAGTAGTCGATGTGTTAGTGCATGTAGGCAATCTTGTATTCCTGGCAGATTTCTATGTGATGAAGATGGAAGGTGAGGTAGATGCCTCTCAAGTCTTACTAGGGAGACCCTTTATGGTGACTGCACGAACAAAGATTGATACACATACGGGTGATCTTTCTATGGAGGTAGATGGGGAAGTAATCAAATTCAATATTTATCACTCTACGCGATTTCCACCTGACCTTGCAGGAACACATGCCTTGGATACTATTGAGGATGTAGCATTGATGAGATATGGAGAGGATATATCAGAGCTGAACATTGAAGAAATTGGTGATGGGCAGTGCACCTATGATGCTGCCAGGTATGAGGTTAATGCGATTAAATTGTGCAGCGAAACAAAACTTGTCCCATCTATTGTGCAGGCCCTTGAGATTCAATTGAAACCTCTACCAGAGCACTTGAAGTATATTTTTCTAGGAGATGGTGAGACGCTGCCAGTCATCATTAAGAGTGGGCTAGAAAGCGATCAAGAGATCAAATTGGCGCACGTGCTAAAGGAGCGCAAAACAGCCATAGGTTGGACTTTGGCTGACATTCGAGGAATCAACCCAGCAATTTGCATGCATCGAATCCTGCTACAGGAGGGAGCGAAGCCAGTGAGACAACCTCAAAGGCGTTTGAATCCGATCATGATGGAGGTTGTCCAAAAAGAAGTGCAAAAGCTCCTTGATGCGGGTATCATCTACCCAATTTCGGACAGTCAATGGGTAAGCCCGGTGCATGTAGTGCCCAAGAAAACTGGGATGACGGTAGAGATGAATGACAAGGGAGAGCTGGTGCCCAAGAGAGTGCAGAATGGCTGGAGGATGTGCATTGATTATAGACAACTTAATGCAGCCACACGCAAGGATCATTTTCCCCTTCCATTCATCGATCAAATGTTGGATAGACTTGCAGGTAAACCATCCTTTTGTTTTCTTGATGGATTTTCAGGTTATAACCAGATTCCCATTGTGGCTGAGGATCAAGAAAAGACGACATTCACCCGCCCCTTCGGAACTTTTGCATTCAGACGCATGTCCTTCGGATTGTGTAACGCACCAGCCATTCGGTACTTAACGACAAAGAAAGAGGGCAAACCGCGGCTGATTAGATGGATCCTCCTTCTTCAGGAGTTTGGCGTGGAGATCAAGGACAAGAAGGGGATTGAAAACACAGTGGTTGACCACTTGAGCAGATTGGTGCGAGAAGAAGAGGCGCTGCCCATAGTTGAGACATTCCCCGATGAGCACTTATTCGCTATCAGTGACAAAGCACCATGGTATGCTAACATTGTTAACTACCTGGTGGCAGGTAAATTTCCTCCATCCTTCAGTAGAGCTCAAAGATCAAAACTCAAGCATGATTCTAAGTATTACATTTGGGATGACCCTTGTTTGTGGAAGATAGGGGCTGATCAAATTGTTAGACGTTGTGTGCCCGATGTTGAGATCCCATCTGTTCTTTCTTTTTGTCATGATCATGCTTGCGGTGGACATTTTGGTCCTAAGAGGACTGCTAGGAAATTTCTTGATAGTGGATTCTTTTGGCCCCATTTATTTAGAGATGCGCATAACCATTGTAAGAATTGTGATAGGTGCCAAAGAGTAGGGAACATTTCAGCTAGGAATCAATTGCCCCAAACTCCGATAGTTGTTGATGAGGTGTTTGACATTTGGGGCATAGACTTTATGGGACCTTTCCCTTCTTCTTTTGGTTACCTATATATATTGGTTGCGGTTGATTATGTTTCAAAGTGGGTAGAGGCTAAGGCCACTAGAGTTGATGATGGAAAAACTGTTGTGGACTTCTTGCGCACTAACATATTTTGCAGATATGGAGTCCCAAAAGCGGTGATAAGTGATCAAGGCTCACACTTTTGCAACAAATGGGTTGCGGCTGCCTTTAGACATTTTGGAGTGCATCACAGAGTTTCCACAGCCTACCATCCACAGACGAATGGCCAAGCTGAGATATCAAATCGGGAGATTAAGTCCATTCTGGAGAAAATGGTTAAGCTTTCAAGGAAGGATTGGTCCACGCGATTAGATGAGGCATTGTGGGCGTACAGGACAGCCTACAAAACACCTATTAGGACCTCTCCTTTCAGACTCGTCTATGGCAAGGCTTGCCACTTGCCGGTTGAGGTAGAGCACAAGGCCTATTGGGCAATTAAATCATGCAATTTTGATTTGGCTAGTGCAGGTAGTGAGAGAAGGCTACAACTGAATGAGCTGGAGGAGCTGCGTTTGGAGGCGTATGAGAGCCAATCAGATTATAAAGCGCGCACCAAGCTTTACCATGACAAGTTTATTCTGAGACGCTCATTCGACATTGGGCAGAAGGTATTATTGTTTTCATCTAGACTTAAACTTATGCCTGGCAAGTTGCGTTCTCGTTGGACAGGTCCATACACTATTGTCAAAGTTTTCAATCATGGAGCTCTTGAGCTTGAGAAGCCAAGTACCGGCGAGAGGTTTGTGGTGAATGGGCAGCGTGTTAAGCATTATCATGGAGAAGAAATCCCAGCTGAAGAAGAGTTTCAATTGGCCGAACCGGCATGTGCTTGAAATGGGAGGTATCGTCGAGCCAAAGACGTTAAACAAAGGCGCTTGCGGGAGGCAACCCGGTGCTTAATTTTAGAGTTTTAGTGTGAGTCTATTTAGTGTTTAAGAGAGTCATGCATGTTAGAAGTCATTAGAGTGTTTGAATTGCAATCTTTTGAGTTTTCCATCTCAGTGAGTTAAGCGCCTACAGGCAACATTATTCTCCGCTCCAGATTCACACTTTAGTAACTTAATGTCTTCTTGGGGCGCTCAAATTAATGTCTTCTTGGGGCGCAATTCTTTCTGATGCATACCAACAATTTTTTTTTTTTATCTTCTCTAGTTTAGCCATGTTAGTAGCTTAATTCTTGTGTGAATCTTGCATGAGCTTTCTTTCCTTACCCTAAATTATACCATGAGGACACGGTTCGATTCAAGTGTGGGGTGGGAAGTTAGTATGCATCCTATGTTCATCATGTGTGCCTTTGTTAGCTTGCATTAGTTAGGAGTAGAGCACGTTAGTTTTTTTTATGAGTTGCTGAGTTTGTGAGCATTTGCTGCCATGTTTATGAGGATTATGCTACTGAGTTGCTGCTGGATTAATGAGATGACACATTGTGCTGTGATGTAAATGCTGATTTTATGAGATGATGCTTTCTCTTTGAAGTTTTGATATGTATGCTTTCCATGAATTCCAAAATATTGTGATGCTTGCGCTTTAATGTTATATGTTCTTTTGAGCTGAGATATTTCAGGATGTGGAGTTGATAGAAATGTCCTAGAGGGACTTGGCATTCATTTGAAGGTTCAAAGGATTAGTCACGTAGCGCACTGTATTTGTGGAGGTTGGCGCTTCGAGTTATGAGGGGTGACATTGACTCCGTCGTTGCAGTGTTATGCAATGGTGGGACGGGAAAACAAACCGTCCTATCTCTAGTCCGAGTAACCGGGAATGGGTGGGTAACCCCTATCCTGCCTCGCGCTGAAAGGGTAGTGATGAGAAAGAGCGGGACGCGTTCCTTACGCTGCCATTAATTTGAAGGCTATGATTGGAACGGTTCAAATTGGAGAGCAAAGCTCAAAAAGGACAAGAAGCAAACATTTCACATTGGAAGCTCGTACAAGAAAAATCAGATTTACAAGATGTGAAAGAAAAGCAATCGAAAAAAAAGAGCGAAGTCCAAAAGCAAGAAATATGTCCTACAAGAAAAGAAGAAAAGGTTGATCCTCTCATAACTCGAATTCATCACGTGCCAAAGAAAGCAAATTCAGTTGTATGCGCGTGGCTATGAAGTTGAACCAAAGAGTGGAGTTAGGAGTCTAAAAAGGACTAACTCCCAGTCATCCATTAAATCCCATCTCAAGCTTAAAGGTAACATGTATCATTCTAGTTCTTGTTGATCATTATTTGACAATGATTGTGAGCATGTATTGATTGACTGATTAGGGACGACTTTTCGAGTAATTTCAATGTTTATATCATGGCATGATAGGAATGATTTGAGTGCTTGCGTATCTTGTTGTTGTTCGGGGACGAACAAGAATAAGTGTGGGGTAGTTTGATGGAGCGTGTTTATACGCTCCATTGAGTTGTTTATTCCCATAATTTTATTACATTTTGTGTGAATCGATTACTCTTTTGTAGTATTTTCGTATCGCAGGAATGTTCAAGATCGCATTGGAATTTATCGCATCTTCGAAGCATTCATCCAAGATCAAGAAGTCAACAGCAGTCAAAGTCAACAGCAGTCAACTCTGCTGGTTCAATTAGAAATTAGAAGTGGTTCAATGTGGTTCATTCTGTTTCAACCCAAACCCAAAAACCCTAAACCTAAGACATAGACAAAAGAGGAAAAAAAACATCTCACTTCAACTTGACCTTTTTTGGGACGGCACTATTCACGGACGGAGTGAAGCTAGAGAGAAGCTGCTGGAAAGTCGCCGGAGTTTACTATTCACGCCGGTTACTGTTCACTGTACAGTTACTATTCACTGTTCACTATTCACGCAGAACACTGTTCACTGCTACTGTTCACGGCCGGAATTACTATTCACCGAATTTCCATTTTAGTTCAGTTTTGTTCTACTTCAGTTTGTAGCTACTTAACCTAGTGTCTATTGTATACCATGGATATGATGAGTAGCTAAATCAATATTTCAGTTTGGGGTTTGCATTGCGACATTTAGTTTGAGGTCAATGACAACATGATTTAAGCTATTGATTTGCTGCCCTTGTATGAATGAAACGAATGCTTTGATTGTCAATTTAGTGCAGCTTAGCGGTGAGCTAATTTGATATTAGTTGTGTTACCCTTGACTAGATTGCATTGTTGGGAAAACCTAGCGGTAGAACCAATTTGTGGTATTAGTCGAGTAGCTATTGAACTTGTTCGAGAGCCTAGCGGTTAAGAATAGGTAGAATTTGGTGGTCGACATATCTTTAGCGGGAATGTTAGACTGGGGTAGTATTCATTAGTTTATACATGTTGTTTGGTCTATGATAACTAGTTGCATTGCATTCCCCGAACTGATTTTCTCTGAATTGATATCCTCATCTTGTTCCTTTTTCTGTGACTTTCATTAGAACTCTATCCTACTTGCTCTCTTTGGGTTCGACCCTGCTTACCGCTTGCTAGTGTGTTAACAGGAGTTACAAATACAAATTTGAGGCGCACGACGACGCGCTGTCAGTCTTCTCATCAATGGCTTTGAGAAAGGCCTTCATCCTAGCCTTCCAATAACCATAGTTGCTCTCTTCCAACAATGGAGGCCTGCTCGTACTCTGTCCTTCCTTCATTGTTCATTGACTTCTTCAGAGACGATGTAGGATCTTTTACTCTATGTGTTGAGCTCTCGCTCTGATACTAATTGAAATTCGCAGCGCCTCTAATAAATTGATTTGTGAACAAGCAGTTGCTACACCACACTCTTGTTCACCAGTAAACTGCTTCAGCAGAAAATATCAAGGACACAAGTTTGTTCACCCAGTTCAGCCAAATTGCCTACGTCTGGGGTGGACTTTTCTCAGTCCTCAATCCACTATTCTCAAGGTTTCCAAGTACCCACGGTTACAACCCACACCTATGCTACTCAACCTTAGGTGGATCCTCGCACACAATCAGAACAGGCTTTGGCTTGTGTCTGCACACCCTCTACTGATATCTATCTAGAATAGCTACTGTCTCCTTGAAACTCAGCCTATTCTAAACAATACTCAAGTTCTGCAGGGTTGCTATACCATCTGTTGTAGCACACAGCTGATGCACAAATTGTCCGCGTCGCTCCAAAGCCTTTCGCTGAGCCGTTCGAAGGATTCCACGAGTGCTGCACACTCTGGAATACTCCCCCTCACTCAGTGACCTCCTGTCACTAACAAGCACTGCCGTCCAGACACTCGACTGAGTCACTCACCCGTCAGTTCTTCCGCGGCTGCCCTTGATCAACCAACAAGCACCACTGCTCTGAATTGGCTTCCAGATCAAGCTTGAATCAGACTACACAAGTCCTGATCTCCCTCTGCTTCTGTCACCACAGCTCTGCACTCACGCTCTGCTCTCAGTGATAATCGAAGACTTCGTTCGTACACTAAAATTGCTCTTCTCGGAAATCTGTGTGTTCTCACTTTTAGCCCTCTTCTTTGATCACTTTCATCGCTCTGAAAGGTCTCTCTTATATAGGCGCGTCCACTGCTATCATTATCAGATTATAGTAGTTCCCTAGCAACATCAATATCTCCTACTTTCTAGGAGATTATATTTGATTTGAGATTCAAACCAAAACTCCTACTTCAGCTAGGAAACCCCACTCTGGAATATTCTCTGCAGCAACTCTGAACCTCCTCTGATGCTCTTCTAAGGACTGCCACACCTTCTTTCCAAACAGATTGCTGCTGCACGGACAGACGCTACAGCTCTTTTGAACAAGCTCCTGCTAAAGCTTCTTCCTGCTATAGCTGCTCCTTGTTCACTAGCTTGTTCACTTGTGCTGAACTTTGACTGTAGCTACATCTTGTTCACTTGCTTGTTCACTTGTGCTGGTTTTGTCAAACACTGCCATACTGCATCATCAAGCTTAGCTGTAGTTTTTTTTTTTTCAAAATGCCAAGGGAGAGATTGTTGAGGATATGACATTCTTGACAAAACTGCTCAAGAGAATACTGAAGCACTCCCTGAAGATCGGTGGCTAAAACACAATTTGAAGACTGACAAAACAATAACAACAAAGAGCGGAGTCTGCGTCAGCAATCCCTAAAGACTTGAAGCTGAGACACTATTTGAAGAATGGGCAACTGACAGGTGGGAAGAGAGAAAGTCTCCTTCAGCACTCTGTGATGATCCAGAGCTAGAGTATAATTTTGGCTTAGCTCGGCGAGACTCCGGTTTGATGCGGCTGGCATTGGGGAAGCTTCGGGAGGTTTGCAGATGTCATAAAGTGCTCAGTAGTCGCCAGCTCGTGCTAAAAAAGATAAAGATCAAAAGAGTTCATAATTGGCAACAGAATCTTCAACAAACTTGCTAGAATCTAGGAGTAAGATTCTAATATTGATGCTTGACGCTTATGGTGGGAGCGAGTGCTTGAAAAGGTGTGCAAAGGGCAGCATCACAACACACGCAATTAGAGAGCAAATCCAGAGGGCGAACGAGCGTACACATAGAGATCAACCACGGTAGCAGGGATACTCTTAAAGTTGAAGACTGGTGTGGTTTGTTAAGGAATCAGAACTCGGATAGTTTGATTTTTGGACTGTTGCTGAGTTCAAGTGGAGCGCTGCTCGTTGGTGGAACAGTTAGGAGCTCGGGGATCAGCCACTGACAGGGACTGTTGCGTGCTGTAGGAGCGTTAATCGAGGCTACCCAATAGCGACAGAGTGTGTCACTGGTTGAGGGGGAGTAGTGACTGAGTTTATAGAACTTAAGATGTTCGACTACTCTACGGGAGAGCTTGGAGAGGTGCGGACACAAGATACAACAACTCTGGTGAAGAGTGTGCTGAAGCATTCTGTGAGCTATACACTGTAATAGAATAGACTAAGTTTGAGAGGTAGGACTGTAGCTATTTATTAATGAGAGTGTGTAGAGTACACGAAGAGAGTCTATGTGATCAAACTGTTTGCTAGTCTAGGAGGGTAGTCTGAGCTTTATATTTCGACTAGGCGCGAAGTAGAGGTGTGAGCCCTTGTACTTCAAACTGTGATAGTAAAATCTTGAGGATCGGAGCATCCTCCCCAGACGTAGGCAAGTTGCCGAACTGGGTGAACAAACGTACTGTGTCCTTCTTATTCTTCGGTAGAGTAGTTCCGTAGAAAGATGTAGAGAGTGCTTAAGCAGAAGTTATATCTCCGCATCAACAACATCGTAGAAGTTTCATAATCTTATCGGGGAAGTTGGCATTTTAGCTTTGAAGACTAGAACTTTAAGAATTCTATCTCGATTAATTGAACAACGACAATTGATGATTAAACGAGATAGAAATAATCAAGTATAAACGAGATACTCATAGTTAACGAGTATGTTTGAATGGTAGAGGCCCAACGATGCTTGATAATTAGTCGGACACATAAAAAATATATCCAATCTTGTATTAGACATTGCATGTATGCATCATTCATTATCTACTTGAATGATTATTTAAGTGAATTAGTGACCTTGAAATACTATCTTGAACTTTTCAGAAAATATTTTTATGTTTCAGGTCTCATTAATTTTTAGATCACATACTTTATTATTCGATTAGTATAGCTAAATCGAAACATTGTTTTATATAGTTGATCGGTCGATTTATCACATTACTCTTTTTTCAGGTGAGCAAAATAATGCACTATGAAATTTGACGCGCTGCTGGTGTTTGGATCCAACAGTTTACTATAGCAATCTGCTACGACAACTACGGAATAATCTTGCTAAAACCGAATCTAAAAAACACAAACACTTTGGTTACCCAGTTCGGCTAGTGCCTACCTCTGGGGGGACTACTCTCTAGTCCCTAAGATTCCACTATACCCGGTTAAAGTACAAAGGCTCTGATTGCGCGGGCCGTTGTGCGCGTCAAATTAATCCTTCCTTCTCCACTTAGTATAGCGGCTAAGTCAGGGTCGATTCCACAGGGAGCAAGTAGATTAGCTCTAACTAGTAACCTACACTTACGAAAATTGGGGTGTGAGTGATTGGGTTGCGCAAGTGCGCGAATGACAATAGTTAACGCAGGAATTGCACTAGACGTGCGCAGACAGTAGAGATTCAGTACTATGACTATGAAAAGTATCGGCGCAGACAATCCTCTATGAATGTATTCCTTATTATCGACTATAAACGTCTATAGTTTGATTTACTGATGTTAGTGTCCGATCAAGGCTTCCTAACATGTGCGCATGTTCCGATCAAAGTTCATGAGCTATTAATTCTTGAAACTAGTCTAAGCAGCTACGAATCCTGTCACAGTAGCAGCTGATTGTCCTAGTGCGTTACTTCTAGTTGTCACCGTCAAGCTACCAACTAGTTTAACATATAACAAACAAGTAGCAAGAGTAAGATTGCGGTTCAAGGCTTCCCCTACTCATGCAACTAGCTGTCAACCGTGTGCACAGAATTAATACAAGCAAACAAACTATGCATTAAGCACAAGTCTCAAAGGAAATACTCATAGAATCATGCCCAACCGATACAAAGCATTTAGCTAGACATGCTAGTAGTAAACATCATAGAAATAGTAAATAACAACTAAAGTATCCAAGAAAACAGTAACAAGCAGGTGCGTGCAGGTTGCAGTGTCTCGGCTGGCGCAGTCGGCTAGCGCAGATCCTCTCAGTAGCTCGTGTGTTTTTCAGTTCTGCCTCTTTCTCGTGTGCTGTGTCGTGTCTGTGTGTGTATCCTCTCAAACCCTAGGCTTCCTATCTTTATATACTGCTCATGAGGCCCAAGGACGGCCTTGGCAACTTCCAAATCTGATGGTGTCAAGATTTGGAAACACCAATATCCTGCGCATGGCGCACTGCACACACTGGTTAGCGCAATCGGTCTGCGTACCGTAGCTGACTCTGCCACTTCCTATCCTGTTTGCGCTGCTAGCTCCGCAGGCTGTGTGTTGCGCTCCTTAAACGCTGCCTGTTAGCACGTATCCGACTTAAGCCCTCGTTTTGCCCTGAAATACAAAAACACCGGAAACCAGTAATCTTGTACACAAAATAATGCAATCAAGCATAGTGTTAGGATCTAAATAGCGCGTATAAATAGGCTCTATCAGGCTCCAATTCTCAGTCTATGCTAGAACAACCTCTACTTCTAACCTAGCTAGAATCTTCGCTCAGTCTAATCACATAGCCTAGCGTACACTGCTCAATGACTCAACAAAATGCAGTAATAGAATGCTACAACTCTGTAACAGACTCAGCCTATTCTACGACAAAGTGTTATGGCAGGATGCGACAATAAGTTGCTCAGCATCTGACTTCCACGAGTTCTCTCAACTCTGGGAAAGCTCCCTCTTGATCGGTGACCTCTAGCAGTTTCCGGGAACTTTGCTTTGCTCGTCGAACTTCCTTGACTGGCTCACCCGTGACGATTCTTCAACGGCTCATGTACTTGATCTTCAACGAGGCTCTGCTCTAGTTGCACTCAGTGATCAAGCGTCGATCAAACTCATCCAGTCCTGATCTCTCTCTACTTCAGCCGTGACAGCACATCTCTTCGCTCTTGCTTATTGCTCTCTCTTGCGTGTGTTTTTTCGCCCGTCCCACGCTGCCCTTATATACTGGCAGCCCTCGGGGAATGTAGAAATCCTAGCCTCCCTAGAATTTATCAGATTTAGAACACTTTCTAAATCTTCTTTAGCAATCCCGATCTTTTTATAAACCCTAGCAAGTTGTTGAGTTTTGATTGTAAAAACCTCTTTCCTAAAAATAAATTAGGAACCAAATCTTCTCCTCGATCTTTGTAGGTTGTTAGCAATTTTGCTGTTACTGCAATTTCCTAACATCGTTTAGAAAATTTCCCCCGATCAACAACCTTTGACCATCCTCTGGTTGACTGTAAGTTGACTGCCTTTAGATTGCTCCAGCAGTTTCTTCACAGGATGCTGTAGCAACTGCTAAATCATCTTTCACAGATTTTGTAAAGGATGCCACAAACCTTAACACAACATGCCAAAATCTAAGCAAAGTGACTTGTCTATCCGAGAAGACCTTCCAAGAGCATATTTATTATTCGATTGATACGAGTCATATCTTGTTGGAAAGGTAACTCAAAGTTGTATAACTTCTTAGTTTACACCAAGACCGAATTCGGAGTTCTAAAGGGTCAAATTTAGCAACCAAAGATAGAATTATAGTAGAAAGCTAAGGTGATTAACCGAAATTATATTACCAATAGGATTAATAATTATCATAGAATTTGGCATGGAAGCAAACATCACTTGTTTGAAAAACATGTTCTTACTGTGTTCCTAACGAAATTAGTAGTTAGCAATTTTGATTGGATATTATTTTTAGGAAATCGAGTGTATGCATCGTTGGAGGGACTCGTAGTACAAGATGTGTTGCAAAAAATATGGATACAAAAGTGTCTGCCTTACTTTAAGCATACATGGTTTATTCCCACACATTGTATGATTTGAGTAATTTTATGTGTTGATGCATTGATATAATGAAAGCACATGGGTGAAATATGATTCTGGAATGCTTTCTTTATTAGTATAAATCTCATTATTTATATTAGAATTTACATATTTTCTTGCTAGAGTAGTTAAGTAGAAATACTTTCTTCTTTGGTACACATACACGCTTGCTTCTTAGATCGACCCTTGGGCTTACTAAGGCTATAAATTATATTTGATAACAACTCGATAAACTAACCATATAAAGGGTTAAAAATTCGTTTGGCAATAGTGCACATGATTATCTTGCTCATTTGGGTTTGTTAAGGTTATGACATCCTTGACAAAATAACCACAAGAAGTTGCTATAGCATCCTACGGTGTTAGAAGCTGGAGCAAGTTTCGGAAGCTGGCAACCGACCGCTAGAAGATGATATAGCATACCATGAAGAGCCAAAGCTAGAGCAACGTAGCCGGTCAACATGGAGCAGCATGGAGAGTGTCGGAAGGGTTGATGCCGACGTCGCAACAAGTCAGGGAGTCTCCTAGTTGATCACAGTTGATCAGAAGTCTTCATCAAGCGATCGGAAGAGATTGAAGAAGATAAGTTTCTAAATTTCGATTTAGTAAAGAAGGCATCTAAACTACCTCCTAGAATCTAGGAGAAGATCGGGATTGCGCCGCAAAGATTAGGACAGATTCCTAAGTTCCACTCAGCATGAAGTTTCCAAGTTTGTTCAGTGCTGGAGCTATATAAGCCTCGCAGAAGCACAACGACACACACACAACCACAGAGAGATACACATAAAGCAAAGAGTGAGAGCTAAAGGCTAGAGCATAGAATTGTGGGTGCATGAGCTGAGAGAAGATCACGACTAGAGGAGTCTGAGTTAAGCTTGATCTAAGAACTTCAACTGGAGTGTAGTCTCGTTGAAAGATCAAGTACCGGCTTTGGAGCATGAAATTATACTTCGTTGCTGACGTAGAGATAAAGCTTCTGCTTAAGCACTCTCTGTATCTTTCTACGGAACTATTCTATTGAGAAGTAAGAAAGACACAGTGTATTTGTTCACCTAATTTGGCAACTTGCCTACGTCTGGGGAGGATGGTTCGATCCTCAAGATTTCACTATCACAGTTTGAAGTACAAGGACTCACACCTCTACTTCACACCTAGCCAAAATCTAAAGCTCAGTCTACCGTCCTAGACTAGCTAGCAGTCTGATCACACAGACTCTCTTCGTGTAACATATACTCTCATAATAACAAATAGCTACGGGCCTGACCCTCAGATCTAGCCTATTCTATTACAAGATCAGCACACTCTTCACCAGAGTTGTTGTATCTTATGTCCGCACCTCTCCAGGCTCTCTCGCCGAGTAGTCGGACACCCCGAGTTCTGTAAACTCAATCACTGCTCCCCCTCACCAATGACACACTCTGTCACTATTGGGTAGCCTCTATCAACGCTCCGCAGCTCACGACAGTCCCTGTCCGCGGCTGATCATCGAGCTCTGACTATTCCTTCAACGAGTAGTGCTCCAGTTGAACTCTGCAACAGTCCAGAATCAACCTCCACGAGTTCTGATTCCTCAGCACACCACACCAGTCTTTAACTCCAAGAATAACCCCTGCTACCGTGGTTGATCTCTATGTGTATGCTCATTCGCCTTCTGGCTTTGCTCTCTCTCTGCTAGTGTGTATTCTGGCTACCCTTCGCCTGCCTTTTCTAGCACTCACGCCCACCAAAAATGCCAAGCAACAATATCAAAATCTTACTCCTAGTTTCTAGCAAGTTTGTTAAGATTCTGTTTCCAAATATAAACCCCTTGGACAGTTATCTTTTTGAGCACATGATGGTGACTGCTAAGCTATTAATGACGTCTACATACCTCCCGAAGCTTCCCCAATGCCAGCCGCATCAAGCCGAAGCCTCGTCTTGCACCGCCAGAATTTTGCTCTAGCTCTGGACAACACAGAGTGCTGAAGCAGACTCTCTTCAAACCTATCTCTTGCCCATTCTTCATATAGTGTATCAGCTACAAGTTTTCAAGAATTGCTGAAGCAGACTCTGGCTCTCTGTTGTTGTTGTTGTTGTTGTTGTTGTTGTTGTTTTGTCAGTCTTCAGATTGTGCTTTAGCCACCGATCTTCAGGGAGTACTTCAGCCATCTCTTGAGCAGTTTTGTCAAGGATGTCATATCCCCAACAATCTCCCCCTTGGCATTTTGATAAAAAAACAACTACAACTAAGCTACTGATCAAGACACCCTGGTAACAATTAACAGCTATAAATGATCCCTGACATAACTCTACTCAACTATACAGATGTTCTACCTATTACATTCCTCTCCCCCTTTTTGTCACAAATGATAGGGGATGTTGTCAGCTCATCTAAGAACTACACATAAACCCAAAGTAGCTCTGAGTTCCTCAAACTTAGCTCCATCTAAGGGGTTTGTGAAAATATCAGCTAGCTGCTTCTCAGTGGCTACATGCTTGAGGATAACAGTTTGGGTCTCTACCAGGTCTCTGATAAAATGGTGTCTAATGTCAATGTGTTTAGTCTGGGAGTGTTGCACTGGATTCTTTCTAATGATAATGGCACTCATATTGTTGCAGTAAATAGTCATAGTGCCCTGTTGGATCCCATATTCACTCAGCATTTGTTTCATCCATAACAACTGAGCATATCAGCTTCTAGTAGCGATATACTCAACTTCAGAAGTGGATAGAGAAATAATGTTCTACTTCTTGCTGAACCAAGATACTAGATTTTTACCAAGGAAGAAACATCCACCCGAGGTACTCTTCCTATCTTCTGCACATCCTGCCTAGTCAGTGTCACAGTATCCAACAAGTTTTGCACTTGTGTCCCTTGTATACCATAGTCCATAGTTAGTAGTCCCTCCAACATATCTGATGATTATTTTAATAAGCTACATATGGCTCTCCTTGGGGTTGGCCTGATATCTGGCACAAACTCCTACTGCAAAGCATATATCAGGCCGCCTAGCAGTAAGATATAGGAGGCTGCCAATACTTCGGTATAGAGTTTGATGGCCTTAGTGTAAGTTGCAGTAGGAGAGCGTTTCTGACTTGATGTGTTCATTCCAAACCTTTTTACTAAATTCTTTACATACTTGCATTGTGAGATAAAAATGCCATCTTCTTTTTGCAAGATTTGCAGACCAAGAAAGTAGGTTAATTCTCCCACCATGCTCATTTGAAATTCCATTTGCATTTTCTCCACAAACTGCTTCTCCATTCTCTACGAAATTGACCCAAACACAATATCAATCACATATATTTGTGCAATAATAAAATCTGACCTCGTTTTGCACAGTAAAAGAGTCTTGTCAACCCCTCCTCGATCATAGCCGTGAGTTATCAATAACTTAGTCAATCTTTCATACCATGGTATGGGTTCTTGCTTCATACCGTAGAGAGCCTTCTTTAGGTTGTAGACATGGTTCGGATGATGGGGATCTTCAAATCCCTTGGGTTGAGCAACATAGACTTCCCTAGTCAGGATCCCATTCAGAAATGCACTCTTAACATCCATTTGATACAGTTTGAACTTCAAGTGACAAGCCAGAGCAAGAAGAAGTCTGATTGCTTCCAGGCGAGCAACAGGAGCAAAGGTCTCATCAAAATCTACTCCTTCATTCTGTGTGTACCCCCGGGCTACTAATCTGGCCTTGTTTCTTATAATATTTCCCTTCTCATAAGACTTCTTTTTATAAATCCAATTGGTCCCAATAACATTCACATTATCTGGCCAAGTAACTAGATCCCATACCTTGTTTCATTCAAACTGACCGAGCTCTTCCTGCATGGCAGCTATCCAGTGTTCATCTTCCAGGGCCTCTTTGACATTCTTTGGCTCAGTGCTGGACAGGAAAAACGAGTTGTTAATCATATCACAAAGATTAATGTTGGAAGTACCTCGAGTTTCTCTTACTTCGGCCAGGCTGCCAATGATGTTTGTGGTTGCATGATCTTTCTGGATTTTTCTGGGGGGAAGTCTAGTAGTGCTTGGTGTAGTCGGTGGGTTTTCAACTGGTGTGTCAGCATTTGATCTAGATTCCTGGTCTGAAGCTTGGGAATCGTCAGGTTCTGTTGAAGCATTCTCTGATGCTTTTTGCTCGGTTGCTCCTCTGAATTGAGACTGATGTTGGTCTTCAGAGTCATAATCTTCTTTATCCTGAGACTATTTGCACTCCTCTCATGAGTCATTCACAACAACGTTGATGGTTTCAATCACAGTTCCAGTTTTGCTGTTTAAGACTCGATATGCTCTGCTATTTGTTGAGTGCCCCAGAAATATCCCCGGGTCACTTTTTGGATCAAGTTTTGTTTTGTACTCACGGTCTCTAAGAATGTAGCACTCACTTCCAAAGATATGGAAGTACTTCACAGTGGGTTTCTTCTCCTTTCATAATTCATAGCAAGTTTTGTCCATACCACTACTCATAGACACTCGGTTAATGATATACATGATGTGTTCATGGCTTCTGCCCAGAACTTTAGGGGAACTTTTCTGCAGCCATCTCTTGTATAGTTCTGTTCTCTCGTTCCACTATCCCATTTTGTTGTGGAGTAATGGGTGATGAGTATTGACAAAACAACAAAGCAGTCTCATCACAATCTGAAGATCGGTGGCTAAAGCACAATCTGAAGACTGACAAAACAACAACAACAAAGAGCTAGAGTTTGCTTTAGCAATCTCTGAAAACTTGAAGCTGAGACACTATATGAAGAATGGGCAAGAGATAGGTTTGAAGTGATAGAGTCTTCTTCATCACTCTGTGTTGTCCCAAAGCTAGAGCAGAATTCCGACGTGCACGGTGAGGCTCTGGCTTGATGCGGCTGACTTAGAGGAAGCTCCGGGAGGTATGTTATTTTTCAGTCTTCAGATTGTGCTTTAGCCACCGATCTTCATGGAGTGCTTCAGCATTCTCTTGAACAGTTTTGTCAAGGACGTCATATCCTCAACAGAGCATAGTCACTGAGAGAAGCTGTCACAGACTATTGGAGAGCAAAACAGAGTTCCCAAATATTTACAGGAGGTCATTGATCAAGAGGGAGCTTCGTCAGTGTCAGGAGAACTCGCGGAGGTCCGACTACTTAGCATAGAGTGCTTGGAGAGTCGTGGACAGAAGTTACAATAACTTGACAGAGTAAGCTGCTATAGCATCAGTTGTAACACATTGTTTTAGAATATGCTAAGTCTGTGTGATCAAAGCTGTAACGTTCTACTACTGGAGTGTGTTGTCAGTGTTTGCTAGTCTGTGTGATCAGACTGAGCTGAGCAAATAGGTTAGAACTTGAGGTTAAACTAGCTTAGGTTGAGTTTTGGAATCCTTTGTATGTTAATCGTGATAGTGGGAATCTTGAAGTCTGGAGAGAAGCCCTCCCCAGACTTAGGCAGTTGCCGAACTGGGTAACCAAAGTTTTTGAGTCTTTCAGGTTCGGTCGAAGCAAAGAAGTTGTTATAGCAACCTGCTGTAATCGGACACTCAGCAACGCTTCGTAACTTCAGGGTTCAACCTGGTTTTATCGATTTGTAAATATTGTTTGTCATCTGTTGCGATCCTTTTAACTTGGCTTATTGCGCACAAAGTATTTTTATTTGTATTGTTATGTTTACTAATCAATCCGAGCCTATCCGTGTACTTATACTCCATCCGCTTAGCTTGATTGTAATATAAATCCCTTTATTCGTGTTGAATAATATTTTTTCTAGAGTAATAGTATGCAATAGCATTTTATGGCACAGTATCTCCTGAAAATATCGTATTGATATTTATGGTTAGTTAAAGTTACTTGTTAAAATGGTTCACATCGCCTAGAAGAATGAAGAGATGCAAACTTATATAGTTCTATAGAACCATGACTCACACATTTGAGCTTTTAAGTCATAATGGGGCAATTGACCTTAATGGGCTACCAAAGTTCAACATGGTATTGGAGCCGACACGGAGGTTGCAACCTGAAAAATGGCTACCTAAGCAGAATGCTAGAGTGAAGCCATCTAGAGTGGGTCACCATAAACATTCTTTAAAAGGGGCCAACGTCATGATGCTAGAGTGGAAACCGTCTACTGTGGGCCAACGATGGGTTTCCAATTTATCTAGATCGAAAACTATATAGAGATACATATGTTCAAGGGACACAATCAATATTGTATGGGGGGAGCCTCAAAAGGAACCTCAAGGTAGTGGTCATATGAGGGTTGTTAGGAGCTGTTCCGACTTCCCCGATGAGCCCATGATATGGAAAAACCAGTGAGCAATGGATGCGGAATAAGCTAGAGATAGCATATGGAGGGTAATCGAACAGGGATCGATATCCATTAGGGACAATTATGGAGGGTCATTAGATTTGGTCATTTGATGGACAGCTATGGAGGGTAATCGAACAGGGATCGATATCCATTAGGGATAGCACCGATCCCACAATGAAAAAGAAAAAGGAAGACTATAAGGACGAAGACTACAAAGCCTTAGAAAATAATTACCGAGCTAAGAAAGTACTATATGCTGCCCTCTCCCCGGAGACCTGAAAAAGATCTTAAAGTACAAGACATCCTAGACATTTGGAATGAACTCTTGAGACTTTACGGAGGGAATGAAGACATTAAGAAAAACAGAATCCTCGCCGCTGCAAAAGACTATGAAAGTGCTCTACAGGGCAAGAACGAATCACTAGAGGACTTCCATACTCGCTTTCAAACCTATGTTGGTCAGATGGAATTTCTAGGAGAAAACCTTCCCGAATGGAAAGTAACTAATCATTTCTTGCAAGCTCTAAATGAAAAGTGTGACGCAGTAACTCCGGCAACGCAGGCACAAAGCAATATCAAAAAGAAACACTCGTAGAATTTGTTGCGAGTGTCCAAAGCAATGCAAGAATCATGGAAAGAAAATTGGCTAGACGGGAACTGAAAAAGACCAACTCAATCGCCCTCAAATTCGAAATAGGCCTTTGACCTCGCACAGACAGACGGACATGATGAGGAGGAAGACGAGACCATAGCACTCATGACCGGAGCGTTCAAGATGGCCAGAATAAACAGTGAACAGAACTTTGCCAAAAAGAAAGCAGAACAGAGGCGTTCCCCCGAAGAAAACAAAGACATCCTATGCTATTATTGTCAACGAAAAGGAAACATGTCCAAAAATTGAATTAGAAAAAGAAACGGAGAACCTCCAGCTCAGAAGAGCAAACAAGCAATGGTGGCCACTTGGGGAGAATCAGATGAAGACAGCGACGGGTATCGCACAATCAAGGACAATTGCATGATGAACACTCGGATACCTCAGAGGTAAACACCACTGTCTTACCCACTGAATCTAACTCGGAATTTGTTGATGTGATAAGAGGATTATTGAAAGAAAATGACAGACTCAATGAACTCCTGGACGAATGAGATGAGACAATTACAGGGATGATAGAAAACAACCAACTTTGGGCAAACAAAGGAAAAAAATTGAGTTATGCCCTTGTTTAAGTTTTGAGTTTTAAAAATACGGCATTTTGAGTTTGAGTTTCAAAACTACCTGTTTTCTAGGACGACGGTTCAAGCAAAACTGTTGTCTTGAGAAATTCTGTGACAACGGTTTCATAAAAACCGTTAACTTTAATTTTCAAATGACAACGGGCTTGGTTAGCCCGTTGTCACGGCCAACCGGCCCATCAAGTTTGACGGGTTTGATGAAACCGTCGTCATATTAAAAATAATCTTCCACCGCGGCTTTCTCTCCAACACGCTGCTCTTCCTCGCTCTGCACTCGGCCGCGCCTCATTCTCCAGACTAAGCAGCTCGACGTCGCTTCCAGCCTCTGCAATCTCGGTGTCTTCCGTGCGAGTATTGCTGTTGAGGTAAGCGTAAGATAGGGTGTATGGCTGTTGTTCCCTTGTATGACAGATTTGGTGTTGTTGAGGTAAGGTGTTAGGGTTGGGTTTGGGCGGTTGTAGTATGATGAATTGTTGGCTGGCGAGGTAAGAGGTGCTGTTCTAGGGTTTAGAGTGTCCAATTCGAGTTGGGTGTTGGTTTAGCTATGCTTCATTTGGGGATTAACATATGCTTGAATTGTGCGTTCAAATTTGATGGATATTGTGTTGATATATGCGCTGAATTGCGGCTGTCGATGGCTGGAATTTATAAGCTGTATGACAGATTTGTTGATGAATGCCGTGCGGGTTTGCTGGAATTTATTTGGTTGAAAAATGCCGTGCGGGTTTGTATGACAGATTTGGTGTTGTTGAGGTAAGGTGTTAGGGTTGGGTTTGGGTGACTGTGGTATGATGAATTGTTGCCTGGCGAGGTAAGAGGTGTTGTTCTAGGGTTTAGAGTGTCCAATTCGAGTTGGGTGTTCGTTTTGCTATGCTTCATTTGGGGATTAACATATGCTTGAATTGTGCGTTCAAATTTGATGGATTTTGTGTTGATATATGCGCTGAATTGCGGCTGTCGATGGCTGGAATTTATAAGCTGTATGACAGATTTATTGATGAATGCCGTGCGGGTTTGCTGGAATTTATTTGATTGAAAAATGCCGTGCGGGTTTGTATGTTTTTATAAGCAAATGTATGTTTGTTTAGGGTTTATAATGCCGTGCAGGTTTAGCTATGTTTGTTTTTTATGGGTTGTGTCATATAAAAGTAATGTCATGTTAAGCAAATTCATGGTTACCATGTAAAACTATGTATATAGAAGCAATTTCATATCATATTAAGGTAATGTCAGTTGAGTACATATGGACATTTGAAGTTGTGCTGCTGTCAAGTACATTTGGTTGAAATACATCGTATTGGTAAAATGTATATATGGACATTTTGTTTGTGTTAGTTGTGATGTATTTGTCAAACGATGAAAATGGTGTTTTACAGAAAGTAGATATATATGTTGGATTGATACGGTCATATTTTTTTCATTAGAAAAAATAATAATTATTCAAGGACATTATACAGATAAATGAACATGTTTTTTAAAATTTTTCGTGTACAGATGGATATCGACCAGATTGATCAGCCTGGTCCTATTGACGATTCTGTATTGAGCCAGCAGGGAACCCATCGTTCAGAGGAAGTCTGGAATGATCAGGTTAGTTATTGGCCATTTATTGATTTGAAATTTACATGAATGTTTTTCATAATTTGATGTTCCTATATATTGAATTGGTGTAGGGTGGGGCAACTTTGAAGGTGGTTCATAGACGGATGTGGGAGATGGACCCTCGTATCGTTCCGTATGTTGTCCGAGCAGGATTCTACCCATGGACCCAAATACAAAATATCGAAGCTGATTGGGCACTGTTGATTGCTTTAGTGGAGCGATGGCGACAGGAGACGCATACTTTCCACCTTCTGACGGGAGAGGCCACGATCACATTGCAGGATGTAGGCCTTCTCACCGGTTTGCCCATAGAGGGAGATGTGGTGACCGGTAAGGAGGAAGCTCAGTGGGAGACGATTTGCATTCGACTTATGGGTGCAGCTCCTGAGTGCAATTTTTCGCCTTCCCATGCGAGGAGGAGATGGTTTTTGGACAATATGAGGATTGTACCGGAGGACGCAACAGAAGTTGTTCTGCAGCAATATGCGCGAGCGTACATTTTGTGTATGCTAGGGTCTTCTCTCATGACCGACTTATCAGGTAATAGGATATCACTGCACTACCTCCCACTGTTAGAGGACCTTGACAAAGCGCGGTCGTATAGTTGGGGTAGTGCAGTGCTAGCATACATGTACAGACAATTATGCAGCTCAGCGAGACGAGGACACAAGCAGATGGGGGGGGTGTATCGTTATGTTACAACTTTGGAGTTGGGAACGAATACACATTGGGAGGCCGAATGGATTCAGTAGGGCTCTCCAGCCGATAGATGAGGATATGGACCCTTATATGAGAGGCGCATGGTCGTACACGTGAGTGATCAATTTTATTTTCTTTTAACTCATGTTTATTGTATCAAAGAGTGTAATATTTTTTATAATCCTGCAGGAAATGGTATGGTCCTAAGTCTTATGTGGAGACTCCGCACGGGTCCTTAGTGTTCTATTGCGACCAATTTGATCGAATGGTCTATGAGGATTTTACTTGGACGCCGTATGATGCGGAGTTGTTCCATTTACTGAACCCCACCTGTACAGAAGGTGGCGGTAGTTGGTGCTCGGAGGTTCCCTTGGTATGCTTCAACATCGCTGAATGGCATCACCCTTCGAGAGTGATGCGACAATTTAGCATGCGGCAAAATATCCCCCCGGCACCGCGTGCAGCCACAGATCCAAAGCATTTGATGACAAGGAAAAAACGTAAAGACTGGTCAATTGAGCTGAGAGAGTACATCAAGCTTTGGATAAGGAGAGCTGAGACGCCTGTGGTGGGAGAGCATGAAGCGTTCGTACCTCAGCCGGATCCTGATTACACTGACTGGTACACATCTACCACTCGGCGTTTCGTCCAACCAAGAGCTGATTATTCACGGCCATATCGGCCAAACGCACCTGAGCGTCACAGAATTGTAAGCGAATTTTATATAATTGATAAGTCGTGTTTTAAATGGTGTAAGGCTAACCTTATGTTGTGTTTCAGGTACGAACCTTGGTTATGCATGCACGAGAAGCAGCGGAGTTGTTCCTAAACCCCGCGCTGCACTATGCACTGAAGGATGGACCATATCGCATTTTCCATTCGGCATATGAGGAATTACAAACACTGGGAGAGGCGGACGCGGTCGGTGCGGACCCTCAGACCATTCAGTTTGACACAGGTTTGATTGGATGTTCATTTTGTTTACGTACGTTCACTACTTTAAGATTTGTACCTTTGAAATGTTCCTGCTTATGTTTGCAGGACTGAACTCAGACGATCGATACGCAGACATGGATTTTGATGACACAGACCTCGATACGCAGGACGAGGCAGGTTCAAGTGAACCAGGCCCATCCGAGGAGCCTAGTCGGTATTCTCAAAGGTTTCGGAGGGCTCCAGTGCGTTTGTCGTATAGCGCACTGCGAAGATAAATTATGACATGCTAAATTTTTATTTTTCTCATATATTAAGCTTCCGTATTTTATGAAACTGTAGATCACTTGGTTCAAACATTGCATTGAAATTGCGTATTACATAGTTGTTCCGAAACACTACTATGAACCTAACTGAGATTTCTACCGGGACAAGATCTTCTGTTGTGTCCGGCGTTGTGACACAAACCGCAGGTCTGCAAACGAGTATGCCCCGTCCCGCTTGTTTGTCCTCGATCCATTTCATTATGTCTTCGTACGGATGGATTCCAGCCCAATTTGGATCTTCTAAACGCAGGTGCGGCAACGTGCACCATTCCATTATACGGTCTCCATTGTTGTTCGTCTGGAATCACGTTGAATGTGTAGTTCCAAGTCTCGCGAAACCATTCAAGTGTGTAGTAGCTGCTAACGAACTGCGTGTACGACATTCCGGTACTCTTGCATACGGCCATAACATGAGAACAAGGATAATGAAACGCCTCCCATTTACCACATGTGCACTTACCTTCTTCAAGTCTGACCTCATGTATGTGATGCTTCCGACAGGTCATCACTTGGAACACACCTCTTGCAGCATCAAATACTGTAACACGGTGAAATTGTGCTTTATCCCGTATACCCCTCAGAATAACCTCGATCCGGGGTGCAAACATTGAACTCGTGTTCTGGTATAATTCTCGCCTCTTGCAAAAGTATGTGTTGCACTGGTAAAATGTGAACAATACGAGAGCGCATGGTGGTAGGTCTCGGGCACCGCGCAAGACGTTGTTGAAACATTCGCTGGCATTCGTCGTCATTGACCCCCATCGGCAACCACCCTCGTCATATGCCAAAGACCATTTGGACTGCGGAATACCGTCCAACCATTCAAGGACGCTCGGTCTATCCCTTAGTAATCTTCGCAGCTCTCGGTACTCTTTGTCAAACTTTACCTGCTGTCTCTGGTGTGCAATGTTGCCAAGTTTCTTCTTCAGGCTCGAATCTTTAACCTTCACGTTAAAATTACTTTGCAAGTGTCGAATGCACACACGGTGATATGCTCGAGGGGGAGACCATTCCGGCCCCTCCATGGCGGATATGATTCCCTTGTGTCTATCCGAAATAACGCAGAGTCCATCTCGGTCAGTGACGCCTTCTCGGATGCAGTGCATGAACCATTTCCAACTGGAGTTGTTCTCACTCTCAACCAAGGCAAATGCTACTGGCAAGATATGGTTGTTAGCATCCAGACTAACCGCCACAAGTAACTTTCCATCGTACTTCCCGTCCATATGGGTACCATCGACACACAATACGGGACGACAACGTGTAAAAGCTTGGATTGTTGGTCCGAATGCCCATAACACCCGATGTATGGTCATACAATCATTCTCTTCATCTCTGTATCGGACCCATTTTACAACAATCCCCACATTTGAATCCTGGAGTGCTTGCATGAAATGCGGAAGTTTGGTAAATGATTCATCCCAATCCCCAAACAGATTCTTCAGTGCCTGTTGCCTCGCCTGCCAGGCCTTCAAATACTTTATTTCACACCCGTAGTCTTTAAAGATTCTAGCTCTGACTTCACCAGGAGATAATCGCAACCTTTCACTAATAACATCTCCAATCTCTTGTGCTATGAAATGACGAGTGAGGTGCACATTTTCTTTTGATATGTGGTCAGTGTTGCACGAGTGGTCACCTCTATACTTTCTAACCTCCCAGTACGATCTATTTTTCCTCATCGCAACTCTTATGCGCCATGGACAGTTCTCCTCCCCTTCGCGACATTGCAGCACCAACAAACGAGGCTCGGATTCTTTGGTCATATATTCAACTCGGTTCATTATTGAATACTTCTGTACAACATAGATGACTTCCGATTTGCTGCTGAATGTCGATCCCACCCCAATATTCGAACTCAGTCTGTTATTACGTTCATAATACTCTTCCACATGATTATTCACGTCCCACGCCGACACATCATGGAATGCCGGAATGTCCCATACACGTTGGGGTTCGGGAACCGGGTGTACATCTTCGTTCTCAAGCTCCTCCAGATATTCCATTTCATCTCTATCATACTCATCCATCACCGGCATCTCAAGTGTGTCCAATGTAGACATGACCATGAGGTCCGATTCGCTGTAATCCATTGTCTACAATACAATTCAATGTTACTATGACAATTCAATGTCAATACCACACATGTTTAAATACTCAATTCTTACAAACAAATGCATAACAAAATCCAACAAAAATGACTAAATAATTACCTCTTCAATCTTCTTCAAGCTACAGAACTTTCAATTCACTGGAGAACAACTCGGATCCAGAGGAAAGTGGGGGCAGAGAGGGGTAGTGTTTTCGAATGATGAGAGGAAGAGGGAAGAAGGGGGAGGATTTTATAGGTTGGGACGACGGCTTTGTTGAAACCGTTGTCCCAATGAAGACGGGCTAGCAGAGCCCGTCTTCTTCAATTCCTCACCTGCCAAACCGGTGGGAATTAACTTTTACCTGAAAACGGGCTTGGTTAGCCCGTTAACTTCAAGTTAACGGGCTTGCTTAGCCCGTTGTCATTTGAAAATGAAAGTTAACGGCTTTGCTAGAACCGTCTTCCTAGAAAACACGGTAGTTTTCAAACTCAAACTCAAAATGCCGTATTTCTAAAACTCAAAACTTAAACAAGGGCAGAACTCAATTTTTTTCCAAACAAAGCAATGAAACTTGAGAGGGAAATGAAAGTACAAAATGTACACTGTCACTCCTGTGAAGGACACAGGCACAAGATCGGGCATCTGGAAACAAGCATGACATAACTACAGGCCGACAATGCAGAACTATAACACATCTTGAGAGTCTCTAAAGAAGAGGAAGACAAAAGGAAAGAAAGTTGGATAAAGGAGCAAGGGATTGCTAAAGCGGAAGGGGAACCCAAGAATTGCTCAGAACGATTCACCAGATCCGGAATAGGCTTCTTAAGAAAATTATGCATCAGACAAATCTAACGGAATCAAAAGACACTACAAAGAATGGATGCGAATGCTCATACTTGAATTCCCTTATAGGTAACAGACCACCCAAGGAGATGGAATATCCCACATAAAACTCAGTACCTTTCAACCCCAAGAAGGCATATGCAATCTGAAAAAAGCAATCCCTGAATAAAAAAACCCTACATCATAAATTTTCATGCAAGAAAGAATGACAGATCAGTACCGGCCAGAAAAAGCAAGTACCTAGGTCTCAAATGTCATCGCATTTGCTGGCACTGTGGGAGGGAATGACACTATAGAAGAGACTGCCACAAACTGAAACAACTTGAGTTCAAAAATCAAAAGATGCATAAAACTCCCTCCATTTGGAAACCCAGAGTCACACTGAGAATTAAGATTGATCTGACTGATACTATCTTTAAACCCTGTAAGCCCAGATTTGTCTGCGTTAGTAAAAACTGTTGTTTTCCCTTGCAGGTAAAAGTGAGGTCTCGTCCCTCGTACATTGACAGTGCCTGCTCGAAACATATGACAGGAAACCAAGGATGGTTCAGCTCTCTCTGACAACATTCTAGAGGGTACATACTATTCGAAAACAAAAGTAAGGGAAAAGTTCTAGGAAAGGTAAGTATTTCTGAAAAAATTCACATTGATGAGCTTGGTCAATGATCTCCAATACAATCTTCTGAGTTATGCCAAGAAGGCAAAAATCAAGTCATATTTAACACTAATGACTGCCTGGTTAAGTGCTCCAGTACAGGCAAAATCATCCTGCGAGGCATTCGATAAAATGAGATATACATAGTAGATCCAGAATTCATTCCTGATGAAGAACTCTGCATGTCAACTATTGCACGAGATCTACATAGGACATGCCTGCCTAAGACTATTATCAAAGCTTCATCAAAGAGAACTTATGGAAGGACTACCCAAAATCGAACACTCAATGGACCAAGTATGCAACGCTTGCGCCCGAGGAAAACAAGTCAGGACATCATTCAAATCCAAGAAGGTGGTAAGCACCTCTGCTCCCCTGAATATGATTCACATGGACCTGTGTGGACCAGTGAACATTCGGAGCAGAGGAGGTAACAAATATATTTTGGTAATAGTTGATGATTACTATAGATTTACTTGGACAATATTTCTGACCTCCAAAGATAAGATTTTTACAGAATTCGAGGCTGGCTAAAACTCATTGAAAACAAATTTGAGTGACATGTGGCCTCAATCAGAACTGACAACGGAACCGAATTTCGGAATTCACAGTTCCTTTCCTTGTGTAGGAATAGAGGAATCAATCACAACTTCTCGGCCCTCAAGACACCTCAGCAAAATGGAGTAGTCGAAAGGAAGAACAGAACCTTGGAAGACATGACCAGAACCATGCTAATAGCCAGTGAAGTACCCAAACATTTCTAGGCAGAAGCAGTCCACGCAGCATGTCACATTCTAAATAGATCCTAACTCTGTTCCCTCTTGGGAAAGACACCCTACCAATTGCTCATAGGGAGAAAAACTAACGTATACATTTGGAGGTGTTTGGGTGCAAATGCTATATCCAAAACAACGGGAAGGATAATCTCGGAAAATTTGACCCAATGAATGACAAAGGCACCTTTGTCAGATACTTTAGTCACAGCAAGACCTACAAAGTATGTAACAAGAGGCTAAGAAAGGTGGAAGAAAGCATTCATGTGACTTTTGATGAAAACACAATGGTTGGCAGTCAGGTACAGGAGTCGGGCCCTCTACCTTTAATAAGGGAAGAGGATTTTCAGATCACATGTCAGACCGAGCATGAGGAGGACCCCTCTCCAGATCAAAACAATCCACCTCAGGAACCCAACGAGGAAACAGAAGATGCACTACCTCTGGGAGGAAGAGACAGAACTTGACTTACATGAGGGGGGAGCAGAGGCTTCAGTACCCATCGAGGAGCAGACTCAGGATAATACGTCACTAGGAATTCACCAGCCCGAACAGAGAACCACTCAAAGCGGCAGAACAGTTCGGCCACCTCCACATCTACAACATTATCATGCTACACCTCCCAAGGACAAGGAAATAATTCCAACTCATTTCCAACTCACTTTACATTGTGCGGTTGCATCTTTTATCTCCCTTACAGAACCCAAAACAGTGGCTGAAGCTCTTAAAGACCCAGACTGGGTAACTGCCATGCAAGAGGAGCTAAACCAATTTGAAAGAAATAAAGTATGGCGACTATAACCTAAACCTGAGAAGCGAAATGTGGTCGGTATAAAATGGGTCTTTCGGAACAAGATGGACGAAAGGGGAATCATAGTTTGAAACAAAGCTTGATTGGTGGTCAAAGGATACAATCAACAAGAAGGAATCGACTGCGATGAGACTTTCGCTCCCGTAGCTAGGTTATAAGCCATTTGATTATTAATTGCCTACTCAACTTATCACGGATTTTTCTTGCAGCCAATGGATGTGAAAATCGCCTTTCTAAATGGAAATTAAAAGAGGAGGTATATGTGAGTCAGACGCCTGGATTTGAAGATTCCTCTCACCCCGACATCGTCTATATTCTTGACAAAGCCCTCTACGGACTCAAACAGGCTTTTCGAGCGTGGTACGAAAGATTATCCCAATTCCTGCTATCACACGGATATGTACGGGGTGAGGTAGATAAGATTATGGTCCTCCTAAGGGAAGGGAAGCATACATTGGTGGTACAGGTTTATGTAGATGGCATCATATTTGGATCCACGGACGGTAGACTTATCAAAAAGTTTACTGACCTCATGGCTAACGAGTTTGAAATGAGCATGGTCGGTGAGCTCAAATTTTTCCTCGGCCTACAAGTGGTTCAAGGCAAAGATGGAACTCGGATTCATCAACAGAAATATCTCAGAGAAATACTCAGAAAATTCAGACTGGACAGCTCTAAGACGTACCACACACCTATGTCCCCAAACGACTCCCTAGGAAAGGATGACAGCTCCCCTATCGTTAACTCCACTCTATACAGAGGAATGATCAGATCACTGCTTAATCAAACGGCTAGTAGACCTGACATCATGTTTAGTGTTTGTTTATGTGCTCGTTTTCAGGCTGATCAAAAAACGACTCATGTGAAAGCTGTAAAACGAATACTGCGCTACTTGAAGGGTACCTGCCTATGGTATCCCAGAGGAGGAGACCTGCAACTTGCAGGGTTTACAGATGTTGAGTATGCAGGTAGCAGAACAGACTGGAAATCCTTTCGGCATGGCTCAATTCCTAAGACCATGCCTCATCTCATGGGGATCAAAGAAGCAAAACTCAATTGCCCTATCCACAGCTGAAGTCAAATATGTTGCTGCTGCCGCTTGCTGCTCACAGTTTTTATGGTTACGCCAACAGCTAAGTGATTACGGTGTTATCATTGATCACTCTCTCATATTATGTGATAACACTAGTGCCATAAACATCTCTAAGAATCCTGTGCAATTTTCACGAACTAAACATATTGAGATACGATATCACTTTTTGCGTGACTGTGTTGAAAAAGGTCTAGTGACGATGAATTTCTGTCGCATGGAGGAACAAGTAGCAGACATTTTCACCAAAGCTCTGCACAGAGAACCCTTTGAGAAACTGCGTCTGGAGCTGGATATGTCTTCCCTCAACTGACTCATGCGTTCCCCACCACACTCTTTCAATGATTGGCTATGAAAAGCTTTAGTGAGCACCAGGCACTAACTTCAGTAAGGTATGCAATTTCAGTTCATAAGATTTACTGGGTAGCTCATATAAATTAGCATTAGAAGCATGTAGAAATGAATTGGTCATTCTAACATTCATTCAAGCAGTGATGATGGAAATTTCTTTTAAATCCAAAAAGAGTCTTCCAGATGTTGATCCCATATTATAAGCTAAGTAAGATCTCTACAGCTGACCCAAGCCTAGATCATGACTTGACGCTCCTATGAACCTATTGCTAATTTGAAACTGGAGTGATCAATCATGAGGTATACTTACACCAAACTCTTTCTTTTAAATTTTTTTCCTTGTGTGATGCCCTCTCGTACCTCTCGGGTAACACAACTGCATCATACCTTCTCTTGGCTGAACCTTACGGATTGAACCGTGGACCTAGGCCTACTGGATAATGTTTTGGCGGGAATCTACTCCTTATTGTTAGGCGGGAATCTACTCATTATTTCTAGGCGGGAATTACTTTGGAAAGCTACCCCAAATCAAATATTCAGGTATCACTCTCTTTGGCAATAAGGATATGGGCACATATTTAATGGCGATATTCATGGGATCTAATTGCTTACATTTGGAAGGAAAAACGTATTTTCAAAAGATAAATACTCCCTCACTATAAAAAACAACTACTCTTCTCAGCACCAGTCATCCGCTAAACAATAAAAAGCCCTAACAACCGTCCAGTGAACTCTCCTCATGTCTCCTACCACACATGGCCTCCCACTCCGTTACTCCGTCCAAGATGCAAATTTGCCGGAACAGCAAGTCGCCGCCTCAGGATCACATGCCTCCCCTCTTAGCACAGATCCGGAAAATCGGACGGTTGCCAAGTGATCGGTTAATTTCTCACCGATTATTCTCTTCATTCTATGATGAATTTCGCTCCTCTCCTAAACTTTTCATTGTGTTTTACCACTCTACTCTCATTTCAAGACGTAATTCGAAGGTTTAGATGGTAAACAATGCAAGCAAAGTCAGAACCAAAGTGCTGAGTGAACAGTAGACCGGTTTATATTTGAATCACCGGTTCACGGAAGAATCGCCGATTCACATGTTAAACCCGCGGTTTGGTTTTAGAACTGGCCCATAGTGCAAAAATTTGTAATCCACTGAGTTAGCCTGGTTCAATGAAGAACCGGCAGTTTGCCAGTTGAACCGGCTGTTTAGACACTGAACCGGCGATTTGACACCAAACCGGCCCGGAACTTAATTCTAAAAATCAGCCCAATTGATTTTTAGTATAAATACAAATTGAGAACTCATTGGCTAGGCTCGGACGATTGAGAGAACGAAAGCAGGAGAGAAGAGACAAGCTTGGAGTGAAGATCATCGACACGATTCTTCGTTCTATATTCTCTTCATTCTGGTGTTGGTAGTAATCACCATGAGTAGCGAGTAGTCTTTTAGTTCAGGGATCTTACGGATCCCATGTCTGTAACCTGATTTCATGTGATTTATACGAACATCAGTTTTATTCTAATGCAAGTTTATGTTTTTCAATTTTATTATACTTCATTCTATCGTTTTACCATTGTCGATCATTGATTAGGATGACTGCATGTTAGAACGAAATTAGGTTAGATGCCAAAAAGATGATTCGGTCTGAGGTAATTAACCGGATTGAGTAGAGTTGATATCGAAACATGGTAGCTATATTATTAGTACATGAATCGATAGGAAAGTTGACATCTTTTGTCTGGAAACCCTAGGCTTACTAAATTGAAACTGTTGATAATCCGTGATTGGACGGCATTCAATAGTGTAGATTCAGGTGATGATCCGTGAATGGGCGGCTCACCTGAAGTCAATTTAGGTAATTTCCAAAGCTATTTTCCATGACTATATGGTGTGATTGATTGCATGAATTGTGTTGGGAGCATGAGTGAAGTTTGATCTTGGAATTATTTTCTCTGATCGAATCAATCGTTAGGATTTAGGATAATTAGGAATATTTAGAACAAAATCCAAAATTTCCATTGAGAGTAGCTGAACACATTGATTGCTAGCTAGTATATACACGCGCCTTTTCCTAGGATCGACCCTTGGCTTACCAAGGTCTGTAAATTATTTTTGACTACAACTTGACCCCTGAAACTTAGATCTGACAACTATAAAGGGTTAATACAATTGTCACCAGGTAGTCAGAGAAGCACAGTCAGACTCCCCCATCCCTCCTCGCCGAAGCTCTCGTCGTACCCCCACCACCATGGAGCACAGCCCTCAACCAAAAAGGACGAAAAAGGACTCGCCTTCATCCAGCGCTAGAAAAAGCACTTGCATCCCCAAACGGAAGGAGACAGTGCCGGAACCAGACGAAGGTCTTCCCGAGCCCGCCCTGGGGTATCTGGACATGTTTGCAAGATCCATCATCCTTGAGTTAACTATTGACAGGGACTTTCTTCTCGACCATATGCTCGGCGAGGTGCTCGAAATCTTCAACGCACAAGGCTGGGGATCTCTATTTCCAGAAGACGTCTCAGTAGCTACAGAACTGATGAAGGATTTCCACGGCAGTTACTGCCTAGAAGACAGACCCGGCCTCCTCATTGGAACCTTCACTGTGGGAGGGGAACTCCACACATTCACTAGTCGGGAACTGGCCCTTTGGCTCGGTGTCCCTCATCTAGGGCACAGACAGTACTCGAAAGGAAGATTCCTCTAGGCTATCACCCTCAAGAACTCATCCTACGAGTCAGCGAAGACCCTCTCGCTACGCTTGGGACCGGATCCACTTACACAATGGGAATCCTTAACCGAGTCCTTCACCGAATCTTATGCGGAAATATTAATCCTCGCCTCCAGAAGCACATTGTCATCTTCATTCAGGACTACATCTTACTGGACAAGCTGCTCCTAAGGGACCCCATAAACCTTCCCCAGATCATAATGCATCACATGGCCCACATACGGACAATGGGCAGTCACGGCCTACCATACCCAAGCGTCATCAAGGTCATTATCACACAATGCCTGCTCTACAAACCTGAGAATGAGACTCGTACATGGAGAAGGTTTGATGCCGGCAATTGCAGTAAGATGGGGTTTACATTCACTCCTGGAGACGGCTGGGCAAAAGATATTCCGCACAGGTTAGACACGTCAGAGACGATTCAGGTCCCACACCTCCCAGTAGCCCCCCCCCCCCCCCAGTGGACCTCAGCCCAGTCCTGGAAGGCATACAACGACTGGAGGGCCTGGTCTCCTCCCTCGCCGAGCGCGTCACCAAGATAGAAGAATCAGTCGATCAGATACTGGGAAATCAATGGAAGCACTCCAAATCCATCATTGATCTGAACATTCAGCTCCGTTACGTAGGGGCTCGGCTACTCGACCAACTCCGCGACATTATCAAGTGGGCCCGGTAATTCGTTCTCTGCCACATGGTTCAACATCTCGAACCCCCTACCTCATTTTCCCCTGCTTTTTGAACAATTCCTTGCTTTCCATCATCGTTTGCTTTCAGTAATGCTAGTCAAAACTTTCTAATCTATCTTGCTGATTATTGCTACTTTGTTTGCCCCCCAGTTTATGCTAATTGGACCCGATTGCATAACTTCTGATGTTTTTACTTATTGTTTAACCGTTCTTTTTGATGATGCCAAAAGGGGGAAGGTACAATAGGGATGCACAGTCTGAGGGGGAAACAAATATCTTAATCTAAATGCATGCTTCTCTAAGGGGGAACTAATCAGAGCTTTACCTAACAGGGAAAGATTAAAGTTGCTTTACCTAACAGGGAACTAACAAGTGCTTTACCTGACATAGAAGATCTAACATGCTTTACCTGACAGGGAAAAATCAAACATGCTTCACCCGATAAGGAACACTAATGAAAACATTGCATATCTCATAATGATGTTCTGCTACTTTATGTTTTCTTTTCTGACTGTCGAAGAAGTGCTTGTCATCATTAAAAATGGGGAATTTGTTGCATTCCGGGGTTTTGATGATTACAAGCACTTAGCTAATGATTGAATTTAATACGCAGGAAAGTTGCATTAAATGCACTGAATACAAAAGATTCTCTTGCAAAGATACTCAGGTGGATTCATAATAAATGAAGAAGATCCAGAGAATATTGATAACATCTTTATGGGAAGATGTTATCAATTCAGAATATATTATGGGATATATTCTAGATGACAGCAAATATGATTCTCTATAAACTTGGAAACAAATCTATATTTCATTGATTAGCTTTCCAATTTTAAGAGATATCAAATTATTGTCGGAATTGATTGATTAGGATTAAGGAAATCCAAATCACATTCGATCTTGACATTGATGACAAGATGACGGCTGAATCTATGAAGAGACATTTAAAAGAGAAAGTCGAAGAAAGAGTGGTGGACGATTGGAGAAAAACGAAATTGTGCGTGCAAAACAAAGAGCTTCTAAGGGAGATTAATTGCATTCTGATCGTCTAGCTTGGAGGTGAAAAGAGTAGTGTTCAAGAGTTGGATTGAGTCGGAAGATTCAATGGATAAGTAAGAACTGTGTACGCAAGTACTAGTTAGTTACTTAGGCTGTTTGTAACCGATAAGTAAATCCTAAATACAGAACATCTCATTTCATAAACCCTTCCAGCGGAAGCTGGAAGGTTGTGGTTTTACTTAGTCACCAATTAGTACTAAGGTTTCCACTTTACACAACTAGTAAGCCATTTAATTCTCAATACATTTCATTCCGTTGCTGGTTTACCTCACAGGGAACACACATCTCCTTTACCTATGAGGGAAAGCTAACCTAACTATCCAATCAAACCTAAATCCTAAATATTTTTTATTAATTTTTTATTTACGCATGACTATTTGCCCAAGTAGCCTAACGCTACCTCCGTCCCCGGTAGGTAGGTAGGAAATAGACGATGAATAGTAACTTATGATGGTGGTTTTGTGGTAATGATGTTGTTGTGGTGGTGATGATAGTATTATGGTTTTGTGGTGATATGGTGGTGTTAATAATGTTGTGATAGTGGAGTGGTGATCATGGTGGTGGTGTGGTGGGGTGAGGTGAGGTGGTGGTATTGTGATTTTTTAGTTAAGTAAAGTAAAACTAATTAAGTTAAATTCAATACTTAATAAAATAAGTTCATTGCAAAATAACATACTCTAAAAGAAGTACATATAGATATTTTTAAGTAAATTTAAATAAATACAAATAAAGTAATAAATATAATTTATAAGTAGAAAAGAACGTACGGGGGTATGAACTTATTTATACGTATCTACTTGGCCCAATTTTAGGCTTTCCCATAAATTTGGGCTGGTCGGAACGAACTGGCAGATTATATATACATTTTTCAATTTGCGTGACGTGTTTTGATTGGTGGATGGAATAACTCGAACCAGTCAGTGTGTTCCATTTGGTTGCTATAAATGGCAAAATAACAAGACATGAAGAACGAATGGTTCAGATTGAAAGCTCAGAAACGAACCTTGTTCTTCAATCTCCTTCCTTCTCTTCTCTCTCCTCCTTCTCTGACGTCCGATCTTCATCCCCGCGCGCCAAATTACAAATTATTCCTCTCCACCAAGGTACGTCATCTTCCCCATTTCCTCTAAATCTTCCCTTTACCTGTTTTCGCGTTTTTTTTTTGGTGTTCCTAGGGTTTCATTGATTGCCATGGTTGTGATCTGGTACGATTCTTTGTTCCATGTGTTGTTAGGTTTGGGAAATCATCACCCATGGCGGATGCACCCAATAGCCCCAAGGGCGGGAGCCATGACAGTGGCGGCGGCGACCATAGTCCGCGGCCGAATGTGCGCGAGCAGGACAGGTACCTGCCAATTGCCAATATAAGTCGGATCATGAAGAAGGCGCTGCCCCCTAACGGCAAGATTGCCAAGGATGCTAAGGATACTGTGCAGGAATGCGTCTCCGAGTTTATTAGTTTCATCACCAGCGAGTAATGTTGTCTGCTTTTCTGTTTTGGGGTTGGGGTATTTGAGTGCTGCTGTTTTTTGTTTTAAGTTACGGTGGTTTTGTGTTGTTTTGTTATTAGAGCGAGTGACAAGTGTCAGAAGGAGAAAAGGAAGACCATTAATGGGGATGATTTGCTGTGGGCTATGTCAACATTGGGATTTGAAGATTATATCGAGCCCCTCAGGCTCTACCTTATTCGCTTTAGAGAGGTAAATCACTGTCTCATTTTGCTTTGACCTGCTGTACTAGCCTTCAACCTTTATTCAATAAATATAATGTCATGGCACGCGAGTGTTTATATCTGGGACTAAATGATGAGATTAGAAAACTCTCGGAAACATTGATAATTGAGTTATATTTTTCCAAGACACCAAAGTTGGAATTAACATTCCTGTGTGTACTGTTTGCGAATTTGATCTGACTATTTCCTCTCTTTTTTCCCCATGGTGCTAACTTCTTCGATGTTGGTCTTTGCAGCTTGAGGTAACCTAATTCATCTCAACTGTAGCCAAATGATTAATATACGAGTATCATGTAATATTCCGGTACTTTACTTGCTGTTTGCCAATAAGAAGTTTCTGATTTTTGTCAGGGTGACACCAAAGGTTCTTTGAGGGGTGAGGGGTCAGCCAGAAAGGATGCGAGTGGTGGTCATATGCATTCAAGTGCTCAGGTATCTCTGCCATATAACTTGGAATAATTTGATTCTGTTTATCAGCTCCGGTCCTCTTATTTAAGTTTCATTGTAAACTGATGTTTTGGATGCTATTTGCAGTTAAATCATCAGGGATCTTTCTCTCCGGCTTTAAACTACATGAATTCTCAGGTGAGTTTGTCTAATATTGCTTCTCTTCTAAGTGAAAGCTTAAACCGTGTCAGTATGTTTAATCAGAAAAAACTAATTGATTCTTTGTTAGGCCTAATCATTTTCTGGTTCTATGTATCGTAAGGTAGGTGTTCAGAGTTAATGGTTATGATGTTAGTTTTAACACCGAACTATAACCTTTAACGTTGAGGCATTCATATGCATCAAATTTCTAGTACCAAATTTCTTTTCTTAGGTATATGTTTGGTGACTTTCTTTCAGGCATTTGTATTGTTTGGTATCAAATTTCATGTGTTTGAATACCGAAATATAACCTTCAACGTTGAGGCATTCATATGCATCATTTTTGTTTTGATTTGCGTTCAATTAGTTCATCATTACTTCATTTGCTGCTTTAGATTTCTTGTTAGTACTACGCAACATATCCACTTATTTTTCTAGATTCAGAGCAGTTCCAACCTTATATTTTGCACCTTTTGAGATTGGTGTTAGTTCGTCTCATATTTGTGTTTTTTTCCTTTACAATTAAATGTGCTGTGTTGTATCATGCTCCAGATTGAGTAATGACATATTCCTCTTACAATTAGCAGTGAGATTTTTATGGGTGGGTGGTCTGCAAATTATTAATTGGATGCACACAAACATACTGGTTTATTTCAAGAAAAAGGCAGTTTCAACATTTATACTGGCTTTTGAATGTGGAGTGGCTTATCTTCCACTTAATATGGCGGTCGGTGTAAACTGATTATCCATTTTAACATCTATCCATTTACTTTATTAGCCTTCATCTCAAGGGGAAATTATTGTCCAGTTTGAACCTTAAGCCAGTTTCCTAGAGAAGTTTGAGGAATAATTGTTTTTTTGCATAGAAAGTATTCTTCGAGTTTGTGGATTGATAGTTGTCTTGGAAACAAGAAAACGTACCGATAGCATTTGTAATTACTAAAATGTTTCACGGAGACGGAGTCGGGAGATGGGTGCTGGTGATGTTGTTGAGAAATGTCAAGCTGACAAATTTTAGGAGACGAATATCTTCGAACAGACAGAAAATATGTAAAGCTTTATTTTTAATTATTCTTTCAGCTATAGATAAAAATTGATTTTATGTCAAAATAAAAATAAAATACAAGTAACATAAATAGCATTTATTTGGCATCTCGGAACGGTACGTCATCGTGTCATCGTTCAGGTGTTTCGTTCAATATAGCTTATCTTATTATATAGATTATGTCTTCGAGACTCTACTGTTGTTTGTAGGTAGGCAGCTCGAGCTTTACCATCTTTTTTGTTGAATATAAGAATTAAATTGACCATGGTGACTATAAAAGATATAGAGACAGCATCAAGTTTTACCATGTTGTTACGCGCAATGAATTTGTTATTTAATTGACCTTTTCATTTAGTGCTCTTTGTACATTTTTGCAGCAAACATGTTTCTTGCAACATTTTAAACATAGTTTTCATAACCTCAGATTTAAGTTGGATGGTATTGTTCACGTCAGTAGTCTACCTCTGTCAGATTCATGAAAGTGAAGTTTTATTTTCCCTTTTTAATAATTGGGCATTTTTATTTCTTTTTTAACTGATTTAGCTGCCTTTTATTAAGATGGCATTTGAGATCTATCTGATGGTTGGTGCTGCCGCTTTTGGCTCGCATGTTGCTGGAATATTGATTTTATATGTGATTAATCAGCTTCTCTGCCTGATTTGACTTCTTAAATTTTTTACAGTCTTCGGCACAACACCTAGTTGCTCCTTCCATGCCAGGCTCCGAGTAAGACTCTCTTCCTTGTTCTTGAATCATAAATCTGGTTTTTATGGATCATTAGTTGCTATTTATGGCTACCAATAAAGCTGAAAATGTTACATTTTACTCTATATTGTGTTACATGATTGATTGAAAATCTAACTGTGGGCACTCATATCCCAAATGCAATCTAACTTTAGGTGATCAATCATAGATCACAGAATCAACAGCTGAAAGTGATAAAATGAAACACTTGAAAATCTTCTAACGTGTATGCCATCTTAATTCCCACTGGGGTCTACATTTTGAGAATTCGAATGCCGCAGGAGTAGATGTGGATCTCTACATATATCTATATTTTGTTTATAATTTGCTCTGAGCCATCTGGAAGGGATTTTTATTTGGTTTATTGCACTTGTTCCAGGTATGATTAAATGAAAATCAGTTAGGCATGGCTGGGGAAGAACACATGGTCATAAAAACGCTTTTGAAGTAGTCCCCCACAGCAGGAAAAAAAAGATGAAACTGTTTCAGTTAGTCTACGGGCTGCTATTATATGTTTGGTTTAGATTTGTGAATCCTGGTATTTTAAAACAGCTGGCTCAGTTGAAGCTTTTTATATAAAGCTGGAGATTCCATGGCCGGATAAATATCATATGATTCTGCAGTAGAGAGACTATAAAGTTAAGCTGTACATATTCATTCATCAACTTTGGTTGTTCTTATTTGAAGGTGGTGGTTGTGAGAGTATTGGGTGCTGATGGTATGCAAGAATGGTTGCCCAGGTAATGAAGATAAGGGATGGGACATGACATGACATAGTGATAATGATGTCTGAAATGTGGGCCGGCCAGCTCCTTCCACCATCCCAATGCTCATATCCAAGTATGTATGCAGGAAACGCCATAAAGATCTCAGGGTGCATTAGTCAAGTTGGCCAAAGACTGTAAGTTGGGAGTCGCAGCAGCAGCAGTATTGTTGTTCAAAAACAGCTGGCCACGTTATGATCATCCCACTTGGGCAACAGCGCATAAATATGATGCTCCGGGGTGCTGCGTTGCGTTGCGTTGCATTGGTAGCATGAACAGCACTAATGTTCTGACAAACTAACACTTTTCATCAGCATCACTCTCAAAAATTACAGCTGGGAGGATACCAAAAGGTGCAGTCACCACGAAGTGGCCTCACTGTCATGCATCGCTATTTTATTCAATCCCAATCACCCCGACATTATTATAAAACTTGATCCATCCATCCATCCTCACCCCCACAAAACATGAGCATCCACAGCAATACTCTCACCAAGGTCTTTGTGGGCGGCCTAGCGTGGGAGACTCCTACAGACGCGCTAAGAGAACATTTTCAGCAATATGGTGACATTTTAGAGGCTGTCATCATCTGCGACAAGCTCACCGCAAGATCCAAGGGATATGGTTTCGTAAGCACAGATCACATACATTTTCTAAGACTGGGTAGTGTTTGTTCACATGTTTCATGATTGCAGGTTACGTTTAAGGAGGCTGAGGCTGCTGTCAAGGCTTGCGAGGAGGCTGCGCCAATGATCAATGGGCGCAGAGCCAACTGCAATCTGGCCTCTCTCGGAGCCAAGCCCATATCTCCACAGACTGTTGTTTCAGTGACTGCTACTCATCAAGGATTCACCATCCCCATTTCTACCACAACCAGTGGAGTGATATCTGCTGGCCAAGTGCATTGGTATTATCCTTCTCCTCAAGCTGTTCCTTACTACGGATTCTCCCCTGCACCTGCTTCTGCTTATGCACCCACTAACCTGATCTACAATCAAGTAAGCGTCAATAGTATGAACTCGGAGAGATGCATATGTGAGTGAGGCTGCCTAATCTGATTTGGGTGTCCAGAAAATGGGTGGATTCTACAGCAACGGGCAAGTGTATCCTGTGGCAGCAGCAGCTGATCATCAGATGATGCCAATGTACCCACTTTACCAATACCATAATCACTCAATGAGTTTCCCGCCTCATGTATTTCATCGCCTTCCGGCACTCATTCCAAAACCAACAACAACATTTGTCCCTCCAAACCCAGGTACAACATCAAATCAACTACTCATCCCCATTGCTAACTACATTTTATTTATATTCTAAATATAAACCTCCTCTACGGTCCAACTCTGATGTTAGATATTTGATATTTTTTTTTATCATATTACAGAGGTATTGGATGTTTGATATTCTTTTTACCATATTCTGGTATTCGATGGTTACCGTTCCTAGCCTTGACAACAGATTTTAAGCAGTTTTGGATGTCTTGTAGGTGCAATGGTTGGAGTTTGAGGAGCCCTACAACCAACCAAAACAAGACATGTATTATTGCGGCAGGACATCTTGTTCTCCACTCGGAAGAATATAATCATCCTGTATAAATAATACGCCTAATTACAAATGTATCTTTAATTCCACTAGTCTCATATTATTCATTTAATTTATTTTTCAGGTCTCATATATTTTGCTCCTAACATAATAAGAGTCGATATGTATCTTTCCACTGTATAATCCAACCATTTCCCTCTCGTAAGTGAAGAAGCTAATTAATTATTCATAGTCCCCTAACAAGTAATTTTATTAACATTAAATTAGTTGATTAATCGTTAACTAAAAATAGGTTATGAAAAATAATTTAGTTTTGACGTTGTGGCTAGTCCTCCAACATGGACTCTTTCTTCTTCCCTTTCGCATGTAGCCCAAGGACATTTGTTGCTCGCCACATGTAGAAGTCATAGATTTGTACTCTACTTCAGCGGACGAATAAGAGATAACCGTCTGCTTCTTTGTCTTCCAAAAAATAGGAGACTGACCTAACACGATTAAATAATCAGTAATAGAGTGACGAAAAATAGGATAAGATGTCCGGTTGGAGTCAAAAAGCAGTGAGTTGCAGATCCGATTGGGAAGGGTTCTCCTCGGCCGGTTCTTTGCCCTTATCAAAAGAAAGAGAAAGGGTTGTGGGATGTACTCATTTGATTGAGTCAAGGAAGACTCGGTGGTGGGTGTGGTCTTTGCTGCCATGGAGTTGATGAATGCATCGATCTTCTCCTCCAAGGACTTGAGCTTTTGGTTGGTCTCTCCCAAGCTAGCTTGGGTCTCCATGCAAAAAGAGTTGAACTTCTCCTCAAAAGCGTCATGCTTCTCCTCCATGGCCGTCATTCTTTGCTCCATCTCGGTAGCTCTCGTCATTTTCGGGATCGACTGCTCTGAGGCCAAATGGTATGAACCTTGGGGCGGGTTCACTCGGACAGCTTGCGGAAGCGTGGGATCTGGTGGGACAAAGTCCGGGACAGCGAGTTGCGCGCCTCGGACGTACTTTAGCAATCCGCGGCGCGGTTACTAATGTATGGTTGGGGCGCAGTACTTTCTGAGATGTGCGGAAGTGATGGGATTCGATGGTTGGATGAAATAGAAATGAAGTGGAATGAATGGTGAGGTGTAGTGCGGATGATTATGGAAGTTGGTGGAATGGAGGATGGGCAATCTGCAGCAAGGTAAAACACTTACGACAGAATATCAAATGTTGGTAATGGGTGAGATGGAGGAGAAAAAGGGGATGGATAAGTTGGGATTTGATGGAGATGGAAGGGGTCGAATTTTGTAAGCACAAGAACAAGCAAGTACCCAAAAATCAACGTATGTTATTGCTACACAAGTTGCAAAAGAGTGCTACAAAAGATATAAGATGAGCACCCCTTGTAATACAAGATGCTCAAATGACTATCTCCTATTCTATGCTATGTGATCAAGGATTCTTTGCTCTTGGCTTTTGAAGATATGCTTGATGAATAGCAATGAGGAACATGTGGCCTTTTATAGGGCAAGGCCATCCGAGGGGTCACCTTGGCCCTCATAAAGGTCGTCGTTATTCCGGCTCCTCTCCATAGGTGATCCATGCACCTTCTCTTCCTTGTGCTTCTCTTGGCTGGCCGAGTGCATGAGATCTTCTTTATTGCATTAGGAGACCGTGTGGGTAGCATTAAGCATTTGCTTAATATAGGTCTTGGCCGTTGCTGCTTGTGCTATGGGAGTTATGGCCCTTGGCACTTCATTAGGTGCTTGCATTGACTCTTCCGGAAGCTCCCTTAGTTGTGCATTTTGGGCAGTAATGGAGGTGGCCTTTGCTGCTGCGTTTTGGATGGCTAAAAGGTGCATTGCAGCTGCTGCGGCGTTTTGGTGGCTCATCTTCCCCCCATGCAACTCAGCGTTTTGATCCTTCCCGAGCAGCCCTTGTGACTTAGTTCCTTTGGTGCAAAGTTGGACAGCAATGCGAGTGACTTGAAGATCGTCTTGCGGATCCATATTATGAATTGAGGCAATATATGCACATAATAGGACAACTCCGGACGAGTAATGGTAAAAAATTTCAAATGACCCACTAGTCAGTGATAACTTTCAAAATCGACATGCGAAACTTGTAGATATGGCAAGCTGATGACGCTGCTCCATAGGAAATTGACATGGCTTAGCAGCAAGGAACCCAACTTCAGATAAGGTGTCTAGTGTATACTTTCATTGAGATAGAAGTAGTCTGGACGGAATATGAGCTATCACAATTCCAAAACAAAAAAAATACTTTAAAGCACCACGATCCTTCTCGTGGAAATACATACTGATAAGACCTTAACCTAGCAATCAAAGTAAAATTACTTCCAGTGACGATCAAGTCATCTAATGAGATAGGAATCCTATCCAAATCAATCTGCTACTATCTAGGATTTCACCAAGAAATCTAAGATAGTTGGATCCAGTCCAGAAGGTGATTTGGGGAAAGAAGAAACACCTCGAGGAGCTGGGATTCGTTATGGAAGAGAGGAGATAGACGAGAGAGTAAATGTGTAATTGATTGATTTCTGTCCAAAGGCACCCAACTTGCTTACATAGCAGCAATAAACCGTAAATAAAATCCAAACCGAGCAAAAGTAAACTAACATTTTGACACTGGACCAAAGAACCATAAATTGTTATACGCTCCTATGACAATACTCCCCCAACGAGATCATCCTTGTCCTCAAGGATGAAAAGCAGGGTACTTTGCAATGAAGTCCTGATAATATTCCCAAGTAGACTGCTCTTTAGGTAAGCCTTTCCATTGGACAAGAACTTTTGTAGCTGCTGCATTACGACGCTTGACAACTTTGCGGTCGAGAATGGCTTCAGGTTCCCTGGAATTGCCCAAATCAAGTAGATATTGCGGCAAGACAGGTGGGTCAGTAGGAGGGTTGGAGCATAACTTTAATTGACTAACATGGAATACGTCATGAATGGCAGCGGTTGGTGGGAGCTCTAGTTTATAAGCCACTGCACCCACCCGGTCGATGATACGAAAAGGCCCGTAAAAATGCGGAGAAAGCTTGTGAGGTGTCCTGGTTTTCAAAGAATGCTGTTGATATGGTTGAAGCTTTAAATAAACATAATCTCCAACCTGAAACTCGCGGGCAGATCGATGTGCGTCAGCATATTGTTTCATGCGGTTTTGAGCCCGAAGAAGATGAAACTTGAGCATGACAATCATTTGCTCTCTTTTCTGAAGACTACGATCAACTATAATGCAGGAGCTCTCTCCTGGTAGATATGGGAGGTGTAGTGGTGGAGGTTGGCCATATATAATTTCATATGGAGTACTCTGGATAGCTGTATGAAATGTGGTATTATACCACCATTCTGCCAATGGGAGCCACTTAGACCACGTGCGAGGAGCCTCAGATGTCATACATCGAAGATAAGTTTCCAAAGTCTTGTTTGTAATTTCTGTCTGTCCATCCGTTTGAGGATGATAAGCAGTAGAAAATTTCAAGTCAACACCGTAAGCTCGAAATACTTCTCCCCAAACCTGGCTGAGAAAAGTAGGATCACGATCACTTACAATCGATTCAGGCATGCCGTGGAGCTTAAAGATGTTGTCCATATATAATTGAGCCACATCAATAGCAGTATAAGGGTGAGATAAGGCCAGAAAGTGAGCATTCTTGCTCAACCTATCAACAACAACAAGAATGCAGTGTTTGTTCAAAGATGGTGGGAGACCTTCGATAAAGTCCATGCCGACAGACTGCCATACTCCATTTGGTATAGGGAGAGGTTGTAAGAGACCTGGCTTAGCAGATAAATCATATTTATTTCGTTGACAAGTGCTGCAATTTCTGACATAGTTTTGGACCTCTTTGCTCATCTTTGGCCAATAAAATAAAGATTTAATACCATGTAGGGTTGCATCACGACCTGAATGACCCCCAACAGCGGAATCATGAAGCCACTTAAAAATATGGAGTTTCAATTCCTGGTTGTTGCCAATAACAAGCTTCCCCCTGTGTCTTAATTCATCATTTGTAAAAGTATAATGAGGGTGAGTTGTAGGGTCCTGCTGGAGCTCAAATATAATCTTTTGCAAAAGAGGATCATTCTTCCATAATATGGTTATAGAGTCATAGAAATCATGGTGAGCTTGAGACAAAGTAATATGTAAAAGTTGGGAACCTGTTACTCTTGATAGCGCATCAGCAGCACAATTCTCCTTGCCTTGCTTGTAATGAATTTCAAAAGAATATCCCATAAGCTTGGAGAGCCACATATACTGGAATGGAGTTGTGACTTTTTGCTCAAGCAAGTATTTTAAACTCCGCTGATCAGTCCTGATAATAAATGGGCGATGTGTGAGATATGAACTCCAAGTTTGGACAGCATGAACAACAGCCATAAGTTCTTTTTCATACACTGATAATGACTGGTGGCGAGGACCAAGTGCTCGACTTATATAACAGATTGGATGATGATCTTGCATAAGAACGGCTCCAATGCCCAAGCTACAGGCATCTGTCTCAACAACAAATTGTTTTTCAAAGTCTGGTAATGCTAACACAGGTGCAGAAGAGAGAGCAATTTTTAATTTTGTAAAAGCAGCATCTGAAGTGGAGTCCCATTTAAAACCATCTTTCTTGAGAAGAGTTGTGAGGGGTCTAGCAATGAGGCTATAGTTCTGAATAAACCTGCGATAATAATTGGCTAGCCCAAGAAAGCTTCTAAGCTGTTTTTGAGTAGTAGGAATTGGCCACTGCTGTATCGCCCGAATCTTAGATGGGTCTGTACTGATACCTTCAGAGGAAATAAAATGGCCCAAGTATTCAATGATGGAGACTCCAAAAGTGCATTTTGATAACTTGAGATAGAGAGTATGCTGCCAAAGGATGGATAAAACTGCATCAATATGTTGAAGATGATCCTTCCAAGTGACACTGTAAATTAAGATATCATCAAAAAATACCAGGAGAAACTTGCGAGCAATAGTACGAAACACATGGTTCATGAGACCCTGAAATGTACAAGGTGCATTCGTTAAGCCAAAGGGCATAACCAGATATTCGTAATGGCCTGAATGTGTCTTAAAAGCAGTTTTGTAGACATCTTGAGGGGCCATTCTCAACTGATGAAATCCAGCTCGCAAATCCAGCTTTGAGAAATAAGTTGAGCCTCCCAATTCATCCAATAAATCTTCTAGGAGCGGAATGGGATATTTGTCTTTAATTGTTTGTTTGTTGAGACCTCGATAATCAACACATAAACGCCAAGAGCCATCTTTCTTCTTCACAAGAACAACAGGTGAAGCATATGGGCTGCAACTATATTGTATAATTCCTCGGGTCAACATATCTTGGATGAGAGTGTCAACAACATTTTTTTGCAAAGTGGAGTATCTATAAGGTCTCTGATTAACAGGATTGGCTCCCTCGACCAGTGGAATGTGATGGTCAAAACCTTCTCGAAATGAAGGTAAATCTGTAGGCTCTGCAAATACATCAGCATAGCGTGATAATAAATTCTGTAAAGCTGAATTTGTGCTCATGTCAGCACCCACAGAAGAAATGTAAGAAAGAAGTCCAGCACTAGAGACAGCAGAGGTATCATTTGGTGATTCTTGAAATTCTCTAATATTCAACAAAGCTATTTGCGGCCCCTGCAACATCAGCTTATTCAAACTACTACCTTTGATCAATGAGCAATCATATTTAGTAGCTCCTCGGAGAACATGTTTCTGGCCTAGTAAATGAAACTCCATTCTTAAATTGGAAAAATCCCACCACAAAGGGCCAAGAGTAGTTAACCATTGTATTCCCAAGACCAAATCACAGCAGTCTAAAGGGAGAGTGCGAACATCAGCTTGAAAAGTATAACCCTGAAGTTTCCAAGAAAAATTGCTGCATCTATATGTAGATAACATAGTATTTCCATTAGCCGCTGCTACGGTCATAGGAGCAACTGCCTCAAATAAACAACCGAGTTCCTTGGAAATGTTTAAGTCAATAAAATTGTGAGTACTACCAGGATCAATCAATATATAAAGCTTCCGTTTACCATGCTGTCCGATTACTCTCATGCAGCTAAAAGTAGCGGAGCCATCTAAAGCATTAATAGAGATTGTAGGATTTGTACCTGTAAGGCCTCCTGTTGGTTCATTTTGTTCATGTACAGCCTCATCATCAGATGTGTCATGCTCCTCACCTTCCATGAAGAAGATTTGAGACCTCCTGTGTTTTAAGTGATGGCCAGGGGAGTAGGGTTCTTCGCAAAACATGCACAAACCTTTTAATCTTCTGTCCTGCATTTCTTCATAAGAAAATTTTCTGGCGGCTTTATCTGAATTTGGCCCGAGGAATGTGGGGTTGGTGATCTGAGATGGGCGCAGTAGGGTGGCCTTTTGTTTGTCTGGTGTGGGCAAGATTGGTGAGGAAGGGTTTTGGAAAGAGTTTGGGTATTGAGGTTTAGGTGATGGATTGAAGGGGGCTCTAGGAAATCTTTGTGGAGCTTGTTGTAGGGAGGATTCATGCAGTCGAGCTATTCTCGCAGCCTCTGCCACAGTTTGAACATTAAATTGTCGGATATGTAGTGCAAGATAAGGGTGTAGGTTAGTGAGGAAAATGCTGAGGGCATGGGGTTGGGACAAACTCACACGCGTCAAGGCACATTCAAACTTATCCAGATACTCCTCCACGGAATCTGTTGCCTGTTTCAAGCTAACCAAGTCGGCAAGTGGATCATCAAATAGTTAAACGAAACGAGTTGATACCGCAACAACATATTCAGGCCATGAAGGGAACTGATCAAATCGAGTACTCATATAGTTATGATGCCATTGAAGAGCTTTACCTTCTAAGTGGAGTGATGCCAGACGGACCATGAGTTCAGGTGCCGTACTATCTAAGAGGTAGAATTGCTCGCAGCGGTATATCCATTCCTTTAAAAAGGTGCCATCAAACTTTGGGAACTCAACCTTGGATAACCTTGTTGCTAAGCCACCCGGAAGGAGAGGTGCTCGCTGAAACTCCACTTGTTTGCGAGCGTTGGAGAGTTGGCCAAACTCGACTGGAATGGGTATGTCCGTCTGTGTAGTGTGCTGATGTTGGGTTCCGGAACGTGAGCTATGAGGGTCTGGTGAAAGGGATGCATCCGTTGGAGTCTGCTTTTGAGAAATGAAGCTATGAAGGAGCTCCTTGATTCCAGCTAATTCATTCTTCAGGTCATGGTTTCGTTCTTCAGATTCACGACGCACCTCTTCCAACTGACGATTCATCTCCAGCAGGGATTGTGCTCGGGTTTCCGCCATTGTTTAGGTCACCAGGATGTGAAGAAATCTGATACCAATGAGATAGGAATCCTATCCAAATCAATCTGCTACTATCTAGGATTTCACCAAGAAATCTAAGATAGTTGGATCCAGTCCAGAAGGTGATTTGGGGAAAGAAGAAACACCTCGAGGAGCTGGGATTCGTTATGGAAGAGAGGAGATAGACGAGAGAGTAAATGTGTAATTGATTGATTTCTGTCCAAAGGCACCCAACTTGCTTACATAGCAGCAATAAACCGTAAATAAAATCCAAACCGAGCAAAAGTAAACTAACATTTTGACACTGGACCAAAGAACCATAAATTGTTATACGCTCCTATGACATCCAAGTACATAAGAACGTGTAGTATGGCAACATTCTTCTCATAAGAGGAAAGAGAGTAGTTAGTATTACTTTGAAAGCAAAAGAGAGACTTGCGCAGATGACATACATGGCTTGGTGGCACATCAGTAAGACCAGTTGGGGGTCTCATATAAACCTCATCATCTAGGTCACCATGAAAAAAGCATTGTTAATATCCATGTGATGAAGTCCACGAGTAATCCAAATACTTGAACTGAAGTCATCTTGGTGATGGGAGCAAATTTTTCCCAACCGATAATTTCTAAGTACAACAAGACAAACGTTGTATCTCTTAATAGACGCATTGTCGTTGTGTTTAGTAGGAAAAACTCACTTACAACCAATAAGGTAAAGCAGAGAGCGTCCATGTGTGATTGCGCTTGAGAGCCTCAAGCTAAGCGTTCATAGCATCACATCACATCATGCAGAGTATTTGAATGAAGATGGTTCGGTGATTGTAGTGAAAATGGCTATAAAGCGGACATGGGAATTAGTGCAAGAAACATATGCAGCTAAAGAATAAGGTGCAGCTGATGAAAGCAATTCTGGCGTGGGCGATGAAGAAGTAGTGGGGGGTTTGAATGTTATACGGTGCCATATATCTCAGAGGATGGTGCCAGCTCAGAAATGGATGAGGGAGAGACCACGGGCACATTCCCCTTTGCTGGTTGCATCGTGAATGGGACACCAGGCGGTAATAATGGCGGAGGATCATCATAAATAAACAGAAACTAGAGCAGAAGATGGCTCGGGAAGAGCTGCAACAAAAGGCAAGAAGGTTTCAAAGAACAGAACATCCCTGCTTACAAAATTTTAAATCATACAAACGGCATAATCCAAGAAAACCCACTTACGACTTCTAGGTGCAAATTTATCTTGCATCTAAGGATTTTATGAGGCAAGGTAAAGCCAACCAAATACCCGAAAAGAGCTATAAGGTGGTGTACGCTTGTGTAGAAGCTCATGAGGCTTGCGGTTACCCAAATTAGGAGATGGTGTAGAAAGCTGCAGTTGATAAACATTCGCCCCAAAAATCAAAATGTAGATGTGCTTGGAAGAAGATGGTAGTGTTTCAAACTAAGGGTGTAAGGGGACAATTTTGTTCCATTGTCATCACGGACTCGCTCAATCCATTTATTATACCGCATTTCTATAAGAGCACAAAAATTCTTGAAAAGCAAGGCAACCTCTGATTTTGCAACAAAAAAGAAGAAGATATACTATAATAGTCATCAAAAAATAAAAAGCACAGCTAAAAGAAAGGATACTATATGGCTCCCAAGTATCACAATGGATTACCTCAAACATATCATCTAAGTTGCTAGAACTATTAAAAAAGGACAATCTATTGTGTTGCTTTGAAACAGGCGTCACAAGGCATAATACTCTAAGTAGTTCTTATCCAAATTCAATTCTTAAATAGAAGATGACCGATGACCAAGACGACGATGCCATAGAGTAGCACAACTAATAGATGACAGATCAGACATAGTAAAGGTTGCAGAGCGCAAATGCCAAAGCCAGTAGACCCACGCCCATTCCTGACTTTTTTTGGGCCCCTGGGCAAAGCATATATGTAGGCCCCTTCCTCAAACATCAACCTTCCCCCAACCTCCAAACAAATCTGCAAATGGAAACACAAAAATATAATATAAAGTGATTCTTCGAGCATTTTTAGATGCAAAGTCATCAATAATGGTATCATAATCAATATTTCCCAGCATATATTTTTCAATGCATAAAATAGGAAGATCATTCAATCTATCTTGAGACATTGAAGATCTCATGTAACTTTTTAACAATTTTAACTTTGAAAAGCTTCTTTCCATTGATGCTACAGTTACCGGCAATATTAATAAAGTTCGATAAGCAATTGAAACATTGAGATAACAATTTGTCGATCTAATAAATTCAAATATCTCACCTGCCGACATAAACTTACTTGGTAAGGTCACTTGAAGTATTTTCAGTTCAGAATAAAGATCTTTCAAGTCAAAATCGGATGCATCATCATGTGACAAACCATTTGAAAGCTTCTCACAACATTCTTTCAAAGTGTTATCATCTAACGACTTCAACCTCTCGGAATTAAATAGAAAACCAAATATGCTATCAAACATGTTTAGCTGTTCAAATCTATTTTTTAAAGATGCAATAGCAATATCAACAATAATCAAAAAATAATTAATTATAAAAGATTCCTTTGGTGATTGCACTTCAACATTAGAATCATTGTCATCAAAACATTTTCTAAGAATCTTAATACATTTTTCAAAAAACTTTGGCTCTACACCCATTTCTAATGCAATATCATTCACTAAACATTTCAAAATACAACATAATGCTTTCTAATTGTTTAATGACAACACTAATGCACATATCAGAAGATTGCAATTTCTTACTCACCATATTAATTGCAAATAAAATTTCATACCAAATAACCATGCCAAGTAAACATTCAAAATTTTCAATTGCAGATGCCAAACTTTCAGCTTCACTTTTGGACTTCGCATCATCACAAACATCATACAAACTAAGTAAAGCATTTCTTATTTGTGGAGCTTGAAACCTTATAGCTTTCACACTTTTAATGCGGCTCTCCCAACGAGTATTAGATAAAGATTTCACCATCAACCCAGAAATATTATCAAGTAAGACATTCCACCGTTTTGTAGATCTAGAATATAATACAAATATGCGTTGTACAATTCTAAATAATGAAACAACTTTCACACATGAATTAGCCATATCACAAAAAGAAAGATTGAGACAATGACAAGCGCAAGGCATAAACAAAGCTCTTGGATTTATTTCAAGTAATCGTTTTTGAACTCCTTGGTGTTTCCCCTTCATATTAGAACCATTGTCATACCCTTGACCTCTAACATCATTGATATCTAAGTCCAAAGATTTGACGGCAACAACTAATTTGTTAAAAAGCCTCAACCCTGAAGTGTCATCAACCTTTAAAAATTCTATAAAAAAACTCTTTTATTATAATTTTGGTGCTTGTCATATTTACACACCTTACCAATAATGTCATTTTCTCTTGATGACTAGCATCCGGAGTACAATCAAGAATTACAGAAAAATATTTTGCCTCTTTAATAATTTGTACCATAGAATCTCGTACACTCTTAGCCAACATAGAAACCAACTCATTTTGAAACTTATGACTAAGATAATGATAATGTATTTCATTATTTTGAGCACGCCTAACATGATCTTGCATTATCACATCAAATTCAGCAATCATCTCAATTACTCCTAAAAAATTACCATTGCAATCCTGATTAAGTTTGTCTTTAGATCTACGAAAAGCTAAATTAGTTTTTGCAAGACATTTAACAACAACAACTATTCTTTATCAATTGTCTCGTTTTTATTTAATCTTCTCTTTAAGTCATACCAAGTCTCAATATTTTTATAATGCTCAACACTACGTTGATGTTCCTCAAGTTTACCACTAAGATGCTTCCAATCTCTAAAATCATCGTAAGCTAGATAGCTTATGTTACGATTTGATTTAAATAACTTACAACAAAAGCAATACACTTTTTCCAAACACTTTGAATAAACTAACCATTTTCTCTCTTTAACCTCCCCGTTACTCAACTTTTTAGAATAATATGAATAAGAAAAATGTCTAGGGATGTTGGCCGTAGGGAAAACAAGATTTAAATCCAGCTTTGGCCCTGTTTCAACTAGTAAGTCTCTAGTTTTGTTTTCAAGAGTGTCCCAATTCGCAGGATCATAAAAATCAACGAGAGGTTTATCCACAAGAGATGTTGAATGATGGACTCTTAAACTATCATGCTCACAAACATCATTCTCTTCCTCACTAACTATATTCTTATAACCTAAATTTTGATCGGAATTTTCAATATTACTCACTTCAGATTCATTGTTAGCTAAGTTCTTTGAAGTATTTGATTTTTTAATAAATTTGTCTAGAGCACCTTTCTGAGATTTAATATATTGCTCATCTAGTTTCCGTTTGTTACGTTTTTGAGCACCCGATAAATACTTTTTAGGCATAACTAACACAAAAGCACAAACAAAAAGTAGAATGGAGTAGACTAACAATTACGAAACGAGAAATCACTCCATAGTCCCTACTGTCCAAAGCATAAGAAACTGAGCAATAGCAAGCAGCAAAGCTGAAGTCTTTATGATCGGAAAAAAGCAAACAACAAACAACAAACAGCAAATCCTGACCTAAGGTCCTAGGTAGTAATCGAAAAAAAGAGAGCAAGAGCAACCAAACAATGAAACAACTTGAAAATCCCACTGTCCACTCTCCCAAACCTGAATACAAAAATCACATTTCAGTCTTCAGCTCGGAGCCTCGGAGAAAACTGGAAACTTAATTATACATTCATACCTGATTGCAATCCGATTGCAAAGTGGAACTGTGAAACTGGAAGCTAGAACTGTGGAAGTGGAAGAATTTGGAAGATTGAAGTGGAAGAGTGGTGGAAGAATACTGCGATTTAGAGTTCGTTGGGATCTTGAGAGAGGCGTCTGTCTTCTTCAATCTGCGATTCTGCGTTTAATATTTTAAAAAAAATTGAACCCTTTGAAAGAGGCCATTGCCTTACCCACGCAATCAACATCCTCGTATGAAAAATAAGTGTGTTTGTTAGAAGCACTGATAGGCACAAATCACGAACCAACTCAGAGATAGATAATAAGTAGCAACTCAAAAAAAGGAACCAATAAAACGTGAGAGAAACAAAAATCGCCCATATCAAAGCGTCCCTCCTTCGTAATATAAGAAACAGATTGAATATATAATGTATCACTAAACAAAGTTGAATTACCGATCATACGATAGAAGCACCAGTGTCTAAAAATCAAAGATAAGTCATACTAGATTTTTTAGTGACTAATTGGATAGAATTAAACATATTTATTACTATTCATTGTTCATTAGAAAAAGTCAAACCAAATGCTTTGCTATCCGAGGGACCAACACCACCCGGATTTTGGATTGCATTCACAGGCCGACTTGGACGCTCTCTAGCTGAGGGAGCAGACAAACCCGGAGTGGTACCAGAAGCTTAATCTCGCGCGGTGATCTTATTTTTGAGCCAATCAGGAAGACCATGGAGCCGATAATAGGTTGGCTTGTCGTGGCCTTTCTTTCCACCAAGATTATAAAATCGCTAGGCATCAAACGGTAGTGTTGTAATAATTCTCACATTTTGTAGTGTAGTTATGAAGACGAAGCGGAGGAATGACTCCTAGTGTAGTTATGCACATCTCATTCCAATTTAGGAATGACTCCTAGTGTAGTTATGCACATACCAGTTACTATCCTTCCATCAATCAATAATGTTGTAATAATTCCCACATTTTAGGATTACTATTGTTTCCCTAGCTTTGAGATGGAAGGTGTGTGTCTCAGAATGCCATCTTTCTACCAAGACTGTTAGCAAGCCATGATCTACTTTCATGTTCTGAACCAAAAGTGCATGGGAAGAAGTCAGCTCTAACGATATACGGGGCTACCCGAGCATCCAAATGCCACACGTTGGAGCGACGTACATCTAACATATCATTCTAAACATATAAAAAAATTCAATGTTATTTGACCACAGGTTGTATTCTCAAAATAAAAGCATACAAAACATTACCTCACTATCTCTTACAATGGTGGATCGATGTTTAATATGTAATGTCAATATTAAAGAGTCAAGTGGATCTGGGTGTAGAATTGATGGCATATCATCAAACTGTGAATCATCAGATGTGTCACCAAATATATTACCATGAGACATGACTGCAATACGGATAGTACATAATTAGTATATGAATAACATTAGAAAAGTCAATAGTCGATACAAAGTTTCAAATAAAACATTCTAACTCATTGTTACATCACAAATATTTCTATTGTGACCAATTCCTTGGCATAAAGAATACTTCACGACCCTCACCCCCTTGATGAGCCTACTCCTCCTCCATCTGCATTGGTCTATTCTCCTTACGGGCACATCAATTGGTCTCTGACTACCTTGGTCCATTTCATTGCACCTGGTTGCCTGCCTTTCTTTGGTATGTTAAAGTGAATATTCGGCACATTTAGTGGCCCATCATATGCGTCTCAATATGTTTCACCCAACATCAAATTAAATTCAGAATATCATGTATTTTTATACGAGATCATCATGTACTCAAATGCCACACACGCAATCATTCTCGTATGCTCCTTAATTATTACTGTCAAACATGACTACATAGATAGTGGAATGCCTCCCATTTCCCATAATTACAAAAGCCGAAACTCATGTCCACGATGTGTGTATTACGTTGTAAGTCATGTTCACTCTTCCAATACCCTTTGATCTGTCAAACAATTCAACCTTGTGTCTGGAAGCCTTTTGTATTAGAAAATTCAATCTCCATTCAATGGAAGGCACATATACCCTTGTGTTGTCTTGGTATTTTTCCTGTCTTCGAGTCCAACAATCATTGGCTTGTCTGAATGTGAACTAAACGAGCACCTTAATAGGCTAATCACGACCTCCTTTGAGTACATTGTTGAAGTATTCAGAGACATTAGTTGTCATAGAACTCCACCTTCTACCATTCTTGTCATAAGTCAATGCCCATTTCTCTATATAAAGCTCATCTAATCATCTCAATGCACTTGTATTATCCTTCAATCCATTTCATAATTCAGCAAAATTCTTTATAAATTTTTTCTTTTGATGTAGATGTGCAAGTCGAGCCAAGTAATCTTTGAGACTTTTACTCTCACTCTCACATTCAAGTTGTTATAACGATGTCTTGAACAAACACGATGATATGCTCTAGAAGGCGACCGATGGGGGTTTTTTATTGCATTCAAAAACCTCACATGTTTATCAGAAATAACACAAATCTCATCTCTTTGTGTGACTCCAACTTTATACAAGTCATAAACCATACACAACTATCATTATTATCACTCTCTACCAACCATAAGCAAAAGGAACAAGGTGATTGTTTCCATTTACACCAACCACGACCAACAAGACTCCCTTACATTTCTCATACAAGTGTGACCCATCAAAACACAATATTGGACGACAATGGACAAAAGCTTCGATACCCGGTGCAAATGCCCAAAAAATACGATCAACACTTATTTTGCCTCCTACCACTTCCAATGTTTGACAAAGTACAACACTACCTGGATTAGGCTGCTACAACACATTTATGAATGCTGGTAGATAGGCAAATGATTCCTTCTAATCTCCAAATAAATATTCCAAAGCTTTCTATCTCGCCTTCCACGCCTTCACATATGGAATATCATAACAATATTGTTTGATCATTAGTTGTTTAATGGCACTCGGTGCAAGCCTCAGTTTCTTGCATATAATGTCAGTAATTTCCATAGCAATGAAAGCCTTATTGAAATGAGTTTTTTATCCTTAGGAATAATATCGTTCTCACATGTATGTGACTCCCCATATCCGGTTATCTCTCACATATAAGCTCTCTTCTTCAAGATTGGTCTAACGTGTAGAACACAATTATTTACTCCATCACGACAATGCAACACAATCCTTGTTTTATCAAACTTTGCTCATTGTTGAGTATCTTTGACAAGCATCTTCCACAACCTCTTTCGACCCAAACAACATTCCCTTGTGCAGTTCATCCCCACCAAATTGATAGTTATTTTTAACACACTCTTCAACATTCATATTATTCATCCATTTCGATGCATCATTAAAAGCTGAAGAATTCTAAAAAAAATATTATTACGCATCATGAACCCATCATCTTGCTCAGGTGGAGCCGTTCTACTTGATTGTCCAATATCACTATCCCTATTTTCATCATAACTTTCAAGCTCTTCTCGATTATAGTCATCGGGAATGGAAATTTCAAACTTATCCAAGATCGGCATAATCATTTCGCCGACTTCATGATTTTCCTTTCAATTTGAACTTCCTATCAATAATCCTAGATAGCATGAAGAAAAAAACCTTATCATCCTCGAATCCTTTCAAATTTCTTCCACCACAGTCAACAATTGCAATACACTTAACAATTGCAATACATTCAACAATTACAATACACATAATAAAATTATACAAAATAAGCTCCAGATAATCAACTCCAAATGAATAATTTCACAAACCCTATTTTTTGGGGTTATGGGATTGGATTCAAACGACACCGCTATTATGAGTAGCGGTTTTCACTAATTTAATTACGCAAATCCTAAAATTTTGAGATCAAGTACCTTCGAATCGTCATCGCCTGGAGAGAAGTTCTGCAGAGATGGGGAGTAGCGCGGAGGAGAAGGGAAGCTGTTGCGATTTATTCCAGAATAAGCCGCTACTCACAGTAGAGATTTGTTCAATTTTCGAGTCAAGCCACTATTATGAGTAATTGTTTGATATAAAAAAACGAACTCAGTTGGCTCTTTATGTCGTGAGAACAAACCGCTACTGCGAGTAGCGGTTTGAACTGTTTTTTTTTTCTTTTTGTTGTCAAACCGCTACTTTTAATAGCGTATTATATTTAGCTTTCAAAAACGTGTATGCCAAAAAAATGACTAAATGGGTATATTATATTTGATCCATTCATATAACTCGAAATTTCAAAAACGTGTATGCCAAAAAATGACATAGAATTTAGCTTTCTTTATTTCAGTCACAAAATCCTACTCTCTTGGAAAACATTGAATTGACATATGTATTCTCTCTTCCATTTTCCAAATATTAGAGAAATGGGAGTCAGAAAAAGAGTTCCTCATTATATAAAAATATATATTAAATAAATAAAACAAAAGAGTCACCTTATTATGTAATATGCTCATAAGAAATTACCCCCAAATAAATTTTATGCATTTTAATTGACTTGATTTTCTAATGTCCCAAATAATTACAATGAATTATAATTTAAGATTCTTAATAAATTGGCATGAGAAATATTTATGATCGGTTTAAAGTCGATACAATCAAGTCAAATATAATAATATAAAAATGTGTTAAAATGAAGTAGTTTTATTCCATGTGTTTCTATGTCCGGTAGCGGTATTTGGACCACAACGATATCTACATATTTCTCTGGGCTTCGTATGACCCTAGCGGTGTATCGTTTGGCCCTCAAATACCGTACTGGTCACAATGTGTTCACCGGGTCTCGTGCTTGTGCGGCCTGTAGAGGTTTGCACACTTCTTATGCGGCCGGTGATCACGACTCTCATTGCCCGGGGAGAGGGAGGAGGATTCGGAGGCATAACGCAGTGAAAGATGCTTCGTTCACTTTTTTCAGCGAGGCTAATTTAGAACCTAGACGGAGGTAGCTGGTCATCTGGATAGGGGAGAGAAGCCGACGGATATTTTGATGCCCGGAGGCAGAGATCTTTGAGTGGAGGGAGGGGTATGGCTAGAGTTAGGGGAGGCAGCTAGGAAGGCAGATAAGAAGAAGATATCTAAGTACGGTGGTGGTTGTTCAGCCAATAGACTTTTGTTCGTGCCTTTATCATGGAATCATTAGAAGATTTTTGAGCACGAGCAGATCAATTGATCAGGACCGTGACGCGAAATGGGCTGAGGTCAGGGTACGAAGTCACCGACAGCTCTTTCTATCTTGAGACAAAAGTTGTCTTTTGTCTTGCAGAAAGCTCTAATTGGCGGATTCATTTTAAGGGATGATTACATTTAGCGTCTGCGATAAAATAGATATCAAATTTGACGATCTATTATTTGTAATTGCTAGTTATAAAAATAATATATATTTTTTATTCTATTGTTTTTTTGGTAAAGTACTTTTATAAACTTTCAAACTCAAAACGAGGTTGCATGACTATGTTTTGATGCTTTGTTATCCAATTTTCCCTGCACGCACCTACCGCCTTCCGTCTCGCCCCCTAAATAAACCCTAAAACCCCCACTCGCCGCTCAACCCTCAACCCCTCGCATTTGCAGCCGTAAACTGAAAATCCTGACAGGTACCGTTTTTCGATCTTAGGGAATTATCTACAAGTTCTTTCGGTTGCGTTTGCTCAGATTTATTTACAGCAGCCATTGTTCCTTCCTTTTATTTGGATTGGGAATTCTGCATGATTCGTTTGTTCATTTTTTTGTGATGCCAGTGATCGACGACCATGGCTGTAGAGGGAAAGGGGGAAGTGTCTGCCTGCGGGCACAGGGGAAGTGAAGATATTCGGATTCCAGCTTTGGGCTTCCCTGCTGATGTCACTGTCTCTGAAGAAGAAATTGGAATTTCTTCCGATGGGGAAGATTTAATGGTTGGTGTTTTGGGCTCTGAGGTTTTCTTTGATGGAGTTTGTGGCGCTGAAGGACAACAAGATGTTAGAGATGGGGAATTTCGCAACTTTGAAAGCCACATTGACGTGACTCTTAGGATTGAAGATGATGAAGATTATCAATTGTATCGTGCTAAAGACTCTACTGGTGCTAAAGCTGGTGAGATTGTCAGCTGTGTCAGAGCCCTAGTGCAGTCTTTACCATTACCTAATCAGATAAGTCAGCATGAACTGATGGTAGTAAAGCACCAATCATACGCATCGGAGCACCATACTGAAGGGATTAGTCACTCTCGTTCTTATCTCAAGCGCAAGCATGATAGCAAAGATGTAAAGCCGAAGGCGTGTGAGGGTCATTTCAAGAAGCATAGAGACGATAACAGCTCCACGTCACTCTCAGTGTATAAACAGTTTGAAGATTTCCTGATAAGCTCAACAAAGTACTCACCTGCAGACAAGATGGTATCACAACTTCAAATGCTGGCACAGAATCCTAAGGAAGATCATAGTTTTTTGAGTTCATTTGTCGGTTTCTTTTCTGATTTCAGAAACAAGATTTTGCAGAAACTAACTGACGAAGAGGTTAAGACAGAATTACCTCATCCTTCTAGTAATGAGTCTTCTCTACTTTATCCAGTCAAGGATATCAAAGATTCGTATTGGACAGATATGGTGATACAGACTGGATGCTCGGAAACATTACCCGCCATTGACACAATATGGGACAGTCGAGTTTTGAATTCACGATCCTTAAATTTGAGCGCAGAAGATCCAAATAAGTGTTTGAGAAAGAAAAGTTTTAACTACAGTCGCATTCCTGTGGCAGCAACAACAGATAAGTACTCTCCTGCAGAACTCATTTTGACTTTTGACGATATACAAGCCATTCCTTCAGAATCCAAGTTAAACAACATCTTTAGACGTTTTGGCACCCTGAGAGAAACAGAGACAGTTATTTACAAAGAATCTAGTCGTGCTAGAGTTATCTTCAAGAGGAGTTCTGATGCAGAAGTTGCGTTCAGTAGTGCCAAGATATTTAACATCATAGGGCCATCATTTGTGAATTATGAATTGGGCTACAGTCCATTGTTATCTTACAAAGCTAAGCCAACAGTGGAAGTGAAGAATAAAGCAGTTGTGATGGTAGAGATGCAAATTTCAGAGTCGGAAGTTACACATGGAATAGAGTTTGTCCTGGAAGATACATCTATGCAACAAATGCAATTTCCACATTTGGAAGAGAATGATTGTGCAGACATAACATTAGAAATCGAAGAATTCGATGGGTTGGATGATGTGGATATTATGACATAGAGATTCAAGACACCATTAAAGGAAAGTACTCGTGATGATTTTGGTACGTAGTTTTTTAGTTGGCAGCATCATTTGTTAGACATTTTGAGTTCTAATTATTTTTGTGTTCAACTTATTTTCTTTTAGCAAGCACACATGCTTGACATTTTTCTTGTTATAGATTCTTAGCACATATTATCTGATTTTGGTGCAATTGGATGTCCTGTGACGAGTTCTATTTTTTAGGAGATATTTTCTTGGATTGGTAACTTGCATATATATGTTGTGCGACATGAAGGATCACTTGCAATGTCTAGAGCACAATCCACAAATCAATCTATGGCAGCAATCCTGTATAGCTCTAGGTCTCATATAACTATAGCCGAGATAGTGCCGTTAGTTGACAGAGAATGATCGGCAATGTACGTCTTTTGGAGGGTATTTCGCTTGAATGCCACACCATACCTTTGTTTTAGGAATTTGGAGGGTATTTCACTTGATGTTGTACCATAATAGATACACGGGCATTTGTATTTGTTGGCCATTTTTATATTTATTCCTGGTTAGTTGACGATGTTGGCACTCGTCAACATTCCACTCTTTTCATCCAACATAGTTTTTATTCCATTAATAATATGTTTAATCATGGTTAAGAGTTGAGAAATTGTGATGTCAACTCTGAAGTGAATTTAGTACAACATGTTTTTCAATTCTATCTATCCCCCAGTGGTTATATGCTTATATTGTTATTACATTAATTAAAGTAGTGAGCTATATAATCACACTTTTATCTTTCTATGTTGTTTATTTTTTATTGGAGACTGACGTATTATGATAAATAGGTAATATATATACTCCTTTGGTAGATTTTTTAGGCTCTTTGTGAGTTATTGGATCAGTTGATCAAACAGTTCACATATTGTCCCGTGGAGGTAAAGGAAATATTAAATAAACATCTTTTTAGCATCAAAGAATAATACAATCAATATCCAAATTAATTTTTTCTCTCTAGTGAAATCTCATCAAATTTTTACTGTAGCGAAATTCATTTCATTATAACGAAATTCATTTCATTGTAGTGAAATTCATTATGCTATGGTTCATTTCTGTATTCTAGGCACACAAAGTGCACATGCAAATAATAAAGCACTATTGATTGTCGTGCTAGAAGTGATGAAGGGATTTTTCTAGGATATTCCCGTAATAGTCGTGCCTTCAGAGTCTACAATCGGAGGACAAAGACTATAATAGAGTCGTCGAATGTTGTTATAGATGATGGAGAACTGAATACCACTGACGATACAGAAAGTTAGATTTCATAGGTTGCTGATGTAGATCCAGTAAGTGATGCTGAGGTCCCAGCATAGGATGCTATAACAGAGGCTGATTCACAGACACCTATTGTAGAGGAACATGCTAAGGAGAGTGCTGTTGCGGTAGGGGAGGTCGAGATGATTCCTTCACTTCATGTTCAGAAACATCATCCTTTGACCAATGTCATTGGAAGTCCAAGTGGGAGTATGATCACTCGAGGGATTAAGAAGAATTACAGAGAGATGGTTCACTTCACTTGCTTTATATCTACCATCGAACCCAAATGAGTACATAATGTCATAGCAGATGAATATTGGGTTGTGGCTATGGAGGAGGTACTTGAAGAGTTTGTCAGGAATGATGTTTGGGAATTGGTTCCCCTACCAGTTGATGTGAACGTGATTGGCACAAAATGGGTGTTCAAAAATAAGATTGATGAAATGGGAAACATCACCAGGAACAAAGCAAGATTGGTGGCACAAGGATACTCACAAATTGATGCGGTCGACTTTGAGGAAACTTTTGCACCAGTGGCTCGCTTAGAAGCTGTTGGAATCCTGATGGCCTTAGCTTGTTTCTTTGATTTCAAGCTGCATTAGATGGATGTGAAGTGTGCCTTTTTAAACGGTGTATTACAGGAAGAGGTGTATACAGCACAACCTAAAGGCTTTGTTGACATACATCTGCCAGATCGTGTGTACCATTTAAAGAAAGCGTTGTATGGTCTCAAGCAGGCGTCTCAAGCAGGCGCCCAGAGCCTGCTTGAGACCATACAACAGTTTCTACTCCAACAAGGCTATGAGCGAGGGGGAGTAGACACAACGGTGTTCATCAAACGGACTAGCTCTGATTTCATAGTGGCTCGGATATATGTCGATGACATAGTGTTTATGTCTACATCTAAGAAGTTGGTGGAGCAGTTCGTAGAGCAGATGCAAAGCGAGTTCCAGATGAGCCTAGTTGGAGAACTAACCTATTTTTTGGATTTTCAAGTAAAGTAAAAGAAAGATGGCATCTTCATCACACAGATCAACTACGCAAAGAATCTGGTGAAAAAATTCAATATGGAGAAGGCAAGGCACAAGCGTGCCCCTGCTGCCACAAATTAGAAGGTGACTAGAGATGATGCTGGTGCAAATGCTGACTAGACGCTGTACATAAGTATGATTGGGAGTCTTCTCTACATGACAGCTACCAGACCAGACATTTCCTATGTTGTAGAAGTATGTGCCCGTTACCAAGCTAATCCCAAGGAGAGTCATGTATCCCAGGTGATGAGGATTATACGATATGTTGTAGGTACTGCTAAACTTGGACTCTGGTACACTAAAGACACAACATCCAACATTGTAGGATATTGTGATGCAGATTGGGTAGGCAATATAGATGATAGGAAAATCACTTATGGAGGATGCTTTTATGTTGGAAACAATCTTGTTTCATGGTTTTGTAAAAAGCAGAACCACATTTCCTTATCATCTGCAGAGGCAGAATACATATCAGCTGGGAGCAGTGCTTAGCAGATGATGTGGATGAAGCACATGCTGGAGGAATATGGCGTTGAACAGGATGTTATGACATTGTATTGTTACAATATAAGTGCATCAGCATATCGGAGAATCCAGTCCAGTACACACGGACAAAGCATATAGAGATCAGACACCACTATATTCGTGAGCTTGTGGAGAAGAATGAGCTAATCTTGACTCATGTTCGCACAGATTTGCCAGAAACCTGCACACAACAATTCGAGACCTTGAGGTCCGAGTTGGGACTGTGCATGGTTGAAAACTAATCATGGCATGACTTCTGGTAGTCCTTGAAAAAAAAAAGAGGGCTAAAGTTTGGGCTACCAGAACACTAAAAGGAAATGTAACACTTATATTTCAGTTAATGTTCTAACATTTCCTATTTGCGTGCTATTTTTGAATTGTGACAAACGTCTGAAGGAATCGTATATGGGCTGATTTTGGGAGAAATATTTGAAGCGGAAAAGAAGTGATATGAGAGAGATTTTTGGAAGCTGCTTCACTTTTAGAAATCTGGTATATCTCTCATAAGAAAAGCTAACCCTAGAATTTGAAGTCTGAACTTTTCTCACCACCGACGCAAGCTTCTCCGACGATCAAACCTTCAAAAAATAGAAAGGTGAACACCCATGAAGCTGCTTCAGCAACAAATCCGGCGCTTCCCAAGCCGCCGCCGCTTTCACCGAGCTAAACCCATATGTATCTCTGTCAGTAGTGCCACCAACAAAAATCGTCAGAAAAGAGTGATGCCCCAAGGCCGCCCGTAAAGCTCCGGCGTCCAAAAAAGCTGTAAGGAAGACATCCTCCAAGAAGGACATGCATGCGGAGAAGTCCGTTCAGATTGAGGGGGATGTGTCTATGCCTCAAGATTCGGCCAAAAGGATAGCTCCGGGGCCTAAGCCTAAAAGAACCGCCTCCAAGAAAGTCATCGATAAGGGCGGAAGGGAAAGAAAAGCAGAGGAGGAGGCTGAGCTGAAGAGGAAGGCTAAGATTGAGGCTGAGACTCGGAGAAAAATTGAAGAGGAGAATGAGAGGACGAAAGCTGAGTTGGTCACTAAGGAGAAAGCTGACAAACTTGCTGCAGAGGTGGCTAGAGCTGAAGCTGAGGAAAAGGCCGCAAAGGAGAGAATACGAGCTGCCAAGGAGAGAGCAGAACGGCTGAGGCATGAAGCAGCAGAACTTGAGTTGTTGATTAAGGCATCGGAGGCTGTTGAACCAATTCCTAAGGAAGCTGCTATTGCGTCCTCTATTGAGGTAACTCCTGTTCCCGTTAATGTTGAGCAGAATGTTGAAGGAGTTGTTGAACCCACTACTGAGGATACTGTTGTAGAGGTCGTTGGACCTTCTATTGAGAACAAAGAAACCACGGAGGGTGGTGCTAAGGAGACTACGGAGGCAGTGGTTGATGAAAAGGTTGAAGATACCCCTGGCATAGATGCAGAGGGAGCGGACCAGGTTGATGAGGTCCATGATGGGGAGTATTTATACGACTCGCTAAACCATTTAAACCCAACTATTTCGACATGTTTGATGTGAACAGTTACCTCTTAGTGTTGTTTGCATTTCAGGTGTTCGGAATACATGAGAAGAGACTTGCGGCTCAAAACGGTGTTTTTATGGAAGAAATCGGCGTTGGCGGAAATGGGAGTGCATTGCAGTGAGTCGCGCGCCGGCAGGCAACATTAGTGTCGCGCGCCGAGCGTTAATGTATTCTTCGGGCGCGCGATATAATGTCTTCATGGGGCGCGCTAGGCTTATGATGACGTCACCAGTCGGGCCCGCGGCCCGAAATCAATTTTACATCCCGATCTCAATTAGGGTTTCGGAAGATTGGGACGGCAGTTTTTCGACGGGACAGAAGAGTTTTGGGACGACGGAGGAGACGACGTACGGAATTTTGAAGATTGCGTGACCAGTGATTCCGGCGTGAACAGTACTTTCCGGCGGTGAACAGCGTTGTCCGGCGGTGAATAGTAATTCCGAACGGTTTTTGTTATTCCTTTCAGTTTAATGTATTTTGCAGTTATGAATATGAGTAGCTAAACTTCTGTTTCAGTTTATGGTTTTCAATTGGTGACATTCATGTTTGAGACTTGGTTTAATGCATATTTCTATTCATTCGTAAGTTCTCGATCTTAATTTGCCTGAATTGTATTGCACGGTTAGCGTATACTTTGTCGTGAAACTATCCGTTCATCCGTTCTGATTATTAACTCTTGTTGAAGCTTTGTCGTGGAAACAAGTAGTAGAATCCAGGTTCAGTATCACCTTTGTCGGGATACTCTAGATTATTACCTTTGTCGGAATGATCGCATGTTTGATTAGAATGGTTATCCTTAAGTGTCAATGATAACAGTCACTATTGAATTCCCTGAGCTGAATATTTCTCTCGATTTACATTCGTACTTTTATTACATTCGTTCTTGCGACCATCCACTCAAAACCCCCCTTTTTAGTTCCGTATTCACAGGAAACAGCTTCACAATCAGTTCTCTTGGGTTCGACCCTTGCTTGCCGCTACACTAGCTAAAGCTTGGAATTATAAATACAAGTTTGGCGCGCACAACGACGCGCGTCAAAATTTTGGCGCCGTTGCCGGGGAACTGCTACGGTGAAGAGTTTCTTTTCTTTTTATATTTAGTTTTCAATTATTTCTTTGTATTTTTTTGTTGCGGTAAATTGCTCTTTCCAGCATGTCGCACGCAGGTAGTGTTAACGGTGATGGCCGCCAAAATTTTGAACAAAATCAGGTCAACAACAACAACCGTCCTTTACCACCACCAGGAAATCCGGATGTGCAGGTTCCACCATTTTATGAAGAGCCGGAGCGAGTATTTAGAGCGCGCCAGAGGGAACTTCGCGAAAGGGAATTTATGGCTAGGGATGCAGGGGCACGAGCAGAAGGTTTCAATGAGCCTAACCCACCGCCTCAGCAATATGTGCAGCAGCAGCCTTACGGGCATCAGCCATACAGGCGTGCCCAAAGACCGGAACCAACAATGAGAGAGCTGGCTGCACCAGACTTCAATGAGCAGCCATGGTGCATCAATACTGGTGCAGAAGAGGACGATTTTGAGGTAAAGACTTCTGTGGTGCACCACTTACCCAAATTTGGCGGATTACCAGGAGAGGTAGCGACAAGGCATTTACAAGAATTCACCGGAATCTGCCAAACATTGAGACCCTACGCAGCTTGCGAGGACAGGTTTAAGCTTCGAGTATTTCCTTTGAGTTTGACTGACTTAGCAAAATCATGTTTTCTGTCTCTTCCTTCAGGTAGTATTCGCACCTGGGACCAAATGCAGCGGAAGTTTCTAGACAAATACTACCCGCCAGCAAAGGCAACACAAGTGCGCAGAGAACTTTCTAACATCAAACAAGGTCCGGTGAGTCAATGTACGATTATTTGGAGCGTTTTAATTCATTGGAACAGAGTTGCTGCAATCTTGGGGTGCCAGCTAGGATGGTAGTGGAGTATTTGCTAGATGGACTCAGACCTTTAGAGAGGATGATGTTGGATGCTGCAGCTGGTGGCACGGTGTTGAACTTGACACCATCTGAGGTACGTAATTTGATTACTGAGACCGCTGAAAGTGCTCGTTTCAGGGAGGAGATCAATCGAAGGGAGGATACGAGCAGAACAAGGAATGTATCACAGGCAGACTCATCCAACAATCACATGGCTGCAGAAATCAAAGAGCTGAAGGACATGATGCAGAAGATGATGGTGGGACAAGCTAATGTGGTGAAGCCTTGTGAATTTTGTGGTGCTACCAACCACAAGACTGATTCGTGTCCATCCTTGTACGAAGACAATCCAGCAGAGGTGAACACTCTAGGAGGATATCAGAATTTCAATAACAGACCACCTCAGAGGAAGTTTGGATTAGCCGCGAATGGATATAGTTGGAAGAATGAAAGTGGATTTCCTAAGGAGCAAGCCGCGCCTCAACAGCAGAACCAGTTTTATCGGCCACCATTTCGTCAGCAACAGGAGGGTTACAACAATGCTGATCAGCATCAACAAAGGAGGAACTATAATCAGCCAGGTCAGACTAACCCGTTAACTGTTAATGATCTTGCAGTGAATTTTCAGCAATACCAAGCGAAGACGGATGGTGCTCTTGCGGAGTTATCAAAGCAAATGTCGCAGTTGATCACGGTCGTCAATGAGTTGAAGAATGACCAGGGCAAATTACCATCTCAAACAATTCCTAACCCGACGGCAAATGTCAGCGCAATTACCCTAAGGCGAGAACAGGAGGTCAAGAGTACAAACGAGGCAATGAGGGAAACAAAATCAGTGCGTTCCGCGCCTGATGAAGACATTAATCAGGCGCGCGAGGCGTTAAAGTACTCATCGAGCGCGCCTTCAATGTATGAAGCGGACGCGGTCAACACAAAGACCGCGCCTGGAGCCAACAATACTAGCGCGCCCGAAGAGAACGTTATCTCCCAGCGCGCGACACTAACGTCTACCACTGGCGCGTTACCCACTGACCAAAATTCCAAATTTCGCTGTTCTGACCCACCTTTTTCATTTCCTATGCAGATATCAAAGCCTAAGGAGGATGCAACAGCGTATCAAATTTTATTGGAATTGTTCAGTAGAGTTGGGATCTCAACCACACTTCTCGACGCAATAAGGCGGATCCCAAAATATGCTAAGGCCCTTGACGAATTGCGCACTAACCTAAGAGGAGAACTGAAGCCCGAGCAGGTAAATTTGAGGCAGAACATCCCTGCAATTGTTCAGTGCAAGGCAGCACCAAAGTGTAAGGATCCAGGTACATTTACAGTTCCATGCGTCATTGGTAAATTCAAAATTGATCATTGTATGCTGGATTTGGGTGCGTCAGTTAATGTGTTGCCTTACTCTTTATATCAAACATTGCGTATTGGTCCTCTGACACCCACTGATTTGATTCTTCAACTAGCGAATAAATCATATAGTAAGCCAGAGGGTATGATTATTGACGTATTAGTACACATAGGAAAGCTTGCAGTCCTTGCAGATTTTTATGTCATGAAAATGGAGGGTGATGCGATAGACACTTCGCCCGTCTTACTTGGGAGACCCTTCATGGTGACCGCGAAGATGAAGATCGATACATTCACGGGTGATCTCTCCATGGAAGTAGACGGAGAAGTAATTCATTTTAACATGTATAAATCTATGCAGCACCCACCTAACATTGCAGGAATACATGCGTTGGACATCATTGAAGATGCGGCGTTTGAGTTGGGTAGACAGCATGAGGAAGGCATCCAACCTCACAAAGGAAAAACTGATTTAATTCGTAGATTGCCTTTTCCTAATGACCAGCGAGGTATCGTGTCTTTCCTTGAATATGGTGGATTTTATCACAAATTTGTCAGATTTTATCGCAGGTTCATTAAAGGATTCTTGAAGACCTCATTGCCAGTGTCTCGACTTTTGCTAAAAGATGTTCCGTTTGGAGAGGATGTTCCACCTGATAAGGAGTTAGAGTTGGCTGGGCCGGTGATCGATTGAGGAGGAGAGGTACCGTCGAGCCAACGACGTAAAACAAAGGCGCTTTGCGGGAGGCAACCCGATTTTTATTTATTTATTTTCATTTTTAGCGTACCTCAGTGTGTAAAGCGTCCCAAGGCAACATTATTTGCGCTCCGGGTTCATACATTAGCGCTGCTAATGTATGCTTGGGGCGCGCAACTTAATGTGTGCATGGGGAGCTTAACTTGCTGAGTTAGAATAGTTTTCTTGTGCATTTCTTATTTGTTTCGTTTTTTTCTTTTTCTTTTGAGTCTTGCATGACTACCCTTCCCGACGATCTTATTGTACCGTGAGGACACGGTTTGTTTCAAAAGTGTGGGGTGGGGGAGTTAGTATGTGTCAGCACATTTACTTTTGTTAGCTTGCATTAGTGTGGCTAGAGCACGTTTTTTTTAAAAATTTTAGGTGTTGCGATGCTGCTGATTTCGTGCGACTATATGCTGCCAGTCTTTATGTTATGATGTTTGATGCTATGAGGTTCTGAAGTGTGCGATTTACATGATTCCTACAATTTTGTGATGCGAGTTACGTGATGTTATATGTGCTTTTGAGTTGAGATATTACAGGATGTGGAGTTGAAAGAAAATGTCCTAGTGGGACTTGACAAACATTCGAAGGTTCGAGGGATTAGTCGCGTAGCGCATTGAGTTTGTGGAGGTTGGCACTCCGAGTTATGAGGGGTGAGACTTTCACTCCACCATTGCAGTGTTTATGCAATGGTGGGACGGGAAAACAAACCGTCCTATCTCTAGTCCTAGTAACCGGGAATGGGTGGGTAACCCCTATCCTGCCTCGCGCTGAAAGGATAATGATGAGAAAGAGCGGGACGCGCTCCATATGCTGCTATTCGAAGGCGATGATTGGAACGGTTCAAAGAAATAAGGGGGACAAGCAATTCACATTGGAGAGCAAAGCTAAAAAAGAAAAATTCAGTCAAATGTGAAGGAAGAAAAGTCAGAAAAATAAACAATCGAGTTGAGTGAAGTCTTCGGACCAAACAAAACAAGAAAGTTTCAAAAGCTGTCCGACCAAAAGAAGAAGGATAGGAAAAGTTGAGTTCCTCGTAGCTTGGATTTCTCTCGTGCCAGAAAAAGCAAACTCAGTACATGCGCGTGACTATGACCTCGAGCTGAAGAATGGAGTCAGGAGTTGATAGAGGCTATTTGTACGCATTATTTAGATCATAACCCTATGCTTGTTTGCAATATTTTATGAGCAAGATTACTCGTTTCTAGTGTTTTTGTATTACAGGGCAAAACGAGTCCTTGAGTCGGATACGCGCTAACAGGCAGCGTTCTAGGAGTGAAAGATCCGCCTGCGGAGCTAGCAGCACAAACAGGAGAGAAGTTGGCGAGAGTCAGCAGAGGTGCGCTAGCCCATGCGCTAGCCGATGCCGTGCGCCAAGCGCAAAGTCCAGTACTGCCTAATCTTGACGTGACCAGATTTGGAAGTTGCCAAAAGTGAGCTTCCCAAGCAGTATATAAACAAGAGGAAGGCTAGGGCAACAAAGACGAGAAAGAGACTTTCTGGAGACGCATCAGAGATCACCAAGAGGCACTGCGCAGCAGAACTGGAAAACACACGGACTTGTTGAGAGGATTTGCGCCAGCCGACTGCGCCAGCCGAGAAGACAAGCTGCACGCACTGTTTGCTACTGTTTTCTCAGACACATTAGTCATTATTTACTATTCTATGATGTTTATCACTAGCATGTCTAGCTAAACTCTTAGTGTTGGTTGGGCATGAATCTATGATGTATTTTCTTTGAGACTTGAGCTTAATGCATAGTTTACTTACTTGTATTAATCCTGTGCATACGGAGACAGCCAGTTGCATGAGTAGGGGAAGCCTTGAACCGCAATCTTACTTGTGTTGCTTGCTTGTCATATGTTAAACTAGTTGATAGCTTTACGGTGACAACTAGGAGTAACGAGCTAGGGTGATCAGTTGCTAGTTTGAACGGATTCGCAGCTGTTTTAGTCTATGTTCTAAGGATTAATAGCACATGAACTTTGAACGGAACATGCGCACGTGTTAGAAAGCCTTGACCGGACACTAACCCAAGTAAACCGAAAACTATAGACGTTTAGAGTCGATGATAAGGAATGCACTCATAGAGGATTGTCTGCCCAATGCTTCTCATAATCATAGTATTTAATCTCTACTGCTTGCGCACGTCTAGTGCAAATTTCCTGCGTTACACTAGTTACTGTTCACTTACGCATCGCGCATTTCATTCACTCACACACCCCCCCCCCCATTTTCGTAAGTGTAGGTTGCTAGCTAAAGACTTACTATTTGCTCCCTGTGGAGATCGACCCTTACTTAACCGCTGTACTGAGTGGAAGAGGAAGGATTATATTTGACGCGCACAACGACGCGCGATCAAATTTTGGCGTCGTTGCCATGGAGCAACACAGCTAAGTTTTAGCTAGCTTACATTTTTTTCATTTTTAGTAACTAGTTATTTCAGTTTGTTTTCTCGTTGTTGTTTCTGACAGCGCGCAATCACATCAGCCTGCGCAACCTTGAAACAGTTGCGCTGCGCAGATTCTAGTTGTGCTCTGACAGACGCAACAGCTTCGTTGCCTTTTAATATCATTTTTCTTTGAGATTCAAAAAAACAGGTATGGACGATAACAGTATCATTGGAGATAACCTAGGGGACAGAACCCCAGAGGAAGCAAGGGCACACAACCGCGCAGCCCTGTTCAGAGAGGAAGTGCAGCGCGAGGTCGAAGCACGGATGGCTGCCGAACCATACCATGCGCCACCCGTCCGACCAGTCGCGCGACGCAGGACAGTGCGCGAGATGTCAGCCCCGATCACTGTCAACCAGCCTTGGTGCATCGTGCTTCCGCCAGACGGACATTTTGAGCTAAGGAGCTCGCTCATCCATCACATGCCCAAGTTCCACGGGATGAACAACGAAAATCCAGTCAAGCTTGTGCGAGAGTTCCTAGTCATTTGCGAGAACATGAAGACCGAAGGGGAGAGTGATGAGGCGCTGAAAATGAAGGCATTCCCATTTTCATTGTGTGATACAGCCAGACATTGGTTGATGAATTTACCCGCAGGATCCATTCACACATGGGAGCAGCTGCAGAAGAAATTCCTAGATAAATTCTATCCAGCAGCAAAGATTGCGCTGCTCAGAAGGGAACTGGCCGCGCCAAGGCAGAGCGCAGGGGAGTCTCTGTCAGAATATTACGAGCGTTTCAGGGAGCTGGAGGCCAACTGTTACAATCACGGCCTGCCCCAGAATGTGCTGATAGAGAACTTTCTGAATGGACTGCTGCCCATGGAGCTGCGACTACTGAATGCATGCGCAGGCGGGGACATTTGCAACATGTACCCAGAGGATGCGTGGCAGCTGATAGAAGACTCTGCTGGGCAGGTAAGACATCAACTAATGCTTGAAAATAGTCATGCTCGCTCTGTGCATCAGGTAGAAGCAAGCGCTGAGATCAAGGAAATGAAGGCCATGCTGCAGAAATTGATGAGTGCGCAGAGCGCACAACCAGTTGCGCCAAAGGTATGTGAATTTTGCAGGTCCACCGAGCACAAGACAGATGAATGCCCAACACTTTTTCAAGAATCTGGAGATGTCAACGCTCTTGGAGGATGGGACAACAGAGGGCCGCAGAGGCAGAATCAGCCGCGCTTTGGGCTTGCCGCAAATGGATTCAGATGGAGGGAAGAGAACAATTTCCAGAGGCAATCCACTTATCAGCGCGCGCCACAGCAGACGCAACCAGCTGCGCCCTACAATCCACCGCATCGCCGCAATGACGCACCAGCGCATAACAACCAGCAACCGAGGCGATCCCTAGAAGATATCGTGGGGCAGCTAGCAGACACAGTGCGCAAAAATGATGAGAAATATGACAAAAGGTTCGAGTCCATCGAAAAGCAGTTATCACAGATCGCAACCACAGTATATGAGCTAAAAAAGAGCGATGGCAACCTGCCTTCGCAAGTGATTCAGAACCCTAAAGGAGGAGTCAATGCAGTGACACTGAGGACTGGGCGCACAGTAGGAACAGAGCAGACCGCGCAGGCGCGCAACCAGTTGCGCAAGTCCCGGATCCAGCAGATCAGAATGCGCAACCAGAAGCGCCAGCCACAAACCAGCGGGGCAACACGCCAGGTATGTCTCAGTCCAGAAACAAGGACATAAATTGTACTAACATACCTGAACCTTTCCCTGTGCAGGCACCATTGACTAGAAAGGAAGCGTTGGACAAGGAGCTTTATGAGTTGTTCAGCAAGGTGGAAATCAATATTCCCCTCATTGAAGCTATTCGGCAGATTCCCAGGTATGCAAAGTTTTTAAAAGAGCTGTGCACAAACAAAAGGAGGAAGGGCGAATGCGCACAGGTAATGCTAAATGCGCAGGCCTCAGCAATCGTGCAACAAAAGGTACCACCTAAGTGCCGAGATCCAGGTACATTTACTATTCCATGCACGCTAGGTAAGACCACAGTGAGTAATTGCATGATCGATTTAGGCGCATCCATCAATTTGCTACCTTATTCCCTATATACGACATTGCGCCTTGGACCACTAAAGCCTGCGGGTCTCACCATTCAGCTAGCAGATAGATCGTGCAAACAACCTGCAGGCATGATAGAAGATGTCCTAGTTCGAGTAGGAGAGCTGGTGTTCCCAGCAGATTTTTATGTGCTCGAAATGGAGGGTGAATCAAGCGCCAGCGGTGCGCAAATCCTCCTAGGCAGACCGTTTCTGATGACCGCGCGCACAAAGATAGACGTGTGGAGGGGCACGCTCTCCATGGAGGTAGATGGCGAAGAAATCCATTTCAACATATTCAAGGGGATGCAGCATCCACATGAGGACGCTACAGTGCACGCAATGGACAGCATTGACGATTTAGTCACAAAAGCGCAATGTGCGAGCGCAACCGTAGGACCAGAGCTACTGACACAGGCAGAGCTGGAGGAGCAAGAGGAAGAGCTGAGCAGTGCGGAACCAGCACCCACACAGGTACGTGATATAGTTCATATTTGCACCGCTAACAAAATCTTGCCCTCTATTGAATAGGCACCCAAGATCGAACTGAAGCAACTCCCAGAGCACCTCAAATACATTTTCTTGGGAGATGAGAACACCCTGCCAGTGATCATAAAGAAAGGATTAGAAGAGGAGCACGAGGCACGCTTACAGCAGGTACTGCGCAAGAACCAGCGCGCCATAAGATGGACACTTGCTGACCTGCGCGGAGTGAGCCCAGACGTATGCATGCATAGAATTCTGTTGGAAGATGGTACCAAACCATCCAGGGAGGCTCAGCGCAGATTGAACCCAAATATGATGGAGGTAGTGCAGAAGGAGATCTTAAAGTTGTTTGACGCAGGAGTCATTTACCCCATCTCGGACAGGAAATGGGTCAGTCCAGTGCACGTTGTGCCTAAGAAGGGAGGAATCACAGTGGAAGAAAATGCGCAGGGCGAGCTAGTTCCCAAGCGCATTCAGACAGGATGGCGCATGAGCATTGCGCCAGAGCCGCCACCAGATGCACCAGAGGGAGAACTGGAACCTATTGCTTACATTTCTTCTTCCTCTTCATCTACCCTCGTTACTGCAGACTTCTCACATATTATCTATGCTGACTACCCTTCTCACCCTTTGCGCAGGACCAAGAAGAACACAACACATACACACGCACAGGGTCACTCAAGAGCAAAAGTGGGGGAGGTCGCTGGCACACATTTGGGCACGTAACGAGGTACAGTCGAGCCAACGACGTTAAACAAAGGCACTTGTCGGGAGGTAACCCGATATGTTTTTCTTTTTTATGTTCTTTACTTTTATGTTCTTGCATGTGTGTGCGCCGCCTCCGTGCGCTTGAGCTTGAGTCGTGGGGACACGTCTCTGTTCAAGTGTGTGTGGGGGGAGGGGGGGGGGGGGGGGGGGGCGTTACATTCACTTTTCACGTTTTTGAGCATTTTAGTGTAGCTTAGTTTAAGTTAAAGAGAATAGTAGCAGTAGTGCGCTAGAGTGCAGGATGCGCATGCGCTCCAGCTTGTTTTGCGCTATCCATATTGCGTGCGCTGCTATCTACTGTTTTAGTATAATTTTTTCGTTTTTTTGCTCCTGTTAGTTGGGATATGCAGGGGATGTGGAGTTGACAGAAATGCTCCAGAGAGGCGGTTAGTCGCTTTTGCTTCGAAGGCAAGGTATATGGTCGAGAGCGTTAGTGGAGGCCGGTGCTTCGCAGCCTTCGGAACAAAAGAGCGCGCTCAGTCACGCAGATGCCAAAGGCGAAATACCCATAGCGTGGCGAGGTGGGAAAACAGACCACCTTCTCTCTGGAAATCGAGCTAAGGAAGGCAGACGCGGATGTAAACGCGTGCGCTGACCTGCGCAGACAGACCAAAGGAGAGAGAGCGGGGCGAGTTCCATAGCTGCTATCCGAAGGCTGAGACTGGAACTGCTCTGGGAATGTAAGAAATTAAAGAGAAAGCTGTACAAAAGAAAAATACCAGCAGATGATACGCGCTACAAAAGAATCAGCATGCGCACAAGCATCAACATGCGCAAAGACCATAAGGAAATCATCAGAAAGCTCAGGTTCCCAGGAAGTGCGCGGACGAATCACGCACTGGAAGAAGCTGCGTTATCCACCATATACCTATCTTCGGAGTAGGAGCTCGCAGCCTGGAGCCTAAGAAGAGCTATCTCCCAGCCATCCAAAAATCTTCATCCCGGCTGAGAGGTAATGAATTTCGAAATTATTATATTAGAACTGTTGAGTGCAGTTGTGCGCAGGTGATAGAGCAGTGCGAGTTCAGCAATTGTGCATTCGCATCAGAGTGCAAGACTGTGCGCTAAACTCCAGAAGAGGTAATTGTATCCGCGTTTCAGTGCTTGTTCGGGACGAACAAGGGGCAAGTGTGGGGGGTTTGATAGAGGCTATTTGTACGCATTATTTAGATCATAACCCTATGCTTGTTTGCAATATTTTATGAGCAAGATTACTCATTTCTAGTGTTTTTGTATTACAGGGCAAAACGAGTCCTTGAGTCAGATACGCGCTAACAGGCAGCGTTCTAGGAGTGAAAGATCCGCCTGCGGAGCTAGCAGCACAAACAGGAGAGAAGTTGGCGAGAGTCAGCAGAGGTGCGCTAGCCCATGCGCTAGCCGATGCCGTGCGCCAAGCGCAAAGTCCAGTACTGCCTAATCTTGACGTGACCAGATTTGGAAGTTGCCAAAAGTGAGCTTCCCAAGCAGTATATAAACAAGAGGAAGGCTAGGGCAACAAAGACGAGAAAGAGACTTTCTGGAGACGCATCAGAGATCACCAAGAGGCACTGCGCAGCAGAACTGGAAAACACACGGACTTGTTGAGAGGATTTGCGCCAGCCGACTGCGCCAGCCGAGAAGACAAGCTGCACGCACTGTTTGCTACTGTTTTCTCAGACACATTAGTCATTATTTACTATTCTATGATGTTTATCACTAGCATGTCTAGCTAAACTCTTAGTGTTGGTTGGGCATGAATCTATGATGTATTTTCTTTGAGACTTGAGCTTAATGCATAGTTTACTTACTTGTATTAATCCTGTGCATACGGAGACAGCCAGTTGCATGAGTAGGGGAAGCCTTGAACCGCAATCTTACTTGTGTTGCTTGCTTGTCATATGTTAAACTAGTTGATAGCTTTACGGTGACAACTAGGAGTAACGAGCTAGGGTGATCAGTTGCTAGTTTGAACGGATTCGCAGCTGTTTTAGTCTATGTTCTAAGGATTAATAGCACATGAACTTTGAACGGAACATGCGCACGTGTTAGAAAGCCTTGACCGGACACTAACCCAAGTAAACCGAAAACTATAGACGTTTAGAGTCGATGATAAGGAATGCACTCATAGAGGATTGTCTGCCCAATGCTTCTCATAATCATAGTATTTAATCTCTACTGCTTGCGCACGTCTAGTGCAAATTTCCTGCGTTACACTAGTTACTGTTCACTTACGCATCGCACATTTCAATCACTCACACACCCCCCCCCCCCCATTTTCGTAAGTGTAGGTTGCTAGCTAAAGACTTACTATTTGCTCCCTGTGGAGATCGACCCTTACTTAACCGCTGTACTGAGTGGAAGAGGAAGGATTATATTTGACGCGCACAACGACGCGCGATCAGGAGTCTAAAGAGGACTATCTCCCAGTCATCCCTTAAATTACATCTTGACCTCTCAGGTAACATGTATCATTACGGTTTCTTGCTGATCTTTATTGAAGAATGAATGTGAGTATATGTTGATGAACTGATTAGTGACGACATCTCGAGTAAAGTCAGTGTTTAGTCGTTGGCATGTTAGAATTGTTTTGGTGTTGCGAGTCTTGCTTTCGTTCTTTGTTCGGGACGAACAAGTTTAAGTGTGGGGTGGTTTGATGGGGAGTATTTATACGACTCGCTAAACCATTTAAACCCAACTATTTCGACATGTTTGATGTGAACAGTTACCTCTTAGTGTTGTTTGCATTTTAGGTGTTCGGAATACATGAGAAGAGACTTGCGGCTCAAAACGGTATTTTTTATGGAAGAAATCGGCGTTGGCGGAAATGGGAGTGCATTGCAGTGAGTCGCGCGCCGGCAGGCAACATTAGTGTCGCGCGCTAATGTATTCTTCGGGCGCGCGATATAATGTCTTCATGGGGCACGCTAGGCTTATGATGACGTCACCAGTCGGGCTAGCGGCCCGAAATCAATTTTACAGCCCGATCTCAATTAGGGTTTCGGAAGATTGGGACGACAGTTTTTCGACGGGACAGAAGAGTTTTGGGACGACGGAGGAGACGACGTACGGAATTTTGGAGATTGCATGAACATTGATTCCGGCGTGAACAGTACTTTCCGGAGGTGAACAGTGTTTTCCGGCGGTGAATAGTAATTCGGAACGGTTTTTGTTATTCCTTTCAGTTTAATGTATTTTGCAGTTATGAATATGAGTAGCTAAACTTCTGTTTCAGTTTATGGTTTTCAATTGGTGACATTCATGTTTGAGACTTGGTTTAATGCATATTTCTATTCATTCGTAAGTTCTCGATCTTAATTTGCCTGAATTGTATTGCACGGTTAGCGTATACTTTGTCGTGAAACTATCCGTTCATCCGTTCTGATTATTAACTCTTGTTGAAGCTTTGTCGTGGAAACAAGTAGTAGAATCCAGGTTCAGTATCACCTTTGTCGGGATACTCTAGATTATTACCTTTGTCGGAATGATCGCATGTTTGATTAGAATGGCTATCCTTAGAAGTCAATGATAACAGTCACTATTGAATTCCCTGAGCTGAATATTTCTCTCGATTGACATTCGTACTTTTATTACATTCGTTCTTGCGACCATCCACTCAAAACCCCCCTTTTTAGTTCCGTATTCACAGGAAACAGCTTCACAGTCAGTTCTCTTGGGTTCGACCCTTGCTTGCCGCTACACTAGCTAAAGCTTGGAATATAAATACAAGTTTGGCGCGCACAACGACGCGCGTCAGTCCATGCTAAAGAGGTCTCAGCTGCTGATAATGAATCAGAATCAGAGTAAGTTGATGAGGAATCCGAGGAGGAAAGTGTGAAGAGTCCAATTGGTGTTGTGGAAATGTGGAAAGTGAAGAGGCCGTTGCACTGGCCATTGTTGAGGATACTGGTGATGAAATAGGAGAGGAATCATCCAAAGGGAAGGATCAGCCTGAGTCAAGCAGGCCAAAGAGAAAAGCAAAGAGTGTTGATGATGCCTCAGCAGGGAAGAGACCAAAGACAGTGAAACCAATTGGTGTGATGAGAAATCAAATCTGGTTTGTTGACAGATCACGAGCTGATCGCTGGAAGAATGTGCAGAAAAGATGCTTGGTTTCTGAGAGGGTGCTGAACGAAGACAGATTTTCTTCTAAGCACATGATCGAACTATTCAAAGAGCCGAGCTGTATCACTCTCTGAGAAAAGTTAAGAAATATGATGAAGTTGTGGTGAGAGAGGTTGTAACCAATCTTGGTGAAGATTTTGGTGATGAGTGATTTCTGAGAATGGACATGTATGGGTCAGGGGGAGCCTGGTCAAGATTACACCAGAGGCCATTAATGAGTTATATGGCATAGATGTTGAGGAGGCTGTTGAAGTGCAGTTTGAGGAGAATGCTGACAGGGATGCAGTAGCTGTTAGGATCGAAACAACGATATTGATAAGCACCCAAACCGAATAAGCGAAACGAAAGATAAATGCACATTGATTTGTTTACCCAGTTCGTCACAGAATGTGACTACGTATGGGGGCACTACTAAGCCAGGAGAGATTCATTATGATGAGTTTAGGGTGTTCTTCTGTATATCTCTGGGTTACAAGCTATGTTTCTATTTATAAGAAAACATGAGAAACCCTAGTTAACTACTGGGCCTGGGCCTCTATTAGTCTTCATAGCCCAACAATTCTTCCACCTGAAGACTAATGCATACGCTCCTCAGCTCATCCATCTTCTCCAATACTAGTAGTGTCAATCCTCCTCTTCTACACAGAGAGGCCAGTTGAAGCCATGCACAGCTTCAACTTCACTAAGGTGACGACCTTAGTCAACATGTCAGTAGGATTCTTGTCTCCATCTATCTTCAATAGACACAAGACGTTCTCCAAGAGATGTCGTTTGTAGTGGTATCGAATTCAATGTGTTTTGTCTTCGAATGAAATGCGTGGTTCTTTGCCAAATGAATAGCACACTGACTGTCATTGTACAATACACTATTCTTCTGCTCCTTCCCCAGTTCACACAAGAAGTTCTGCAACCACACAATCTCTTCACTTGCCTCAGTGACAACAACATACTCTGATTCAGCTGTAGACAATGCAACAATCTTCTGTAACTTTGACGCCCAAGAGATAGAAGTACCACCCAATATAAAGACATAGCCAGTCGAACTTCTTCTCTTATCAAGGTCACTCGAACCCAAACCGCATCAACATATCCTGCTAACACAGCTTCATTGCCCTGGAAGCAAAAGGCGCAATCAGTGGTTCCCCTCAAATACCTCAGAACCCACTTCACAGCTCCCCAATATTTTCTGCCAGGTTCCCCCAATAAAGCAATTGACAACTCCCATCGCATGTGCAATATCAGGCCTAGTGCACACCGTAGCATACATCAAATTGCCAATTGCCGAAGCGTACGAAATCTTCTTCATGTAGTCCCTTTCTGCCTGATCCTTTGGCGAATTCTCCCTGGATAGCATAAACTGACTACCCAATGGAACACTGGTCGGCTTTGCATCTTGCATGTTGAACCTTTCTAACACCTTTCTCACATAATCAGCCTGTGAGAGAAACAACTTCCCTGCTTTTCTGTCATGCTAAATTTTCATCCCTAGAATCTACTTCATTCTCCAAGGTCTTTCATAGAAAATCTCTTTGACAATTGCTTCTTCAACCTGCTCAACTCCTTAGCACTCGATCCTGCAATCTACATATCATCAACATACAATAGCAGAATTAAGTAGCCATTGTCTTTTCTCTTGAAGTAACAACAATGATCAGCTTCACTTCTGATGAACTCAATCTCATGCATGAATCCATCAAACTTCTTGTACCACTGCCTCGGAGCCTGTTTTAACCCATACAAGCTCTTCTTCAGCTTACATACAAGAGACTCACTACCTTTCTGCTCACAGCCTTCTGATTGTCTCTTGTAAATATCCTCATCCAAATCATCATGAAGGAACGCCGTTTTCACATCCAACTGCTCCAGCTCAAGATTCTCAATTGCAAACATACTCAACACAAGACGTATAGTAGTCATCTTGACAACAGGAGTGAAAATATCAGTGTAATGAAATACCGTATTTCTGCTAAAAACCTTTCACCACCAGCCTAGCCTTGTAGCGTTGGCTACCATCTGCTTCCTCTTTGATTCTGTAAACCCACTTGTTGTGCAGAGCTTTCTTACCATCAGGAAGTTTAGCCAACTCCGAGGTTTCATTAGCCATAAGTGATTCCATCTCATCATCCATTGCAAGTTTCCACTTACTCGCCTGTTCTACTCGAGATGCCTCTTCATAACACTCTGGTTCACCACAATTAGTCAACAATATGTAATTATTGGATGGCGAATACCTGATAGGCGGACCACGGATTCTACTAGATCTCTGCAACACTTGTTCCGGTGTTCGTGGTTGTTCCTCTTCTTCAGTCTCATCAGGAACTACCATGCTCCCACCCGAGTTAGAAATGTCTAACTCCACTACCTCAGCTTCAGAACTTTTCGGTTCTGACGCACTTGCAAAATCCTTGTGTAACACCTGTTCATTGAACACAACATTCCGGCTGCGAAACACCTTTCTACTCTTATCATCCCAAATATGATATCCAAAGTCATCACCGCCATAGCCAACAAATGTGCACTTAACAGACTTTGCATCAAGCTTACATCTTTCAATAGCAGCAATATGAGCATAGGCTACGCAACCAAAAATACGCAGAAATGACAGATTTACTATCTTACCACTCCAAGCTTCCTGTGGAATTCCATTATCCAGTGCGCTTGATGGCCCTCGATTAATTAGAAAAGCTGCAGTGTTAACTGCTTCTGCCCAAAACATCTTTGGTAAACTGCACTTCAACCTCATGCTCCTTGCCTGCTCATTTAGCGTCCTATTCATACGCTCAGCCACGCCATTTTGCTGAGGAGACCCTCTCACAGATTTCTCCATCGGAATTCCATTGTCAGCACAGTATTCTTTGAACTCTCTCGTTCATACACTCCACCATTATCAGACCTTAGACATTTCACCTTCAAATCTGTCTCGGTCTCTATCAGGGCTTTCCACTTCCTGAAAGTAACAAACGCATCAGATTTACGTTTCAGAAAATAAACCCATACCTTCCTTGTAGAGTCATCAATGAAGGTCATGTAGTACAATGCTCCACCAAGTGATGCTACCGGTGCTGGACCCCACAGATCAGAGTGTACTAGATCAAGCTTCTGCTTCCTCAAGGCTCTACCACTCTTTGAGAAACTGACTCTTTTCTGCTTCCCAAATATACAGTCCTCACAAACTCTGACTTCAATGGATTTGAGACCAGGTAAAAGACCCCTAGAGTAAAGCACCTTCATGCCTTTCTCACTCATATGACCAAGGTGACAATGCCACAGGTCTGCAGTACACTCGTCTCTAGCAACAGCAATGCTCTCCTGAACACTGCTCGTCATGTACAAGGTACCCTCTTTGCTTCCTCGAGCTATAACCATAGCTCCCTTGGTTATCTTTCAGCTGTTGTAACCAAATGTCACAACGTAACCCTCATCATCAAGCTGGCCAACTGATAGAAGATTTCTCTTCAATCCTGGAATGTGTATGACTCTATGCAACTTCAGTAGAGAGCCATTAGGCGCTTGTATCAGAACATCACCCCTGCCCACTACATCCAACGGCTCATCATCTGCAAGGTAGACCTTGCCGAAATTTCCGGACGCATAATGTTGCATCAGTTCGGCACTACTGCATGAATGAAACGATGCTCCTGAATCTAACACCCATGACTCCAGCGGATTGCTCATACTCAAAATCAATGCTTCCTCAGCATCTTCAGATGCCATATTCGCGGTCGGCGCCTTGCACTCGCTCTTAAAAATGTCCGAATTCGTTGCACTGCCAACACTTAATCTTACTTTTATTCTTCTTATCCCTGTCTGATCCTCCTCTGGGTTTTGACTTACTACGCTGCCCTTTGGACTTGGACTTTATTTCTGACCTGCCTCTGCTTCCAGCATTCAAACTACACCAGAACTAGAAGTAAGACTTGATTCCTTCCTGCGAATCTCTTCACTGACCATCAAATCCCCGACCTCATCTATTCTCAGCTTTATCTTCCCAGCTGTAGCACTCACTGTAGTGACTATTCCATTCCAACTTTCAGGCAACGATGACAATAGAATCAATGCCTGTATCTCATCATCAAAGTCAATGTTAACATAACTTAATTGAGCAATAATCATATTAAACTAACTGATACGCTTTGCCACCACTGTGCTCTCTGTCATCCTCAGATTGAACAGTCGCCGAATCAGAGGAACCTTGTTCATTGCAGACGGCTTCTCATACAGTCCAGATAGCGTCTCAAGCAACTCCTTTGTTGATTTTGACTTTACTGTGTGGTGTGCTACCTCCCTTGATAACGATAGACGAATCGCACTCATCGCCTTCCTGTCCATGAAGGTCCACTCTTCATTCTTCATGTCTTTCGGCTTTTCTCTTATCACTGATAACAATAGATCTTTACCATACAGGTAATCTCTGTATCTTCCAAAATCCGAAATCCGATCCATCGAACTTCTCAACATGATGCTTTCCGTCCATAATCAACCAAGCTTTGATACCAGTTGTTAGGATCGAAACAATAATATGGATAAGCACCCAAATCGAATAAGATAAACGCACAATGATTTGTTTACCCAGTTTGTCACAGAATTTGACTACGTCTGGGGGCACTACCAAGCCAGGAGAGATTCACTATGATGAGTTTAGAGTTTTCTTCGGTATATCTCTGGGTTACAAGCTATGTTTCTATTTATAAGAAAACATGAGAAACCCTAGTTAACCACTAGGCCTGGGCCTCTATTAGTCTTCATAGCCCAACAGTAGCAAGGTAGCTAATAGAAGGATCACTTTCTGTATGGTCTGCAGATTTGACATCTGGAGTTTTTTCTCCAAAGCACGATGTGATCCATGCTGTGAGTCAGCACAACTGGTGGACCTCTATCAATGTATCTAGGATCAGCGAGCGCTATGCCTTACTTCTAGAGGCGATTGGGGATGAGAAGAAGGTCAGCCTTGGGAAAGTGATCTTTGACCAGATAGCAGAGCACGCCGGTTTCAAAGGGGTAAACTTAAATATTGGTTTTCCCTCATTAATATATGAATTAGCTATATGCCAGTGTCCAGTGTTGAAGAAAGGTGGAGTAAAGCTTTCTAGCAACCCAGAGGTTCTTGTGAGCGATCACAAGTTATTCAAGGGAAAGCATGTTCTGGATATTCCCCTACCCACCGGTGAACGTCAGACTCCAGTGTCTGTTTGAGCAGTTGCTGAGGAGACCAACTCAACATTTGCCATTATTGGAAGGAGCATGGTGGGAAGGATGATAGATCTCCTGGAGGCAGAGAGAGCAGCACCGACGGAGTCAGTGGAGAACCAAAAACGCCGCATCAGGAAGATTATCCAAATGTTTATCGACCTCCGCTATCATCATCAGCTTGCCTCAGAAGACAGTGAAGCTAATAATAGTTGAACCCCTCATCCTATGAATAACTTTATTTCTTTCAGTTGTTGAACTTTTTGCCTGTCATTTTGTTGAAACATTTGCACTTATATCCCCTTACCGAGTTTATGGCAATAAAGGGGGAGAATATTTGGTGGAGTATTTTTTTTTTTGATCTAACTTGAACAACTACGGTAGCATAGGTATTGATGTATTTTTCCAAAAACTGCCAAGGGGGAGATTGTTAGTCCCATGATTATGTATGATATGTTTTTGTGCGAAGAGTTATTCAAGTAAGTTAGAGATAGGCGTAAAGTAGTTAGACGTTAAAACTGCAAAACTGAAGTCATAAGATGCAATGTAAGGTGTTATAGCAAATGCTGGAGAACGCGCTGATAGTAAACCAAATGTGTCTATGCTCAGGAATTAGCAGATCCAGACAATCAAAGGTGCGGGTCACATCTCCGAGATTATTGAAGTCTTGGCTGGATAAGGACCCAGAATATCTTCAACTATATTTTGGAAATGCAATCTCTTGGTTTGACAACAAGAAGAAGATAAAAACAACAAATATTCAATATTCTTTTGAATATTGGTTGAGATATTTGAGGAGATTGACTTACGCCATAAAAGAAGACAGAACGAAGTTGAAGAATACAGACGTTTATGTATCTCTCTTGAATTATAAAAATATACAAGAGAATTTATGGTTAAGTGATTGAGTGCACCCATTGAAGATCGGAGCAAAGTTTCCACTCAAGCACGAGAACTAGGAATATCTGTTGAAGCTATACGTTTCACAAATCCTGTTGCAAAACAGATCTGTCCAGCTATCCGGGAGGAAGCCAGCGATTTGGGAGGACGTTGATTGGACGAGCAGTTATTCAGGAGAACGAAGCTGTTGTGACAAGCCATAGAGAGGGATCTCTACACTGAGGGGAGCTCAGTGCTCATCCAGATGAGTCGGTGGTAGAAGGACTTGAAGAGGGAGTCTTGCAAGTTTTTACTTCGTTGACTGATCATTATTAATGGATTGCTGCTTGTTGGGGTTAGGAGAACCCTCCCCCCCCCCCCCCCCAACATTACGGACACATTATCCAGAAGTGGGTTACTAAATCTCCGTGTCTCGTATTTACTTTCACTCGAAACATTCCAAATCTGTTTCCTTAGGAGTTGTAATTCTACTATCCATACTAAAACTTCAATATATATTCATAAACAACAGAAAATGCAAAAAAAAAAAAAAAAAGTAGAGAAAGAGCAAACTATCAACGTTATATGTTGCCTCTAAAGAGTATATATGTTGATACGGGTGTGAGCATTTTAGTGATATTTTACTCGGATTAGTAGTATGTTGCCTCCTCTTGCATAAAACAATAAAGAAGAAATTAAATGGCTAGTAATCGTCAAAATTTGCCAAGGATGAAAGTAAAAATCGGTTGAGAATTCGACCGACCAATTTACCTTATTAACAAAATGAAGTAACCTTATTCATATTTTACTTCATTCAGTAATTTTCATTATACTTTTGCAAAAAAAATTCCATTTTAAAATTACTTAAAATGGAAATATACTCTCTGTCTTCTAAAATATAGCACGTAGTACCAAATACATGAAAATATTTCACAGTGACCTTCTTACCGTTCCAGATCTTGTAGCATGTTTTGTCAGTACTAAGAGCCGCGCTAAGAGCCTCTGGCTAGAGCTACATCTTTGGCCCGTAACATCATCTTTACCATTTCCACAATTATTCTATTTTTTCTTTCAACTACTCCATTTTGTTGCGGGGTCATTGGTGAAGAGAACTGATGTGCAATGCCTTCCTTCTTGCAGAACTCTTCAAATGACTGATTCTAAAATTCTCTGCCATGATCACTTCGGATAAATACAAGAGGTAATCCTTTTTCACGCTGTAATCTAGTATTCGGCTCAACAAGATGCTCAGCAGTCTCTGATTTTTCTCTAAGAAACTCAACCAAAGCATATCTAGAAAATCATCAACACTTACTAGAGCATACCTTTTTCCACTAATCCTCTCTACTTGGAATGGTCCAACAAGATCCACATGGAGAAGCTCAAAGATACGCTTCGTGTTTATCTGACTGGTTGCTGAGTGACTAGCTCTAGTCTGCTTCCCAATCTAACATCCTCTGCAAACTCTGTTCTCCTCTCCTTTGATAATAGGAAGCCCTCTCACCAGCTTCTTGCTTGAAAACTTCTTCAGAGCTTTCAGATTCAAGTGTCCAATCTCTTGTGCCACAGATTGATCTCATATGTCTTAGTAAGTAGACAGTTTGTATCAGAAACAGCTCCTGTAACATCTAACAAATAGCAGTTGTTTAGTAGAGAGACTGCCACACATCACATAATCACCATCAGCATTGAGAACTCTGCACGAATTTCTGGTCAACTTTACACCACAAAATCATCACATATCTGGCTAATACTGATGAGATTTGCATGTAGACCTTCAACGTAAAGTACCTTTTTTAGACTGGGTAATTCAGGTAGTTCCAGGACACCTGCTCCAACAACTTTTCCTTTTCCACCATCTTTACAATCACTGATCTCCCATACAGTGGTGTTAGATGCTTAAGAAATGCTGAATTACTTGTCATATGTGCTGAAAAACCGCTATCAAAGTACCATATATCTTTATTCAAGTTGAAAGTTGAACTATATGCAACAAGGCATACCTCCATTCCACGTCTCTTTGGTCTACATTCTTGCATCATGTGTCTCAGTACGTCCATACTCATCTAGGAACTTCCTGCACTTTCTCTGTATGTGTTCTTGAGTATGGCAATAATGACAAATTCTGGTATCTCTAGTCCAGGGAGTGTTATAGCGATTAAAGCTGGAACTTCCTCGTAACGTCTCTCCTCTGACAAATTGTGTCTTACCTTTGCTACTTCAAGATGTGTTCCCAATACCAGACCGTTCTGCATCACACCTCTGAGCACCAAAGATCTCATTCAAATCTTTCATTCCAGAATTCATCATTCTTATTCTCTTTCTCAGATTAGCCAACTCCTGCTTTGTCTCACCATGATCAGGAATTTCCTTATTGAGTCTGATCTTTGTCATAGCAAGCTCCTCATCCAGACCTTTCTTCTACTCCTTTAACTGCATGATAGTGACACAGTTTTCCATTCTGCTTCACCGCCAGCTTCCACTTGGCGTACATATCTCTCAGGTTTCTCTTCAGAGTCTTCTCATTGATCTCCTCACCATCACTAGAGTCAGTGTCGCTGTCAAGATCTGTTTCCTCGGCTCCTTCCTTAGCATTTAATATGACAAGATCCGTGACATCCTAAGCATTAGAGTAAGTGTTTGCTACAATTGTTAGTGTAAAAAAGTTACTCTGATCTTCTCCAGTATCACAGCTCTCAAACTCATCATCACTGTGTGTGGCTACCTTGGCTTTCTTCTTCATCAATGTGTTAGCACAGTGCCTTTGTATGTGACTGTATCCATGACAGGCTCTGCACTGGATCTCTTCATCTAGATTTTGATCATTCTCCCTTCGTTTGTTTTTTTGAAATCTGTCATCTTTCCTCACAGGATATCTTTGGTCACTATGCTCCTGCTTCTTCCCTTCGTATCCATGATCACCACGAGCCTTGTAATTTGATCTTCTCTTATCCATCTTTTTCATGAATCTCCCAAACTGTTTGGCCATCATAGCAACTTGACCATCCTCCATCTCATCATCCGACTTTAGTGCAATTCCCCTAGTCTTCTTCTCTGCTGCTTTCTGCTATTCATCTTCATCTCATAGACTCTGAGAGATCCCAGGAGAGAGTCCATCTTCATGTTTTCTCAATGGCTATCACCTTTACATCCAACTTCTGAGGAAGTGACCAGAGAACCTTTTCAACCCACTCAGCCTCTGACACATGCTTCCCAAGTATGCCCATTTCATTCGCTATATCCATCAGACGGTTGTTGAAGTCAGCTATGGTCTCATCATCCTTCATCATCAGCTGCTCATAGCTAAGCCTCAGCATCTGCATTCTGGTCTTCTTTACCTTAGCATCTCCTTCAAAATTTATTTTCAGAATGGTCCACGCGACCTTTGCTATCTCAACACAAGCTATCAACTTATAGTTCCACTTATCCACAGCAGCAATAATAGCATACAAAGCTTGACTTTTCCCTTAGAACAGTTTCTTCTCCTCCTTAGTCTAGTCTTTTTCTGTCTTTGGTGCTTTTAATCCAATAGCATCTGCAGCACCTGTTAATACAGCCCAACCTTCAACAACTACGCATACTCATTTACCGATCTGATGTATGCTTTCATCTTTGATTTCCAGTAGCCAAAATCATCTTCCTCCAAACTGGGAGGTCTCCACATATCTCTTCCACTCATTCTAAGTTTCCTCCGATCTCACCCTGTGTGTCGGATGTCTGCTCTGATACCACTTGTAGTTCTATTACAGATAATAGAACTTGTCCCACTAGTTGTTATAACAATTCCCGAGGAAATGGGTTAGGAATCTTTTGACTATTTCGAGTGAAAGTAAATACGAAACACAGAGATTTGGTAACCCACTTCGGGATAATGTGTCTGTAATGTGGAGGTGGGGGGTTCTCCTAACCCAACAAGCAATCCACTAATAACGATCAGTCAACGAAGTAAAAACTTGCAAGACTCCCTCTTCAAGTCCTTTTACCACCGACTCGTCTAGATGAGCACTGAGCTCCCCTCAGTGTAGAGATCCCTCTCTATGGCTTGTCACAACAGCTTCGTTCTCCCGAATAACTGCTCGTCCAATCAACGTCCTCCTGGATCGCTGGCTTCCTCCCGGATAGCTGGACAGATCTGTTTTACGACAGGATTTTTAAAATACATAGCTTCAGCAGATATTCCTAGTTCTCGTGCTTGAGTGCAAACTTTGCTCCGATCTGCAATGGGTGCACCCAATCACTTAACCATAAATTTTCTTGTATATTTATATAATTCAAGAGAGATGCATAAAAGTCTGTATTCTTCAACTTCGTTCTGTCTTCTTTTATGGTATACGTCAATCTCCTCAAATATCTCAACCAATATTTAAAATAATATATTTGAATATTTATCGATTTTATCTTCATCTTGTTGCCAAACCAAGAGATTGCGTTTGTAAAATATAGTTGAAGATATTGTGGGTCCTTATCGAGCCAAGACTCCAATAATTTCGGAGATGTGCCCCGCGCCCTTGATTCTCGGGATTTGCTGATTCCTGAAAATATACATATTTGGTTTACAGCCAGCGCGTACTCCAGCTCTTGCTGTAACACCTTGCATTGCATCTTCTGACTTCAGTTTTAAAGTTTTAACGTCTAACTACTTTACGCATATTTCTAACTTACTTGAACAACATGGCATATATAATCATGGGACTAACATATATGCTTGATACTCACGGTCAAGAAGCTGACTTTGTAAATGAGTGTGGAGGAAAACACAAGAAGCTGATATTTCAGGGGATTGATCCCTTTGCAGGTAGCACAACAAATACAGAATATCCAACACACAACCTAATCCAGATCAGCACAGATTCGCATATCCAGAAGATTTGGGTTAGAGAATATTCGGTAATATTCACTATATATATTTTAAATACACTATCTTATATTTGGTGAATATTGTATTTTCATTATTATGCGATAATGAATATATCTATTTGGAAGATTGATATGCGTCAATCTTCTTAATTGGATCTTGTGACTTCCATTTGGAAATCATCAAGATTATGCAGATCAAGAAATCTGCATGTGTATCTCCAACCTTATAAATAGGTGAGCCGGCACCAAGAAATCTGCATGTCTATCTCCAACCTTATAAATAGGTGAGCCGGCACTAAGAAGAAGACAAGCTGAATAGAGAGAAAACTTGGAGATCAAGAGGGATTAAGCTCACTATGTGTGTAATCAATAATTCGACAGCAAGCGAATGGAGGTGCACCTGCGCGGTTGATGAGTTCAATATAGAGCGTCAGGAAAGTCGCCAGGTGTGGGTTAACACAAGTCAGGGACACATCCGTGAGCGTGGCAGGAAGGCGTTTACTTCGAGTGTTGGGTTGAACAGAGTGACAAGAGAAAGAAGGGGCAGATTAGTGAGACTAGTGCAAAGCACTAATCTATTGTACTCTATAAGCATATCCAAAATAAAGAGGTAAACAAATTGATAAATTCTTCCAGTGGCAACTAGAAGGTAGTGGGTTTTCTCAAGGTCTAAATTCAGACTTGGGTTTCCACCTGAATGATAAAGAGGTTCTCAGACAACTTATGGCAGTACTTGCTTCTTTCTCCACCATACTTTTGAAAGATTTAAATATGGGAAAAGCTTCATTCTTTTCACACAAGAAATATATCCAACTCTTTCGACTGAAATCATCTACAAACACTAAAGCGTACCTTTTCCCACTGTGAGAGGGTGGTGAAATCGGTCCACACAAGTCAGCATGCACCAGCTGTAGTCTCTTGGTTGCTCGGAACTTGCTGTGCTTTGGAATCTTTTCTCTATGCTGCTTTCCGACGTTACAAACCTCACATATACCAACATCACCTTTTAATAATGGCAGCCCAGCAACAAGTTTCTTACCTTGCATTGTTTGAATATACCTTTCATTCAGATGCCCAAAACATAATAGCAACTCACTATCATCTTCAGTTATGTGACATGCCGATAATGTAGCCTTCTTATTTGCAAAGACCAATTACATTCTGTTGATTGTCATCTTGGTATTTGCTATCAATCCCCTCTCAGGATGATAAATTCTACAAAATCCATCCTTAAACAAAATGCTTACTCCCTTTTCTTGCAACTGACCCACGCTTAGCAAGTTGTTTGATAAGCCTGGCACATAATATACATTCCCAATGGTTTGAGTGATCCCTTCTGTCTCCAGTCTTATGCTACCAACTCCTTTTACCGGCATCCTTGTGTTATTGCCAAGTTTCACAGTGAGTTGAAAGCTGTCATCAAGCTCAGAAAACCATTCCGTGTTGTTTGTCATATGATTCGAGCATCCCGAATCTAAAAACCAAGCCCCCATCCTTCTCCATACCTTCTTGTTCAGCATAAGCCATTAAAAGCATATCTTCCTCCTTGCTCGAATCCGCAAAGTTTGCTTTGTTTTCCCATAAAGGACACTCTGAAATAAAATGCCCTAATTTATGACACTTAAAGCATTCTACGGTTTCTCTGTTGACAATTTTTTCTCTTCCCCTACCACGACCGCCATTGGTTTGTCCCCCTCTTCCTCTAGCATAGTTGTTTCCATGATCAACTTGCAAAACCTGCTCTTCATCTGTCTTTCTTCGTACCTTCTGCTCATGTACAAGTAGAGTGCTCTGCAGCTCATCCACGGACAGCGTGTTTATATCCTTCGACTCCTCTATTGAACATACGACGAAACTAAAATTGTCCGTCAATGTCCTCAACACCTTCTCAACTATCTTTACATCATCCATGACTTCACCATTGTTCCTCATATCATTTGACACACTCATTACTCTTCCAAAATAGTCAGTAACTGATTCTCCCGTCTTCATCTCAAGAGTTTCGAAGGTACGTCTTAGCCGCTGCAGATTTGCCCGTTGCACACGAGAATTTCCTTGAAACTTGATTTTCATAGAATCTCATATCTCCTTTGCTGTATCTTTGTGCGTAATGGTTTTGAGGATGGACTTGTCAATGGATTGAAATAGGTAGTTCTTCGCTTTGAGATCCTTCAGCTTGTCATCACTCTTTCCCTTTTCGACTTCATTCTCGATTATGCTCCAATACTCTTTAGAGCGAAGAAGATTTTTCATGATCATACTCCAATAATCGTAATCTCCTTCAAACTTCGGCAGACTTGGTGCCATAAAGTTACTTCCTTCTGCAGCCATTCCTTCCTCCTTCTTTACACACTCATGTTTAATTTTCACATATGTTAAAAGTGAGATTTTGGTGAAAGACATTTTTTTATTAATTTAGAAACTGGCCTTTTATAGCCATACATGAACAGAAAATATGATAATGGACAAAAACTGAAAAACTACAATTAAGCAAAATTATTTAAAAAACAAACGACTTATTCTAAGACACCATATTGCCATCACCCAAAGTTGCGCTCTTCCACCGGACTCGGTCTTGCGTACTAGCTTTACAGGATAAATAGTGGCCCTCTCCAGCACCCCCGGTCACGGGCAAACTCGACCAAGCCCTCCCTGTTGCGGACTATCACTGCCACTCCACCCTCATAGCGGGCCCAGTGTCACCTCCAGGTCCCTACCATCCTCACCGATGAACCTGGCCTCCCCTTTTGGGAACTGACGGAGGGCCTTCTTGATGTCCTGGAAGACCCTGTTGTCCATGCTCAGTGCCGGCAGCCGCCTCAGGCCTCATGGTTGAGAAAGCCACAAAAAAAAAAACTCTCTCTTCCTTGAATCTCTGACTTCTCTCCGAATTCTTCTTCTCATTGTCGATTAATCGAATTTGAGGAGGCAACCGGCGATTTCCCGCTCTGTAGGTTGATGCGTGTGACGGAACGAGTTCGCGTCGCAACCGAGGTCGGCGGAGATCGTTGGTGGAGACCAGATTTTGTTGAATGTTGATCTTCCTTCGCGAGTCAACCGATCAATTCCAAAACTCGACTCCGAATCGCCTGCCAGGTACATGTCAATCTTGCCCTTATAATCAGTTTTTAGAGTAATTTTTAGGGTTTAAACAGTCTTGATGAGAAATGTGGTTGGTCTGAAATCGAAGAATCTTATGGGTCTTCGGGATTACAATATTTTGAATTTGAGTTCGATTTGCGGTCAGATGCATCATAGGCTCTGGTGTGGGTTGTTGAACTGATGCAGCAGATTCAGGTCCTGTTAGAGATAGTTGTTTTGTTCTTCACCTTAGGGAAATTGAGGTAGTTAATGATGTTTGATAACGTGCTCTTTTATCTTGATTTAGTGATTCCGTGGGTGAGAAGTAGTAATTATATATGTAGATATGCTATGGTTGTCACGGTTTTTGAATACAGTATGGTCTTTGTTACGTGTAGCATTTTGAATTTTGAGCCTAATGGACGTATTTGTCAGATGATGTTATGTAGCAAGTGTTGCGCTTTGTTTATATCGCTCGAATAGAAATAATGATAGATTTTGTAATGATGGTATTTCATAGTTGTATATATATGTTGTCATATGAGATGAACTGTTGAAAACATTGATACTAAAAAACAATTGTTGTCTCAATGCTTTTGTGCACGCTACTCTTGTAGGCTCTCGCCATAAGTCAAGGTCCGCGCTGCTACATCATGAGTGCGGATAGAATTTTGACTCATTCTCTTATCATATTTCTTAACTAGATGAGAGTTAAAAAAAAACGAAGAAATTCAACGGCATAGTGCGATTATTGATAACTATTGAATCACTTTATGATTTTTCGTCCACGACGATGCTTTCAAATTGATCTCTTCTAATACTTTAAGATGATCAAGTAGGGTTTTTTTTTGGGTCTTTTACTTCACTTGTATAATTATTCTTCTCGCGATAAGCCTGTCTCTGTTACGTAAGAGGGCGGTAATTATAGTTATGGAAATAGCAACTGTTTGAAATTTTTGGAGCATTTCTATCTTTGTTGCACTAGCCAGTTATGGTGGTCTTCAATTGCCAGAAATACTTTATTTGGCCTCATTTCTTATTCCCGGGATATAATTCTGTAAAATCCATGATCCGAACCATACCTGAACAAATAAACACCAATTGAACGACTGAATTTTATGGCTTTCATCAAAATTGTTCTCCACTTGTATGTTTAGGTGTAGCTTTTGGTGGCAATAGAGGAGCGAGACCTGTGCCGCCAAAGAAAAGAGTCTTCCCTTTGGATCATGATCATGAATGTGGCGTGGTGATGTGTCTTTACTATTTAATTTTCATGACTATCATCTTACCCTTAGTCCCAAATTAGGGGTGTACTAGTATTATGACAACTCATAAATGTGTCTTTATTTTTGGATATCTTATAGAATATGTTTGGATACTTATTTTGAATTATTAAGTTATGATGTACTTTTTGCTTTAAATTGTAGGTATTATCATCTTTTGAATGATTGAAGTCGTTATCCAAAAAGCCTCTTTTTTGTGTTTTGCCTCAGGCCACCGAAAACGTTGAGCCGCCCATGTGATCATGCTCCCCTCATACATCTCCCATGTTGGCTTGCAGGACTCGGTGAGCTTGAGGTAGGTGTCGACCGGCCTCAGGTATGCCTCAATAGCAGATAACCTCGTCGAGGCAGAGCCTAGCCCTGCCGCAGTGAGATTCTCCGCCACCTTGGTGGTAGTGGCAGCCTTGAGCTTGAGGGCGATGCTCACGGGGTGGCCGGCCTTGTGCCACAGCAAGTCACGGCTGAAGGGTTGTTCCGCTTTAAGATACGAGGCGGCTGCGTCGCCCACCACACCTGCTTCTCAACCGCCAAGAAAGCGTTGAAGCTGGCTTTGTCACTCTGGCTTTGGTAGTGGTGGCCGTCCGCCATGATGTTGTGGCCCTGGATTGGATTGATGCCCTGAGCAGACCTAACGATCACGGGGAGAACGACTTTCTCCTCTTCAGTCGGGGTCATTGCCTCGATCAGGTAGCTTCAGGAGTCGACAGTCTCTGCAGTGCCTGGGCCACCGCCCCCTATTGGCACAACTACCCCAGTCTCCACCTGGATGGAGGCGACAATGGCTCTGTGGATGGGGGTCTCAATGTTAGCGTTCTCAATGTTGATGTAGGGCCCCACATGCTCGGCTGCTATGAAGCCCGACTCCCTAAGTCTATAGTTGTACACCATCATTCACCTGGCCACGCCGAGTATGAAGGCAGCCTTCCTTAGATCATCAGCCTTGACTGCCTGGGGCTTGTTCATCATGATCTGGTAGTATGCAGACTTGATGAAGGCATCCATGTGGTCCCTGGCGCGTATGAGGTCTAGCCTCCCAATCTTCACCCACTTGTAGGCAGCAGGGACAATGGATCTCTGGAGGTAGGGCCTGATGTCGACCCTAGACCCGTTCAGGATGTTGTAAACGGGTAGGACCGGAAAGTGCCGAACCCCCCACCTTGTGGCCGCAACGGGCTCGACCCCAGCAGCGGGATCCCTGGTTGACCAAGCAGCGCGTTGTTAGCGGAGTTAGCCATCTAAACCAAGAGCTAGGTATCAGTCTCACTCAAAGGAACTATTGTAGAAGGCCACGTCGGTAACGCAGGCGATAAGTACGGGGTCCCCGATCGACCAGGCACCGTCGTTGTTAGCGGAGTTAGCCATCTAAACCAAGAGCTAGGTATCAATCTCACTCGAAGGAACTATTGTAGAAGGCCACGTCGGTAACGCGGGCGACGTGACTTTGCTTTCGAGTTTTATTGGTACGTAGGTCTAAGTTTATATGGCTAACCCTACTAACAATGATGCTAACTGGTCGACTGGGGACCCCGCTGCTGAGGTCGAGCCCATTGCGGCCACAAGGTGGGAGGCTGGGCACTTCCCTTTCCTACCCGCTTACAACATCCTGAACGGGTGTAGGATTGACATCAGGCCCTATCTCCAGAGATCCACTGTCCTTGCTGCCTACAAATTGGTGAAGATTGAGGGGCTGGACCCTACAAGCGGCAGGGACCACATGGATGCCTTCATCAAGTCTGCATACTACCAGATCATGATGAACAAACCCCAGGCTGTCAAGGCTGATGATCTTAGGTAGGCCGCCTTCATACTCGGCGTGGCCAGATGCATGATGGTGTACAACTATGGGCTCAGGGAGTCGGACTTCATAGCAGCCGAGTGTGTGGGGCCCTACATCAACATTGAGGATGCTAACACTGAGACCCCCATCCCCAGAGTCATTGTGCATCCAGTCAGGTGGAGACTGGGGTAGTTGTGCCAACAGCAGGCGGTGGCCCTGGCACTTCAGAGACTATCGACTTCAGGAGCTATCTGATAGAGGCAGTGGCCCCCAATGAAGAGGAGAAAGCCGTTCTCCCGATGATCGTGAGGTCTGCTCAGAGCATCATTCCAATTTAGGGCCACAACATCATGGCAGACGGCCACCACTACCTGAGCCAGAGTGACAAAGCCAGCTTCAAGGCTTTCTTGGCGGTTGAGAACCAGGTGTGGGTGGGAGACGCAGCCGCCTCGTATCTTAAATCGAAACAGTCCTTCAGTCGTGACTTGCTGTGGCACAAAGTCGGCCACTCCGTGAGCATCGCCCTCAAGCTCAAGGCTGCCACTACCACCAAGGTGGCGAAAAATCACACTGCGGCAGGGCTAGGCTCTGCCTCCGCAAGGTTACCGGCTATCGAGGCAGATCTGAGGCCGGTGGACACCTACCTCAAGCTCATTGAGTCTTGCAAGCCAACATGGGAGATGTATGAGGGGAGCATGGTCACAGGGGCGGCTCAATGTTTTCGGTGGCCTGAGGCGAAACACAAAAAAGAGGCTTTTTGGATAACGACTTCAAGCATTCGAAAGATGATAATACCTACAATTTAAAGGAAACTTGGTAATTCAAAATAAGAAATCAAACATATTCTATAAAATATTCAAAAATAAAGACACATTTATGAGTTGTCATCATATTAGTACACCCCTACTTTGGGATTAAGGGTAAGATGATAGTCATGAAAATCAAATAGTAAAGACATATCATCATGTCACATTCATGATCCAGCTTCAAGCTTTCTTGGCGGTTGAGAAGCAGGTGTGGGTGGACGACGCAGCTGCCTTTATCTTAAAGCGGATCAACCGTGACTTGCTGTGGCACAAGGCCGGCCACCCCGTGAGCATCGCCCTCAAGGCTGCCACTGGCATGTCATTTTTTTTTTTTGACATTAAAACTTCTACTAGTTCATAAATTGAACAATGTTGTTTAGTTTACCCATGACTTTATCTTGGCTCTGCCTAATGGTTATGGAACACTAGTAGATGACGATTTATTGAGCGGGGGACAAAAACAGCGTATTGCTATTGCACGGGCTATTCTCAGAATGTCAGGGGTGCTGTTTGTGCCGTTGGAAGTGATTCGAAGAAAACGCGAACTGTGATAGTTATTGCCCATAGACTCTCTGTCAACCATACAAGCTACAGACAGAATAGTAGTGATGGATTTTGAGATGGGAAATCACGCTGAGCTTCTCAGCAAGGATGGACTGACTATATGCAAAATTGACCAGTAGACACGCTGATGCCGCTTTTTGAACAACAGTTATATTCAGAGTTGGGCAATTTTTGCCATACTCAAATTTATCTCAAGTCAAGAAACAGTGAAATACAAAGTCAAAGCCAGAACGGCAACTTATCTCACAGGTGAACAACATTTCTGACCACAGTTTAAGCCAAAATCCAATCAGAACCCATCAGGTTCAAAACTAAATAACTAACACACGTTTAATATTTATCTAAATAAAACTACATATGCACATAATGAGTTTACTCCACAAAACCAAGGATAATGAGGGTGATAAAAAGTAGGACGACTCAAGCAGGAATTATACCTCTCTTTTCTCAAGCCATAGCCCTCCTAAATGAAACATCCATGTAGCTTTACAATTCTTTGTTCCATTGGAGTTGTAGGCTTCGAGCATTCTTTAGCTGACCTTGTTGCAAGTATAAACCTTATGCCCAACTCATTTTTTGATAAATTGGATTTTAAAAATACAGAGATCACTAGAATATCGCTCCAACTTGCCGATGATTTCATAAAATACTACTTGGTATAATTGAAAATGTGCTACGAAAATTGATAAGTTTATATACCATTTTTTGATTTTGAATGGGGGATGCGACATCCCCATTATTCTTGAACGACCTTCTTTGGCCACTGCTAGAATATTAGTTGACGCAAATAATAATGGGTAGTCCTTCAACATTGTGGTAGATAATATAGTAGTTTCCCATTTCAAAGATGCTGGTTTCATGGCACGATAGATAATGAAGAACAACCAGAGTGATGTTGTGTTAGGTCAGCATCTAATAGTGAAACAGAACAGGGAGCACAGATGAGGATGAGAAGAGGAAAAGGAGGTGAGGAGAGAATATTGTTAATTTGTTTGTTGCCTTTCTTATTCATTCCATTCCTTTAAATAAGGATTGTCTGACAATTATGCTAACATATATGTCGTTTTATGCCAGCTCCTCATTCTTGGAAGGATCTAGGATACTGCTCAATCTTATTGGTAATCCTTCATCTAGATAGGTTTTGTGGTCTTGCACTTTCCTCTTGATTCAACGTTGATTTTAGCAGCAGCAGGGTTGTTCTTAAGGCCCATAACATTATCCTCTTCATCTAAAATGACATTGTCCTCAATGTTGAAATCGGGATAAGAAGCTATGAATTCTTTTGCTAAAATCCAAGTTGCATCTAATGGGTGTTGGTCAATCCATTTGATTAGCAGCTGAGGGGTCTTTGCGCCTCGACAGAGGATGGTGCGAAATCCCAACACTCGGTTCGGAAGAAGAGGTGGATGTTGATCATGGAACTCTGCGAGCAGTGCCAATTGCTGAGCTGAGTGATCTCCTTTACAAAGTTTCAAGAGGGCCACATGAAAAACATTGTGGATGCAAGTCGTTTCTGGTAATGTTAGGCGATAAGTGACTTTCCCAATTTGTTCCAGAATTTTAAATGGACCATAGAAGCATTTTGACAATTTATGAAAAGTGCGACGATGAATCGAGTGTTGGCGATAAGGCTGGAGTTTGAGATAAACCCATTCATCCACTTGGAATTCCCAGTCGATTATGTGCTTGTTTGTGTCTTGCTTCATGCATAACTGAGCTCGGCGAATATTGTCCTTCAAGTTTCGAAGAAGAGTGGTTCTGTCACCTAACAAAGAGTCCACAACAGCCACTGTAGTAGTTCCTGCTACATAATCCAGAATGGTAGGAGGAGGCCTGCCATATACAGCTTCGAATGGGGTCATATTTATGCCGGAATGCCAACTGGAGTTGTAGCTCCATTCAGCCCAGGGAAGTAGCGTAACGCAGCTGGAACCCTTGTCCGTGATGAAGCATCTCAGATAATCCTCCAAGCAATGATTTAAAACTTCAGTTTGACCGTCCGTTTGGGGATGGTACGCTGAGCTTGTAGCAAATGTAGTCCCTTGTAATCGAAATAATGTTTGCCAAAACTCATTCATAAATAGTATGTCCCGATCAAAAACTATAGCTTTTGGAACTCCATGAAGTCGGATGATTTCATTTGTAAATACTACGGCCAAATCAAAAGCTGTGATTCTTGAACCAAGTGCAATAAAATGTCCATATTTTGTTAAACGATCCGCCACCACTAAAATTGAAGATTTACCCTTTAAATTCGGAAGATGCGTGATAAAATCCATGGAAATAGATTCCTAAACTTGCTGGGGTATGGGCAATGGTTGAAGGAGTTCATGGGGCGCAGAAGTAGAATACTTAACTTGTTGGCAGATGGAACATGTGTTAACAAATTCTGTAACATCTTTACGGAGATTTGGCCGATATAATGAGCTACTTATGCATCGCAGGGTGCGATCCTTCAATCAATGTTTCGTGATACTCACATATGATAAGATGGCAAAGGGCCGTGTCATCTGGGACCAGCAGTCGATTGCGGAACAATATTAACCCATCCCGAACAGAATGTTGAGGATATTTAGCCGGATCAGATTCCATATCTTGTATTAGTTGGCAGCCAGATGTATTATGGCGATAAAATTCGCATAATCCGCGGAGAATTCCAAAAACAGGAGTTGAAATTGCTTGAAAGAAAGTACTTTCAGTTTGTTGGAGCGCGACAAGGCATCAGCTGGCCCATTGTCCTTTCCGGGTGTGAACTGTACTTCAAAGTCGAAACCTAATAGATTTGCCACCCATTTGTGCTGATCCGGATCTGAATAGTTTGAGTTAGCAGTGATTTAGCGGCTGGTGGTCTGTGTGTATAATAAATTTTAACCCTAAAAGATATTGTCGCCATTTGAGGACGGCCTGCACCACTGCATACAGTTCTCTATCATAAGTTGAAGAAGCTTGGACCTTTGAAGAAAGTTTCTTATTGAAGAACACAATAGGCCGATCCCTTTGAGATAACACTGCTCCAATACCGTCCATTGAGGCATCTGTGTGTACTATAAAGGTTTGAGTAAAGTCTGGAAGGGCCAGGACTGGGGTTGCGGACAGAACTTCTTTTAGATTATTGAATGCCTCTGTTGCTTCAGAAGACCAGATAAATGCATCTTTGCGAAGGAGGCGAGTTAAAGGTGTTATAAGTTGGGCATACCCAGCTACAAATCGACAATAATATCCTGTTTATCCAAGAAATCCCCTTAAAAGCTTAATTAAAGTAGGTGTAGGCCAGCTACGAATGACCTGAATTTTAAACGGATCAACCGCGACCCCTTGTTCCGAAATGATGTGGCCCAAATAATCAATTTGAGATTTGCCAATGTCACATTTTGAAGCTTTAGCAAAAAATGAATGAAACTTGAGAAAGGTAAATACCTCACGCAAATGCAACAGATGTTCCTCCCTACCCCGGCTATAGATGAGTATATCGTCAAAAAAGACGAGAATGCAGCGACAGAGTAAGGGTCTGTTCTTTTGACCTTAAGTCAGTTACTTAAATACTTAACTTAACTTAACTTACCTTAACTTAAGTACTTAAATTACTATTCATCACCACAACCAACCACCACAAAAACACACCACCACCACCACCACCACATTAATCGACCACCACCATCATCACCACACCCACCACCACAACCCATCACCACTACCACCATCACAACCCACCACCACCACAACCCACCACCACATAACCCACAACCAAATAACCTACCATCGCCACCGCCGCAACCCACCACCACCCACCGCAACCCATCACCACCACCACCACAACCCATCACCACCACCACCATCACAACCCACTACCACAACCCACCACAACTCACCACCACCACCACCACCACAACCCAACACCACCACCACCACCATCACAACAACAACCCACCACCACCCACCACAACCCATCACCACCACCACCACCACAACTCATCATCACCACCACAACCCAACACCACCGCCATCACAACAACTCACCACCACCACCACAACCCATCACCACCACAACTCATCATCACCACCACAACCCAACACCACCGCCATCACCGCAACCCAACACCACCCCCATCACAACAACAACCCACCACCACCCACCGCAACCCATCACCACCAAATAGCCGCGGTGATGAATAGTGGTGGTGGTGGTAAAGAAAGACATGCAGGAATGTACTTAACTTAACTTAAGTGTACTTAACTTAACTTAACTTAAGTACTTAAAATTTAAGGTCAAAAGAATAGGGCCTAAAGGCCTGAAAATAGAATTCATTTCTGCCTGAAAAGTGGAAGGTGGATTTGATAATCCGAATTACCTTGAATTCATAATGACCGTCGTGTGTTCTGAATGCCGTTTTGGGAATGTCCGCAGTATGCATTATAATCTGGTGATAGCCGGATCGAAGGTCAAGTTTGGAGAAGACAGTAGCACCATGAAGTTATCCAAGAGTTCATCCATAGTAGGAATCGATAATTGGTCATTGATTGTGACTGCATTAAGAGCGCGATAGTCTATATAAAACCTCCACGAGCCGTCTTGCTTTTTTACCAGAAGGACCAGTGAAGAAAATGGGCTAGAGCTGTTGGATGATTCCCTCCCGTAGCATATCTCGAATGAGCCTCTCAATTTCAGATTTTTGAAAATGTGGATATTTTTATGGTCAGACTCTTACTGAGGGTGTGTCGGCATTCAAGATGATATGGTGGCCAGCCTGATGGGATGGTGAAAGGCCTTTCGGTGAATCGAAAATGTTGGAGAAGTTGAGAATGATGGTTTGTAACTGATGGAAAATGTATATGGGTAGTGTATTTGGAATGGGTGGCAATATATGTTCTAAATCAGTCGAAGGGGACAAGTTGAACGGGGTGGGTATAGTCATCAACTGAAAGAAAGTTGCAGCTCCATCAATATGTGTAAGGCGATAAAGTTGGTGAAGGTTGAGTTCTGTGGCTGCTGGGGGCGGAGACCATTGAAAGTAATTTGGGCTTGATTATGGGTAAAGCTCAGCCACAGGCCCATATAGTCGCATGTCACTTTTCCCAGGGAAGCTAACCATTCGACACCCAAAACTAGGTCAGTGCCATAGATCGGCAGGAGGCGCAAATCGATCTCAAATAAATTACATCTCATGGTGACTAGCACGTTCTCACAGAATCCTTCATAATGGAGGGACTCGCCATTCCCAACCATGACAGCCAGATGTCGGAAAGGTTCAATCGCTAAGTGAAGATGTTTGGCTATGCGAGTTTGTAAGAAATTGTGGGTGGATCCTCCGTCAATCAACACCACAAATCGGCCACCGCCGATGGTTGCATCTAGACGAATAGTAGAAGGCGAGGAATGACCTTCAAGTGCCAATAATGATATATTTGGGTTGTCTTGGATCGGAGTCGGATTAGGTGGTTCATTCTCTAATTGGTGTTGTGCAATCTCCAAATCTGTGTTTTGGTTTGTGTCCATGATCGGAGTGAAGGGGTGGTCATCTATAAGAAGACATTGGAATTTTGGTCGGCACTAGTGATCGGTGGAATATAATTCATCACAGTTGAAACAAAGGCCTTTATGTTTTCGATCCGCCATCTCTGTAGTCGTGAGTCTTTTGAAAAGAAGTCGAGTGGAAGGATTTGGATTGATAGGGTATGTAAAGGAAGACCTGGTTTGTGGAGATTTGTTATAAGTTCTTGGGGTATCAGCCAACTTTTCCTCTACTAGTTTGGCCATCCCAATAGCATCATGTAGCGAATGTGGGCGGAGTAGGGCTAGTTCCCTTCGAATATCATCCCGAAGATCTGACAAAAAGCAGTGCAATAGATTATTTGGTGATAGACTAGGCACCCTGGTGGATAGGTCCTCAAACTCTGAAAAATAAGCCGAAACGAAAGATTTTTGACATAATTTGAAAAGAGAAATTTCTGGATTCAGATAAGTTGAAAGGACAAAGCGATTTTCCAGTGCACTAATGAAGCTGTCCCAAGACCCTAGTTGCTTCATTTGGAGCATCCATTGGTACCAATGCAAGGATGGGCCAGTCATGTAAAATGGCGCTATGTGGAGCTTGTGGTCATCCAGAACTCCATGATACACAAAGAAGCGTTCCAACTGAAAAATCCAGCCGGTGACATTATCTCCATTAAATGAAGGAATGTCAAGCTTGGGTGCTCTATTATATGCTTAGATGAGCCTGAGTAGGTTCATGATGGGTAGCAGGGTTTGGGGGTGGTGACTGGGAATAAAGAGGTTGGATGGATGCTTGAGCTGGGTGTGGAATTAAGGTAGATTGTTTCTTTAATCTGGCAACCAAGATAGAGAGGTCATGATTGGCCTTTTGGACTTGTTCCAAGATGACCCCGTGTTGTTTGGCTATATCGGTAAGGATGGAGATGGATTCTGCTTGGGAACGGGTTGTAACACCCTCGAAGGAGATGGAGTTCGGCATCAATGAAGAAAGCACCAAATGTTAGGTTAGCACCTAATAGTGGAACAGAACAGGGAGCACAAATGAGGATGAGAAGGGGAAAAGGAGGTGAGGAGAGAATATTGTTAATTTGTTGTTGCCTTTCTTATTCATTCCATTCCTTTAAATAAGGATTGTCTGACATTGTGCTACAGAATTATCTTACAATTATGCTAACAGAATTATCTGTCCTTTTCTGCCAGCTCCTCATTCTTGGAAGGTTTTAGGATACTGCTCAATCTTTTTGGTAATCCTTCATCCAGATATGTTTTGTGGTCTTGCACTTTCCTCTTGATTCAATGTTGATTTCAGCAGCAGCAGTGTTATTCTTAAGGCCCATAACATGTTGGTGAGGAGATATGATGTTCAAAATGCACACCAGATGAGAAGATACAAATTATATATGATCCTAACTTGGATCTATATGCAAGTTAATCAATATGCAATTCCTCGAGGAACCCAGACTGAGATGTCACTATTGCTTGAAGATTTTCGGGGAGGAGCAAACAGTTTTTCTTGCCAAGACATTAATCTAGTTCTTGACGCAAAGTATTTATATTTTGTCTTAGTTTTGATTTTTTTAACATAGTCCTTATATAGCATGAGAAGATGCTTGCCACTTTCTTAGATAAGTTTCTATGCACTTATTTCAAATTTCTTTATTATTTATGCGTCTAGGGATCGAGCTTTGTTTTAAGGGTGGAGGGCAGTCACATTTTCATTCTGATCGTTGTTGCACTCATACATTTTAGTTATATTTTCATGATAGTTTAGAAACTTTTCTTTCTCAATTGTCATAACCAAATTACAATTTTTCTAAAGCTCTATGAATTGGTTTAGCTCTTTGAAATGTTGCTAACATTTTTCTATTATATGTTTTATGCATGAGACCGATTCCAAAACTCTTTTCGGAATCTTAGAATTTCGGCATTAATTATTGGTGATAATAGTTCCCTCATAATGAATTCTTATGCATGAATATGTTTCTCATATTGCCCTCTTCTTTTTTCTTCTCACATATTTTCAAGTTTTATATGTGCAGTACCTCGAATGAGAAGGACATCGGATAGAAGAGAGGTCTAAATAGACTCCAAAAAAGGAAAAAGAGGCAAAAAAATTGCCCTAAAAAGGAGATTTTAAAAGAGGAAGGAACATTCCTCTTTGGTGGATAGTTAAAATAAACATGTGTTTAGGGTCTATTATTTAGAACTGAAATCGAATAATGAAAAAATTAAATTAATTTATTTCACTTATCTTAACTTACCATTACTCACCACCATTCATCAACTTACTACTAAACCACGACCCACCACGTCACCACTCCACTTTCCATCACTACCCACTCTCCACCGCACCCTACCTGACCCCACCACCACTCATATTCCACCATTCACCACAACCAATGCCAGTTCACCTCCACTTTCTACCACACCATCCACTTTCCACCACCATAACCACTCGCCACCACCAATTCCACTTCCCATCATCCACTTTCCACCAATCACTCACCACCATCACCACCACCACCACCATTCACAATCAATCACTCTCCACCACCCACTCACAACAAACACCCCTCAGCGTTCACTCTCCATCGCCATCTACCACCGCCACCACCAACACCAGTTCATCCCACACTCTCTACCTCGCCACTCACCACCACCACCACCACCACCACCCACTCACCACTCACAAAAAATAACCCCACCTTGCACACAACACGGTATTATTCACGAAGTAACTCCACCGTACTTGCCTCAATCAAATGGCATTACAGAACGCAAGAATCGCATTCTGAAGATTATGAATGTGATGTTTTTAAGCTTTGGGTTACCCCAAAAAATGTGGGGGAAGTCATCTTATCAGTAAATTATCTTTTGAATAAGGTACCTCATAAACAGGAGGAGAAGTCTCCTTCTAAGTTATTTAAGGGGATTATCCTATAAATACTTGCGAGCGTGGGGGAGCCTCATAAAAGTAATGGCGCCTGGTCTTAAGAAAATGAGAATATGACCCAAAATCATTGGTTGTTTATTCGGTTATGAGCATAATACAAATACGTACAAGTTCTTTTTGTATGAATCGAAAACTCAGATATACACAAGAATTCCATAATTGTATCATACACGCTTCATTCTTCGAAGAGGTATGTCCTAATAAGCCTAAGGAAAGTGAACATAGTTCATATCATCAGTTACCTGAGGATGTTGAAGAATTAACTCAACAGCTCGAGGTAGAATCTGAAAAAGAGATAGGACCAGAAGAGCTAAGACGAAGTAAGCGAGCAAGAATAGAGAAATCATTTGGTTCTGATTTCACAACCTACATGCTAGAAACTGAACCTTGAATGTATAAAGAGGCTATCAGTTCACTAGAGGGTCCCTTATGAAAAAGAAGTCAAAAGAAGTAAAATAGATCCTATCCTACAAAGCCATACATGGGAGTTGGTTGATCTTCCTCCTGGAAGCAAACCACTTAGCTCTAGATGGGTCTTCAAAAGGAAGATGAAAGTGGATGGATCTATAGACAAGCATAAGGCAAGACTTGTCGTCAAAGGGTATAGACAAAAGAATCGTCTAGACTACTTTGATACTGTTACGGATATGACATCTGTGACAAAGCAGAAGAAGAAGCTAAAGCAAACTTTGGTATCAAGAGCTGGTACTTTAAAAATGAAGACTGATAAAACAAGAGAGGCAGAAGAAGCTATAGCATCCTGTGATGTCTGGAGCTGGTGCAGATGATCAGAAGGATCAAGACAAGAACCAGAAGAGGCTATAGCTTTCCTTGAAGATTCAAGGCTAAAGCTAAAGAGAGGAGCTTTGTAGAAGATCAATCCGGAGGTACTCGGAGGGTGTCAAGGAGATTGCTGCCATCGTGGAAACAGGCAGTGAACGGCCCAAATGATCAGAGAATCTTCAGCAGCAGCGCGGATGAAGGCTAACAAGATAAGGTTTCTAAATTCCAATTTAGAAAATCGAATCTCAACAACCTTCCAGGAATCAAGAGGAAGATTCAAAAGGTGACACTATCTGTCGAAGGTGGAATTATCTTTAGGATCTAAAGTTGCCGAGGTGAAAAAAGATATATGTAGCAGGAGAGACCGAAGCAACAAATCATAGATTGAATCAAAGAAATCACACACTGAGTTGAGATCAAGGAAAAGAGTGTTGAAGCACAAGTTGCGTGAGAGCAGAGGAGTAATCAGAACTAGAGTAATCTAATTACTATACTGATTCAAGGAAGTCGACTAGAGCGGAGACTCATTGACAGACCGAACGGTAGACAGTCTCCGAGTGCAGCTTGCTCGGAGTGTCCCATCATGCTTCTTGGTAGTGACGGAAGGTCATTAATTGAGGGGGAGAAGTGCCGAGTGTCCGAGTACTCAGCAAGGAGTGCTTGGAGAAGTCACGGACAGAAGCGTCAGTAACTTAGAGTCAAAAGTTATTGTAGCATCCGCTGTAACACATTGTAATAGGATAGGTTGAGTCTGTGAGTTCAGGTCGTTAGCTATCTATTACTGGAAGTGTGTTGATAGTGTAGGCTAGTCTGGTTGACAAATTGAGTAGAGACTTAGACTGGGTTAGAAGTAGTGGTTAGACAAGCGTAACTGAGTTGTAGGAAACCATTATACTCTAACTGTGATAGTGAAGTCTTGAGGACCGTGGAGTAGTCCTCCCCAGACGTAGGCTGTTGCAGAACTGGGTAAACAATTTTGTTTGTGCTTCTCAGGATTTGTCGAAGGAAAGCGTAAGCAACTAGCGGAAGAAGTTGCTAAAGCAAACCGTGGGTTGTCATCTAACAGTAACGCAGTGCAAATTTCAGATACATATTATCCAGTGATGAGAATTACGTTCATTAGGATGATTATAACCATTGCAGCTTTGCGCAATTTGGAAATTCATCAAATGGATGTGAAATCATCCTTCCTCAATGGAGATCTTGAGAAAGAAACATATATGGATCAATCTGAGGGTTATATAGTGCCGAATCAAGAGAGAAAAGTTTGTAAGCCTGTGAAATCTCTTTATGTTTTAAATAAGCTCCAAAGTAATGGCATAAAAAGTTTGACAACGTGATGATGTCAAATGGTTTCAAAATCAACGAGAGTGACAAATGTGTATACATTAAGAATACTGAACACGGGTATGTGATTCAGTGTTTATATGTTAATGGCATGCTCATTGAGGGAAGCAATGACCGCATGGTTAAGTCTACAAAGTCTTTACTGAACTCTAAGTTTGATATGAAATATTTGGGACTAGCCGATATTATTTTAGGTATTAAAGTTATACGGACGGCTGAGGGACTTGTCCTCAGGCAGTCACACTATGTTGACATAATCTTAGACAAATTTTGAAAGGATAGTTCTAGTGTATCTAGAACTCCAATTGACATAAGTCATCACTTGTCTAAAAAAAAAAAGCAGAAAGCATCTCATAAGTGGAATATGCGAGAGTGATAGGCAGTTTAATGTACTTAGTGAATTGTACTAGACCTGACATTGCCTACACTGTAAGTAAACTTTCATGGTATATGAGTAATCCAGGATCAGAACACTGGAAAGCAGATGTGGGAATACTGAGGTATCTACGATTCACTCATGACTATGATCTATACTATACCAGATATCTTATAGTCATTGAGGGATTCTCTGACGCATGTTGAATATCTGATAAACAACACTTTAAAGCCACTGGTGGGTATGTATTCACATTGGGAGGAGCGGCAGTGTCTTGGTGATCTTTCAAACAAACCTTAATAACCAGATCCACTATGGAAGATGAGTTTGTTGCATTAGATAAATGTATCGAAGAAGCTGAGTAGTTAATGAATTTTGTGGAGGATATTCCAGATTGGGCAAAACTTGTGCCTACGGTATGTTTATATTGTGATAACCAATCTGCGATTGGTAGGGTACAAAGTGTACTATATAATGGTAAGTCAAGACTCAAGACACATAGGTCGAGGACATAATACTATTAGACAACTTCTCTCCACAGGAGTCATAAGTATTGACTGTGTGAGGTTCAAGGATAACATTGCGGATCCATTAACCAAAGGGTTAAATATGGACCAAGTAGAGAAGACATCCAAATAAATGGGACTAAACCCCTTGGAGAATTAGAGTCAAGGCGACGGAAAACCCAACCAAGTTGACTGGAGATTCCAAGATCTTGGTTCAAAGTGTGGTCAGTGTGGGGGTTACTCCATATCCCATTCCTTGTTTAAACAGTGACTTTCGCACGAGGTTAAGCATGTAGCTTTTAATGATTCTAAGAATTCAGATGTTGTGATTCCGACAGTAATACGTGATTACTTAATATTAAAAGAATAATCTATGTGAGAAAGAAGTGATGCCGCATAAAAAGAGAATTAACAGGGCTTAATTTTTTAGACATTCTCGTATAACCAGGAAAGGTGTCATGGATAGAAATGAATCCAACCATGAGAACTGATCTTGAAAATATCTGAGAAAGATATGTGTATCATGTACACTATACGAAGAACTGTTCAAGGACATTGCTCTACTGTAGAGTCAGTAACGAAGACATGCCTTCCCGAGGGAAGGTTCAAATGCTTGCCTAAGGGCCTGTTCTTTTGCACTTAAATTTTAAGTACTTAAATTAAGTTAAATTTTAAGTTCAAATGCTTCACGAGGGTGGTAGTGTTTTTGTGGTGGTGGTAGTGTTGTGGTAATGGTGGTGGTAGTGGGGTCGTGGTGGTGGTTGGTTGTTGTTGTGTTGTGGTGGTGGTACTGTTTTTGTGGTGGTGGATGTCGTGGTGGTGCTGGTGGTGATATTGTGGTGGTGATGTTAAGGTAGTGGGGTGGTGGTGGTGATGTGGTGGTAGTGGAGTGGTGGTGGTGGTGTGAATGTGTTGTGGTTGTGATGTTAAGGTAGTGGGGTGGTGGTGGTTTGAATGTGTTGTGGTGGTGGTGATACTGTGGAGTGGTGGTGGTGGTGGTTTCAATGTGTTGTGGTGGTCTGGTGATGGTATAGAGTGGTGGTGATGTGGTGGTAGTGGAGTGGTGGTGGTGGTGTGAATGTGTTGCGGTTGTGATGTTAAGGTGGTGGTGGTTTGAATGTGTTGTGGTTGTGATGTTAAGGTGGTGGTGGTTTGAATGTGTTGTGTGATGGTGGTGGTGTGGTAATGGGGTGGTGGTGGTAGCGGTAGTGATGATGTTGTGGTGGTAGTGGTTTCTTGTTTTGTTGTGGTGATAGTGGGGTGGTGGTGATATTGTGGTTGTGTTGTGGTGGTAGTGGGGAGGTTGTGGTGGTGGCAGTGGTAGTGGAGTGGTGATGTTGTGGTGGTGGATTGTTTTTATTGTGGTGATGAATAGTAATTTAAGTATTTAAGTTAAGTACTTAAGTAAATAATATAAGGTCAAAAGAAAAGCCCCTAACTATCCTATAAAGATAAGGATCGTTAAAGCTATCACCACACTGAGTCAAGTTTTGATTTTATTTTCATTTTTCGATTTCCTTCATGTGAAGGATTGTTGGAAAAATCTGTATTAAGTGTGAAGAAAATGATGGTCCCATTTTGTGAGCCAAAATTAAAGGTGAAGTACACCTCGGATTGAAATAAATTAATCATAATTAAATATCTTGAGATGAATGGTATAAAATTAATTATTCATAAGCCAAAATCTAAGTAAAAGTGAATCAGATATTGATTCTCAAAGAGTGATCTAAAATAATAGAAATGTGATTCCATTAAGAATTGAACACTCACTCTTATAGAGTAGAAATACAAGCCATGTGAAAGTATCCCACATTACTTGAAAAGTGACTAGAATATAAGTTTATATATAAACTCATTCTATCTACTTGGTAAGATATTAACCAATAAGGCTCTCTCTACGTGCGGGTGCGCGGAGGTTGGAAATCACGAGCCGATTCTGGTTCGCAATAGGGTTCCAATGAGTGCGCCCCCGACTTATGGGACGCGAATGATGGACCGATTTATTCGCATGTGGACATGCCCCTTATGTACTTATTTCTAATCAAAAAATTTTAGTTTGAGCATGCAAGTTGCGGCAACACCTCAACATAACTTGGAAGCGACACCTGAAGGTGTAGGCGTCGCCTAGGTTTGGACTTTAGCGAGGCATCGCCTGATGCTTAAGTGTCGAGGCGACGCCTGGGTGACACTAAGGCACTTTGTTGATCGTTAGTTTGCTTTCCCTCCGAGGTAACAGAGTTGTGCGATACCCGGCAGGTATAGCACCAGCGGGATGTGTTACCAGCTTGTATAGCAGCAGCGAAATATTAAATGTAGGAAAATTAAAGTCGCTTAGTCAGTGATTGTGGAGTGGAAACCTCAGTACTTAATCGAATAACTAAGTAAAACCACTACCTTCCAGTATCCCCTGGAAGGATTTGTGAAAAGATCTGTCCTGCAAAGTAAAAAACGGCTAAGTTACTCATTAGTACACTCAGTACAAGCTCTAACTTATCTTTGATAGTCTGGCTCAACCCAACCCTCGAACAGATTTATCTCACACTCGAGCTTGACTGTTCGAGCTTTTGATGCCCACAAGAAACTCTTCTCTTTTTTGCACGCTCTTCCTTTTTCTCTCTTTTTCGCACACTTGATCCAACGCTCTAGCTCGTCTATTTATAGTTCCTTGTTGCATCATGGATATCCTGCCTAGAAATATTTGATTAGGATTTTTCAATCAAAAATAAATATTCCCACTTCCCGAATATTATCTCCTTTATTTAAATAGGAAAGTTTTATCTAATAAATTAGATTTGTTTCCATATTTATTAAGGAGATATGTTCGTTATGTCCAAAATATATTTCATAATATATTTTGAATTTAATGACAATTTCCCATAAAGTTGCCATCAATATCTTCGGATCTTTTTAAAATATTCTTTAAGATCTACCCGAAATCTTGCTAGAGAATCTGTGTCCAAAATATATCTCATAATATATTTTAGATTTGACGACAACTTCCCATAAATTTGCCATCAATATCTTCCGATCTTCTCAAGATATTCTTTAAGATCCACCCGAATATCCTGTTGGAGATTTGTTTTTTTGATTTGATAACGACTTCTCATAAGTTGTCATCAAATATCTTCCACATATCGTCTTTCCTATTCGCCTTGTTGCATTTAATGAAGTTAAGATCTTTCATGCACACTAGTTCAATTAATTAGTTAAGTGTTTGTTATCATCAAAACCTTAGGAATCCAACACACTTCAATGTCATTTAAGTTCGAGGGGTCGTCTGGAGCTTAAATGTCAAGGTGAAACAAGCGCGGCCACTGATTCCAGCACCCATCTGCTTGAGTTAATCCGAAAGTTTTGTGCAATCTCTGGCCAGCAACTCAACGTGGATAAAAGTTTGATCATATTCCTTGCTTGGTTTTCGGAGGAGAGAAAAAATGGGGTTCTTTTGCTCACTGGTTTTAAGGGGGCAAAGTTTCCTATTAAATACCTTGGCACACCTTTATTTAGAGGAAGAGCCAAAACTGACTATTTCACTTTCATTGAAGCGAAGCTTAAAGAAAAGGTAAATGGCTGGGCAAGGAACTTTCTCTCCATGGGAGGTCGTGTCACTCTTGTCAACTCTGTGTTAAACTCTATGAGCATTCATTGCATGATGGTCCTCCCTATACCGCGTACAACTCTTGATCATCTAGTTTCCATTATGTCTAATTATATTTGGGACACTAGACATGACCGGCGTAGACATTGGGTAGGATGGAAAAAATTATGTACGCCTACGGAGTGCGACGGTCATAACATCCGTGATCCAAAAAATTTCATTATTGGGTTGCAGGGCAAGCTCGCTTGGAGCCTAAAGGAAGATCTCTTTAAGCAAGATTTGCTCGTTTACGTTTTCAGGAACGTAAGAAGGGTTCTGCTTTATGAAATTCGTTAAACCACCTCATCTCAGCCATTCGAGAAAACTGTACGTGGAGGATCGGAAGGGGAGATACTCTTACTTTTGATTATTTACGTGGCTTAGGGTTGCGCATTCCTTCCTCGCTTCCCAACATCGAAATCAGATCAATAAGAGTTAACTCCCTAGTCCGAGGCATCTTTGTTCACGCCCTTCCAGAATATGAAAAGAAGAACTATGAAAAAGTGATTTTCTCTAATTTTGATGATGCTCTGGTTTGGAAACCTACTGGTTCTACACTTTTTTCAGTTAAACTATTCTTGGAATCCTTCTAAACTCGTCATGCTATTAGGGAGTGGGGCTGCCACATATGGAAGGCTTGGATTCCTACAAAAGTGGCATGTTTCATTTGGAAAATCACCATGTGGTCCTTACTGATGAGCTCGTAAGAAGTACTGACATTCCTATTACTTCAAGATGTGTTTTTTGTGCCTCCTCTTCTTTAGAAACTAAAAACACCTTTTTTCGAAAATGATTGGGCTATGAAGAAGTGGAGCAACCTTTCCAATATTTTTGATAGACCAAGAGTGCACTCCTTGCTGCTATGACAAGAGTTCGACTTAAACCGGTCAAGGATGATTTCATAGACTGTCTTACTAGCGGCTTAGCATTGTGTGCTATGTGGGAAATATGACGAAATAAGATGATTTTCGAAGATAAGAAGGTTAACTGATTGCAAAAGGCGTTGATTTGGGGTCCTTAGTTGGCTCGCATCATCAACCAACACTACGTTCGGTCAATACAAAATGACTTAATCCTTAAAGTTTTAGGTATCCATGACGTCCGTATAGCTTCTCCCAGAGGAGTACAACACAAATGGCCTCATGACCCATTTTATTTAACTTGCAACATTGCCCTACTCGTCCGTGATGGAGTTTGCATGGGGGTGCTGTAATTCGCAATTCTGCTGGTGTTCTCAAGTTTGCAGTTGTGAATCGGATTTCTTGATCTACGGCCTTTGAAGTGTTGGTTTGGTTTGGGATCTTCGTGTTAAACGAGGCGGAACGTGTCGGTTTAAGCATTGGTAACATGCAAAGTTCGCATCCATGTATGTCTCTGCTTTAATGTCTTGATAATGAGGTTCCTTTGGATCTTGTTTATACAACAAGAAAAATTCACACGACCTTCCCATCCATCAAATGCAAGAGAATATGTTCAAAGCTTAATGGTGCAGCTATTGCCCATATGTGCACCACTTCTCCTGGGAAATATTCAAGTCTTCAAAGATTACCTCGACCGGTCTTAAGGGCCTTAACCTCTGATAGAGAATCTCGCTTCAATGGTATTCATCTTGCTCATGGTGGAGGAGAGTCTTAGCAGTGATCCATCTTTTGCATGATTTCGGCAGTTTTATACATTCAGAGCTTTGATCGGATTTCAAGATCTGTTGCATGACGCATAAGAGTGACACTTTTATCTCCTGCTGTATAACTCGAAATTTTGAGATTCGTGTAATAGCCAAACCCGGCTTGGTGGGATATATTTAATAATATTGCTGGCTTGTGTCAGTTAATAAAAATAAAAATAAATAAAATGTCGAGGACCATTAATCCATTAAATGTCATTTTAGGTCAAGGGATTGCGTGGAGGCTTAATATTAATAACGATGCGGCGCTTAGCACAAATGAGGCGAGGCGATGCCTAGGGAGTTACTTTTCGAAAAGTTATAAAAGGAGAGCCTCTCCTCATTTATAAGACACACCAAAAACGAATACATTTCTCCAGCAGCCCTCAGTGAAGTCTGAGCCGACTATTTTTATAGTTTTCTCTCCTCCTTCTCGAGTTTTTCAAGTCGTGGTGATAGCGAAAGGCGCAACATCGTTCGACGAGTAATTGTTAGGTGCAAGAAGAAAGCTCGCTGAGTGGTTGTATCCAAGGAAGCGATTGACCAAAAAATTCCAACACCGAAGGAAGGCCGATTATGCTTTAACGAGATCGTAAACGAGCCTTGACTCCTCTTACTCTTGTTTTGTACAGTTTTATTAATTTATTATACCTCAAATTCTAATCAAAGTCTCTAATTCTAGTTATTGAAATGTTTTTTTATTACTCGGCTATGCTTTGATACCTTAGGCGGGCGGCTGAGTTTCATTTAGAGCATATGCAACGGTGCCCTTCTCGCCGAGCAATCAGCAAGAGAATGTTCCAATTTGTGTGCTGCGGTGAATGCTCGGCGAGAAGAAATGCTAGAGGAGGAAGAAGTTTCTCCGTCGAATGCTCCTCGAGGATGTGGAGGAGAAATTGCTGGGCGCGTCAGATCTGAACAGAGAAAGGAGCGTGCGACCGCATGACTTCTCTTCTTCTCCCGCTCCGCCTCTTTCTCCGGCTTCCCCCTCCTTCTCCCGGCTCGGTCTCCTTCTCCCTCTCCTCGTCTTCTCCTCCTGCGTCTGCTCGTGTTCTTCGTCTCCTTCCTTGGCTAGGCTGCAACGAGCCGATTGCAACGGTTCTAAATTTTGGTTCATTAGATCAGATCCAGATCTGATCTAACGGACCAAAATAATTACTAACGGAAATAATTTTAAAAAATATAAAAAAATTAAAATAAAATAAAATTTTGAACTTCAATTTTTTCCTATAAATCGGATGCTCATGTAGATCTCAATTTACATCAAAATCTCACAACAAGCTATTTTTCCTTCTCTCTAATATTATCACTCAAAGTTCGATTTTTTTTTTTCCAAAAATGAGTGCCGCAATTCATTGGTGTATGTCTGAGGACGTGCAATTGTGCATATCTTATTGTCGACAGTTCGTTGATCTGATTTCTGGCAACAAACAAAGAAAAGATAAGTTGTGGGAAAAAATTCAGGCTGATTTTTGTGCAAATTGGATGTTGGGTGAGAACGAAGTGCTTCTGTCCACCGAATCAAGATCTCAGTCCGCTCTAAGTTCTCGATGGTCAAAGTTGAAGCCCAATTTGATTCTTTGGGTGCATGTATTTCCCACTCAAGAAGAAATCCGGAATCCGGTAGTAATTTGCAAGATGAGGTATGTTTTTTAATCAAATATTTTTGTAGTTATTTAAAGTTCCATCATCTATATAACGTTTAATATATAGATTCGCAAAGCTCAAACTATGTACGTTGCGAACTGAAAGAAAAAATTCGTACACTTTGAATGTTGGGAACAAGTTCAGACGCACCAAACATTTGCGCCTACCCAACACATTCTTCCACTGAATTACGCATATGAAGATAATCCTTCAACTGAAGACGTACATGCAAATGATGTAAACCCTACCTTTGAAGAACTGCAATTTTTTGCCCCCGAACACAATCCTAGAAGTTCATCTAGTCCGATAAGACCGTCGGGAGTAAAAGCGGGTAAAGAAGCTAGAAGAAAGGTAAAAAGATTGCAGGGTCAAATAGTAACTACAATGATGCTTTGCAAACCATTACGGACAACCAACCAAAACAATTGGCTATTCAACAAAACCAAATGGAGCATACCCACAAAATGCAAGAACGCGACGCGAATGTAAGAAAAATGGTGGAGGAGACAAGGATTATGCAAATGAATATGGATTTAATGAGCCCAAAGTCCAAGAAATACTTTTCAAAGAGGAAGGCTGCAATTCAGAGAGTGCGAGGAAGATGAAGATGAAGACAACAATGAAGAAGGGAACGACCGTGACGATTACTTTTCAAATTACTATCATTATCGTCGCGATGATTAGATTATGTTTTGAAATTTTTTAAATAATTTGTAACTTATTTTGTTATAATGAGCAAATATCTTGTCAAAATCTATATTAATAATTCACTAACATGGCAAAAAATTAAATATTAACTTCAAAAATTAATTTTTATTTGATGAATAGTAAGAAAAATTTCTCATGGAGAATATTATGACTGTATAAATTGTGCAGAATAATATTACTATTTGATGAATAATAACAAAAATTAGTGGGAAAGAATTTTTTCACACACAAAACTGGTGGGAATGCTCTTAAAAGGCTTATAGATGTTTTGTATGATTTAACACGTGGCTGAGCGGAGTTTTTGATTTGTAATACAAGCGAAAGAGAGTTTGCATAAACAAAGTCATCCCTCACTCCCGAGCAAGCAATGTAGTTTTGGCAGATTGTTGTTAACAAAAAATTTGAGTAGAGAAAATGGAGCAGTTTGAGCTCAAATCCTCCTCCTGTTCCAGGGTTTGAGAATGAGGACAGCGCGACGATGAAGATGAACCCTTCACCTCCGCCGTCATCCGAATCCAACCTCGTCAACTCCGTAACCACCATTCTCACCTCAGATGCCTCCCCATTCCAAACCCTAACCTCCTACATCCCTCTCCTCACTCCTCCCATCATCCACTCCATCGTCTCATCCCCAACCCTCTCCGCCCGCCCCACCCTCCTCCTCTCCTTCTTCAAATGGTCCCAATCCCACATCCTTCACTCCAACCACTCCCTCCCTTCTCTCCACGCCGCCCTCTCCTCCCTCTTCCGCCACCGCAACTTCGCCGATGCCAGATCGCTCCTCACATCCTTCATCTCCGCTGACAAGGACCATCTCCTCCACTCCTCCATCCTCAGCCCCACCCGTTCCCTCCCCAAACCCTCTAAAGCACTCTGCGACACTTCCATTGGAGCTTATGCTCACATGGGCATGCCTCACTTGGCTGCCCAGATTTTCAACAAGATGAAGAGGCTGGGTCACAAGCCCAACGTCTTGACCTGCAACATGCTGCTCAATTCGCTCGTCAAGGATCCCTCTTCACATTCCATATTGTTATCTAGGGAGGTTTTTGATGGTGCCGTTAAGTTGGGTGTTGTACCTAATGTGAGCTCCTTTAACATTGTGATATATGGGTATTGTTTGGAGTCTAAGTTTGATGAAGCTATGGAGGTTCTGAGATTGATGGGTGCTTTCGACGTGCAGCCAGATAATGTGACTTACAATACACTATTGGATGGGCTGTGCAAGAGAGGCAAGTTGAATGAGGCTAGGGATTTCTTGAGGGATATGAAGGATAGAGGGTTGTCGCCAAACCGGATCACTTTCAATATTTTGGTTTCCGGATATTGTAAAACTGGGCAATTGAATGAAGCGGAAAAAGTGATCGAGTTGATGACAATGCATGACTTGCTGCCTGATGTCTGGACATATAATATGCTGATTAGCGGAATGTGCAAGGCGAAAAGGATTCCGGAGGCTTTGAAGCTTCTACGCAAGATGGAGAACTTTGAGTTGTTGCCCGATGTAGTCACATATAATACAGTAATCAACGGGTGTCTTGAATGTGAGGAGAATGAGGAAGCCTCCAGGTTGCTTGACGAAATGACATCAAAAGGAGTGCAGACAAATGAAGTGACTCATAACATATTGATCAAGTGGTCTTGTAAACGAGGGAAGATGGATGAAGCGAGTGATGCTGTTTGTAAGATGGAAGAAAAGGGTCTTTTTCCCGACTGTATTACTTACAATACATTGATAAATGGGTATTGTAAATCCGGAGACTTGGGGAAAGCTTTTAAAACAATGGCTGATATGGGAAAGAGAAACTTAAAGATGGATGCATACACCCTGAACACTTTTCTTAATACTCTTTGTGAGGAGTCAAAGCTTGATGAAGCAAATGAGTTGCTTAAAAGTGCGAAGAGGCGTGGTTACTTGCTAGATGATGTAACCTATGGAACCTTGATTATGGGTCACTGTAGGAAGGGAAATATCGACAAGGCCTTGGAGCTTTGGGATGAAATGAAAGAGAGAAAGATTATTCCCAGCGTTGTAAGTCATAATGTAATCATCAATGGACTCTGCAAGGCTAAAAGAACTGAAGATGCAGTGAAAACGTTGAATAAGATGCTGGAGAGCGGCTTGTTCCCAGATGAAATCACATACAATACAATTATTCATGGGTACTGTTGCCAGGGAGATTCTGAGAAAGCCTTGCAGTTCCATGATATGATTGTTCAGAAAGGTTTCAAGCCTGACTTGTTTACATGCAATATCCTTCTTCATGGCCTCTGCAAAGAAGGCATGTTAGAGAAAGCTTTTAAGTTATTCAATACGTGGATGTCAAAAGGAAAAGCAGTGGATGCTGTAACGTATGGCACATTGATATCTAGCCTAAGCAAACAAGGGAGATTGGATGATGCAATTTGCCTTCTTGAGGAAATGAATGCAAAAAGCATAGAACCTGATGATGCTTCATACAATCCTATTATCAATGCTCTGAATGAGGCAGGTCGCAACAAAGAAGCAGAGGATTTTATCTCAAAGCTACTGGAATCTGGAAGTTTGAATGAATTTCCAATCCGAATGGACAGGCAAAAAACAGATATATCTAAGGAAGCCAATGATAAACCTGACCCAGCTTCAGTTGCGTCTTCAGATGAGATCAACAGACTGTGTAAAGAAGGGAAATTCAAAGATGCAATGTTTATATTTAAAGAGTCATCTCAGAAGGGTGTGGATATGAACAAGACTGCTTACATTGCATTGATGAACGGGCTCGTCAAAAGGCGAAAAGCCATATCAAAAAAAGCCTGTTAGTATCCACTGCATTTTTGTTGAATAGACCCGACTGGAAGTGCCCATATACAGTGCCATCAGGAATTCATCTAAAAGGTTGCATATCAGGTGAGCTAAGGTTTTGTTTCTGGTTATCTAAGAAAAATAATAAAAATCAACTCAGAATGATAGCTGTAATTGCACTCTGGTAATGCATGTTCTGTTGAAACTTGGTAATCTGTATATTTTGTACATTTTGTAACTGCAAGGCTTTTGTATATCTAGCAATGTGTAATAAGAGTTGGATGATTGCATTCTTTGTACATTTTGTGATTTCACTATGATCAATAGTTCTTTTGCTAGTTACCCGCTGCTGTGCCTGATGTGATTGTGATAGATTAAATGCTATGAGAGGGAAAGTTATACTTTCACTTCTTATATCTGCAGTTCACATAGTTGCAACTGTTCCCACTCCCCGGGGTCTAAAAACACAAGATGGTGCACTTATCATTTAGTTGCAATGCGTTTGTCCTAGAAATTCTTTCTCCTTGTTGAGCGATGTGACTTTTTTGTAAATATGATTTATAACAAACTGTATTGTCTTTACTCTCCGTGATATTAAATCTTACCAAGCTGATAGACAGACCGTAGGATAATAGTTGTTTTCTCTTGGCTTTGTTGAAAGCGTTAAATTTTAATTTTTAGTGTGTCCAAATATTGCACGTTATGCTGGTTAATATGAAAAATGGCCCATTTACCAAACTGATACACTTTTATGCATAGAAACTTTGTTACTTTCTTCTGTTTAGTATCACCTTAAAAAAGAAAAATCCCTTGTACCGCTTGACATAATTCTGTAATTGCTGTTATTAAGTTGGATATTATATCTTCACCCAGCTAAACCAAGTTGTAATATTTTCTAATCTCTGCAATTTGTATGAACACAGGACTCGATTTTTGATAAAAACTTTCTGCAGCATTGTCGCTAAGCTTCAAGCAAAATACAAGTATTGAGATGGACCACAAAGCTAGTTCTCACTTCTCAGCGTGTTTCATGTACGAAGCTGACTAGTTACAACGTGACTTCTTTCCTGGTAAAGACATGCTGATTGTTTGTCCATTCCATGAAGCCCAAACCTGCCGCGACATATGACCTCTGTTACTCGAAACATTTCACCAAACATAAAATCTGTTCTAGCACGGGCTCCACCTGCTCACACCGCAAGTTTCACCCTTTCCCAGTTCTAACTGGGAATTTTGATATATATATCAGGGACTCGTCTACCTTTCTACCTACTTACTAACCTCATGTGTAAGTTCAATCAATCATGTGGGATTCTGGTGATCGAGATTGTTATACATGAATAAAATGCCAAAAAGTGCAACTGTCTGTTAATTTGGTTATGTCAAACTTTAGAATTTCTTTGACAAAATGAGTAGTTTTATAAAAACATAAATGCAGTTGGAAGTGAGTTTTGTTACAAATTTATAATATGCGAACTAAAAGGCCACATTTAGTTTTGAAAATTTGAGGGATGTCAAGAAAATTTGAGAAAAGTAATTTTGTGTGTGTTTGATTTCCATATAACTTTCTATAGGAAAATCATTTTCTAATTTATTTTTCATTTTCTTATGCTAAATTTTTTAAGGTCCAAACGAAGCCAATCCAGAAGAGAAATGCAAAAAAGAAAAAAATTAGAAAAAGCGGCTGTCACTTAACAAAGAATATGATAACAATATATTCATATAGATGATATTTTCATATCATAAAATACCATCTACATTGAAAAATGAAAAATTAAAGACTTAACTATTGAAGAGGCTCCTTGTTTTATTTTATTTACTCCTTTTTAGATAGAGAAAGTTGAGTATTGTACTTGCGCATGTATTAAAAAATACAAAAATATGCAATTACTTAAAGGTAATATAATAATTGTATCTTTAATTAGTTTTTTATAAGTAGGTAGACTATATTTTAAAACATATTAGAAAAGAAGGGAGTAGTGTTTTGTACTTAAATGATTGCACCTTCAAAATTTTGAGTTTTGAAAAATAAATAGAAAAATGAAAAACTACATTCAAATGTCTTTTTGATGGTGACTGACATAGGTCGTTATACACACTAAATTAAAATGTTCACTTCAATATTATTAAAGCGGTAAGTCGAGGTCGATCTTACAAAAATTGATTCCACTAAAGTTACCGTAAAAGAAAAAGAAACTAAAAGTTAAAAGGGGTTGAATAATTGTGAGCAAAAAACACATAAATAATAAACCTAATTAATGACAAGTGGTCGTTTAGAATTCCTTTTGATTTATGTTTATCATAGACACTTAACATGCAAATTCATATAAATCTTTCAATATACTCTGCCAAGGGTAAATTACCTAGTTCCCCTATAAATATATATTCCGACATACGCAATATTTAGTCTAATTGTTATTGCTTTTTTTACGGTAAAGTTTCTAACAAGTATTAACTTTAGGAAATGAATAGCATAGGAAAAGTGCATACTCACATATCCACTTAATATAGCATTTCAACACCATAAAAATAAGCAAAGAGAACTAATACAAGATAAATAAAATAGGCATTAAGAACAAGTTCAAAACATACAATCTCAAGTTCTTGTTCCTTGAGACTAGGGAGCTTTGGTTTTTGTATCATGGATGATTAAATACTGAAGTTGTATATCTCTGTATATAGTCTTCAATCTTGTCGATTCTAACTCTTGTAGGAATATCGCTTCTTGAAATTATCTTTCATCTCTCTAAGTAAATCAAGTAGGTAAGTAATCTTCGTGTGTTGACAGCTTGTATTTTTATTAATATAGAAATTACATGTACTGAAAGCACCCAAGGTATAAAACTACACCAAACAAGTGATGTTTAATATACAAATATATTACAATGCAGGAGTTAAGATAATAAGATAAACGCATAAATACGAGTCATTAAATTACTCCACGCTTATACTTATTCGTCATTGAAGAAAAACAAGTCTTCACGGAGAAAATAAATGTTGTCACAAAGTATTAACTAACCGATGAAGTTAAGGGTATCATGTTTTCAAAATGCTCAATGATAATCCTATCCTGACGAGTTTAAAGATTTAATTTACAAGAAAAAAATCCAGTTCTGCCAATTTTGGCCAACTTTAGAACTTTTGTGTCATTATTTTTGAAAATGTTCTTCCAATCTTCTTCCACAAAATCATTATTAGAAATTGCGGTTTGTAGAAATTTTTTCACTCAGTCACTGCGACTAAACGTTTGCATGACATTTTGGGATATAATGAATAAAATTGCTTTATTTTCGACAATACTTTTAAAGATTCAAGGGTCCTCGAGGATTAATCGGTTTTGTAATTTTTATTTTTAATAAAAATAATTATACATACCATTAAAAATATATATAGTTTTATACTCACTAAAAAAAGTAAATAAACGTATAAATTGAACCAAACATTATTTTGCTAACAATTTAAAAAACTTAAACAAATATTTAATTATATTAAAACTTCTTTTTTAAAATAAAAAATCATTTCAAAATATATTTATTTCTATATATATGTAATTGTTAAGAAATTGACAGCCATGACCACCTAGGAGGCCTATTTCTTAACTAGTCGATCTTAAATCGGTGACCAATTTATCAATTAGGACAAAATTGGATCATATTTTAGAAATAGGGCAATTAGGTGTCTCCTAGGTGGGTTATGTGGCTTATTTCTAATGATGTTCAACATTCAAAACTCAGTGCCAAATAACAGTAGTAGTTTGACATATTGTGTCTTAAAATGCCATGCATGTGCTTAGTCAACATGACTAAGAAAAAATCCCACATATAGCGACTGTCAGTACTGATTGTGGAAAAGATAGTTGAACTTAAATATTGTAAAAAGTAATAAAAAAATAGTTTAAAGTTGTGCAAAGATGGCATATCTAGATTTTTTTTCTTTAGCATGATAGATTGTGTTTGACATTCTAAGAAATATCTGATAGAAAAATACTCTTCTATTTTATAGGAGTACATGAGTAAATAGTAAAATATGAGGATATGACCGGTGTTGTGACCTACAATAAGGTGAAGTAGTTAACATCGAACGCACAAGCAATGACTATTTCTATTATAAACACACTCTATGAGATTTCTATCCTTTTCAACATTACTTCGCTCAGAAAACTACAGAATTAGAATTTTTGCGACGTCTAATGGGATTGCATCATGCACTCGTGAGCAATTTCATTTCGCCTTCGTATCGAGCACGTACGCTCATACAGTTTTGAAATGTGCACTGCGTTGCTGGTGACGAGATACCACAAGTTGCTATAGCAACCTTTTGGTCACTTTTGCGAAAATTCTTTCTGCGGGAAAACCTGAAAGACACAAATAATTTGTTCACCCAGTTCGGCAACATCCTACGTCTAGGGAGGATAACTCTCTGTACTCAAGATTCTACTATATCAGTTAGAGTACAAGACTTCCAGAACACAGCCTACGCTACTTCAATCCTTACTTCTAACATAGTACGAATCCACTGCTCAATCTGATCACACAGATTAGCTACAATGTCTGATCACACAAACACCATCACAAGGTAACTTACTTCCATAATAGATAGCTAACAGTTCTACAACTCTCAACCTATCCTATTACAAAGTATACCTAAATGATGGTGCAGCAACTTCTTCCGCCAAGTTGCTGACGCTTCTGTCGACGACTCTTGATTCAGTCGGACACTCTGCGCTGCTCCCCCTTCCTTAATCAATGACTTCCCGTCACTATCTAGAAGCACGCTCAAACAGCCTGTGCAAGTCACACTCCACTTCTGTCTTTCACACGGTCGCTCGGTCTGTCAATGAAGATCCGCTCCAATTGACTCCTTCGAATCAAAGTAGGATCAGACTTCTTCAGTCCTGATCACTCTTCTTCTCTCACACAATCAACGCTCCAACACTCTATACTTTTGTGGACTCTGGTATTTTCTCTCTGTGTGTGTACTTGATTCCATGCCCTGTTGGTTTGGTCTCTGCCTGCATATTTAGCTTCAGCACCTCAGCAATTTGGAAACTATAGTCCGACTCGACTTAGGAACTCTTCCTAATCGATAATGACATGATCCGAATCTTCCCTTGGATTCCTGGAAGTTTGTTTAGATTTTGTTTCCAAAAAAACAACTTAGAAAAAAAAATCTTGTTTGCCTTCATCCGAGCCTCTACTGAAGATCTCTGATCAACTGGGACTCTCTCTGACCATTGCTACGTCGACAGCAATCATCGGGACATCCTCCGAGCTCCTCCAGATTGAACGGCTACAAAGATACTCTCTTGACGCTTTAGCCTTGAATCTTCAAAGAATGTTATAGGCTCTTCTGGTTCTTGTCTTGATCCGTTCTGATTATATGTACCAGCTTCAATCGTCATAAGATGTTATAGCTTCTTCTGACTCTTTTGTTTTGTCAGTCTTCATTTGCATGTACCAGCTCCTGGTACCACAGGATGCAGTAACATCTTCTTCCGCTCGGTTTTGTCATAGATGCCATATCCATAACAAGTTTATTCAACGAACATAGTTCCACACATTACTCTTGATAAATGATGAAGGTGCACTGGAAAGAGAAATGGAATCCTTTTTTTTTGGAACCTACACTAACGAGTTGTTCAATCTATCTCATTGAAGTTCAGCATTTCCTCGTCATGTCGATAAATATCCTCCTTCGCCATACTCAATGCCTATGTAAAAACTCCAAATTTCAAACACAAGTCCAAGCATGATCGACCAAACATAATCAACCTAAATTCCCAATTCGACAACTAGTAAGTGACTCCATTACCCACGCATACTACAAGTATTGGGATGGAGAGGGGAAAACTACCTTATCGCTCTCTCCCAGCTCATTGAGTTTGGCTTTAATTGGTTCGGTAGCAAATTAGTACTCCTTCGAGAAAGGAACTAATCGTGATCTTAACATGCTAACTCATCGGTCAAAACATTAGCTCATTATCTATATTGAAATTCTGCAGCGTTGCTGATGCGGAGTTATAGCCTCTGGAGTTATAGCTTCTGTTTAAGCACTCTCTGTATCTTTCTGCGGAATTACTCTACTGGCAGAATAAGAAAGATATAGTATTTGTTCACCCAGTTTGGCAACTTTCCTACGTCTGGGGAGGATACACCGATCCTCAAGATTTCACTATTTTAGTTTGAAGTACAAAGGACTCACACCTGTACTCTTCACCTAGCCGAAATCTTACGTTCACTCTAATCACCTAGACTAGCTAACAGTCTGATCACGCAGACTCTCTTCGTGCAACCTACACACCCTTAATAACAAATAGCTACAGACTTGACTCTCAGACTTACCCTATTCTATTACAATGTGTAGCTCACGAAATGCTTAATCACATTCTTCACCAGAGTTGCTGTATCTTTAGTCAACGACTCTTCCAACTCTCCCGCCAATCAATCGGATACCATGAGTTCTGCAAACTCAGTCTCTGTTCCCCCTCAATCAATGACACACTCTGTCAATATTGGGCAGCCTCGATCAGCTCTCACTCAGCCTGCGACAATCCTGCCGCAGCTATTCTCCAGGCTCTGATTGATCCTTCCACGAGCAGCGCTCTAGTTGAACTCCAGGGATCAATGCTGAATCAAACTCTAGGAATTCTGATTCCTTCTGCACAACACCAATCTTCAACCCAATCTGTATACCCTACTACCGTAGGTTGATCTCTGTGTGTTTTCTCTCGTGCTCTCGTTGTGTGGCTCATCTCTGTCTCATGTGCTCTCAGAAGCTGCGTCTAGCCTTCCTTTTCAAGCTCTTCAGATCGCCTGGGATGGAAACCTCATTTCCATCATTATCAGAATCTTCTCCTAGATTCTAGCTAGGTTGTTGAAGATTATGTTGCCTAATATGAACTTTAGGATCCTTATCTTCTTCGACCATGTGCTGAAGATTGCTGACCTCATTATGACTGCTGCAGAGCTCCCTGGGCTTCCCCGATGCCAGCCGTACCATGTCGGAACCTCTCCGTGAGTCTCCAGGTTGTTCGGACATACTGCTCTAGCTCTGGGTCATCAAGGAATGCTGAAGCAGACTCTGGTTCTTTATTGATGTCGCTTGTTGCTGTTTTGTCAGTCTTCAGATTGTGCTCCAGCCCCCAGTCTTCAGGTGGTGCTTCAGCACAATCTTATGTTGTTTTGTCACCGATGTCATTGCCTTAACATATTCCATTCTTAATGAAATGTTTCCTTTTCTTGAGCGTTTGTCCCTTTCTAAACTGTTTTCTAGTATTTCATGCAAGATTTATCTAAGGGAAATGAATAAACTCGACTTGAAATCAAGCAAATATAGCATTTTAGTAGAAAAAAAAGATCGCCTGTGCCATTTCAGCGTTTGCTGACCAACACAAGGAGCACGGCACACCCACACTCTCGGTCCGGGCGCCATGCTGCATAGATGATGGATAAAAGCATTGGGAAGTTTAGTGGACTAAACTTCAAAAAGATGGAATTAGAAGATGCTCCTCTACTTGACCATCAATTTGTTGGCTAGGCTCTTAACCGAATATCTTCCTATTCCTAAGGGAGATAAACCGACTCAGAAGTGCACATGGAAACATTCTGACTCTCTATTTTGGAACAATGTCATGAACAATCTAAATAACGTACTATACAATGTGTATAACATCAAACACTAATCCAAGGAACATTATGCATGCTCCAAGAAATATTTTGTAGACCACTTCCTTGAGCTTCAAATGGTGGATTCAAAGTTGATGGTAATGCATCATGTTGGACTCAGTAGCACAAATGATCTATAGCCGATACGTTCTGTAATTGTGAATTCCACTATGATTTTGTTAACATTTGCACAACATGTGAATTATGTATGAAACTTCAGAATGCATACATACCGAATGAGACAATGCATGTCTTCATTATTCATGTATCTACCTTAAGTACCAATATATAAGAAAATCACTTCTCACTCTCACTGAATGGAGTTTACACACACAATAATTGTATCCCATCTTTTTAACAAAAGAAGATGATAATTCATTATACTTGAACATCATGAACCGAAAGCATACATAAAATCATATATATTTTAATCCATTAAATATGTGTTATTGAGTTTCACGTATGACAAATGTATTTTTAACCTTTAATATTGTTAATTTATGTTTTAGGGGTCAAGTTGCAGTGAAACACAATTTATAGCCTTGGTAAGTCCAAGGGTTGATCCAAGGAGCAAGCGTGCATATATACTAAGCTAGAAAGTATTTCTACTTAGCTATTCTACCAAGAAAAGATGTAAATTTATCTCCTAATGAAAAGATTGAGATTTCTACCAATAAAGAAAGCATTCCAGAATCAAACTTCTCGTGTGTATTCATTCAATTTATGCACCAAACATATATTTACTCAAATCATACAATGAATTGGAATAAACCATGTACGCTCAAATTTTGCCGAACACTTCTGGATCATTGCTTTTCGCGGTACATCTTGTACTACGAGTCCTTCCAGCGAGGCATACACTCGACTATGCTTAACCATGAATATCCAATCAACATTGGTAACTACTAATAATGTTAGGACCGCATTAAGAACTTGTTTTCAAATAGGCGATATTAACTCCCCTACGTACCAAATCATATACTACCAACATAGCTACTATGATTAGAAATCAATCCTACATAATTTTGGTTAATTACTTCATATATGGTGATATTGATTCTTAACCTAATTGTCCTTAAGACAAATTTGCACAGAACATAGCATTAAGAAATGTAGAATCAAACACATACATATAATTTGGAATAAAGTCTATATTAAATCGCATGAAAAGAGTTCATACAACACGGGATGCATAGGATCCTAGAATAATATAAATACTCACGATTCATCGTAAGACAACAAGAATACATTGAGTTAAAGAACATAAAGAAAAAAGAAACAAGGAGTAGACGAAGAATCGTTCACTACGAACGCCGAATCTTCACTCTCTTAATTCTTCCATCGTTCGTTTGGCTCTAGGTCAAAATCTCTCTCCTCAAGTTAGGTCAAGATTCTCAATTCTCGGCTCCCCTCTTGAATGGCAGCGTTTCTATTTATACGAGCAGATTCGTGCTTCAGAGTATTTTGCCCGTATTGGCCCAATACGGCCGTACCCAAAGGCGGTAAGGTCGTATTGCCCATGAAGCAATACGAGCAAAGCTCAACTCCGTTCCTTCAAGACAATACCTTATGCTTGGTATGACCGTATTAGTCATGAACAATACTGCTGAACGGACATAAACACATTTAGAGGTTTCAAACCCATACTCGCCCTTTGGTATGACCGTACCGCTTATCGGTACGGGCGTACCGGTCGTACCTAGCCCATATGGATATGGGCTGTTGTTCACTCTGCACCATGATTCAAACTTCAATCGCTTCTTTGGCCATTTAAATATTCAAATTTTGTGTTGATGTAAACTAGGAAGTTGTAGCCCTTTGAGTTATCATTCCAAAAAGGTATGACATGCCTCAATCAGATAATGATTATACGATCAGCAAGCCTGTGAAAATGAATAGGTCAATCTACTCATATTTGGTCTGTTTTCATCTGAATCTTTGTGTTTAGCCTTATTTTGCTCCAAATGGACTAAAAAGCTTCAATTTAATATAACTTGACCTAAAACAAGAGTAATGCGATAAAATGACAACAACAAGTTTGGAAAACGAATAGGAATCTCTTGTAAATGAGTGAACATTTAATCGATTAATCGATCGATCGATCAACATCCTGAATTGTAGAGAAAATGACATCTTCTTGTGATTGCTTAAGTGAGATTCTTATTTCATGCAATGACTTAATCAATCACATCAAAATAAGAGGATCGGTTTTCTCTTCATTGACAATGCTTCAACCATATCTCTCTCTAAATTCAAAATCTTCAAGAAATTATGAGATATAAAATCTCATCTAGCAAAATATAATATATTTTTTTCTCCACATTCCACGTAACATAATTGGAATTTGAATCTTATGAGGTAAAGGATATTTGATCACAAAATGTATGCACTTTTACTTGAAATCATTGTCTTTATATTTGTGTTACAAAATACCAAAATATTGGCAGATATTGTATTTAATAAAGAAAAAATTAGACCAAAATAATATGTTCACTAAAATTGTATTACAATCGAATTTAAATAGGTGGGTATACTTCCATCACTAGATACATATCACAACATTGATTTCTACCTTGTGTATAATTAAAATAGTTTGCAAGTGATATCTTTGTGCATGTGATCAAACATTTGATAGTAAACTTCTATCAAATACTGAACCTTTCTATGGGTCGAATGAACATTTCTATGGAAACTAATTAATTGTCGCATGTCATTACCACTGACATATTTTTAACTCTTTGCTAGATCATTACCATCATGTGGGCGACTATTATCTGCATGATCATCAAACATGAAGTATCTGAATATTTTAGTTGGTCAATCAACATAATATAGGTCATTGTAGTGACTTATTATTTCAATTAATTAATCAACCGTAAAATCTATCAAAATACTTAACGGAAGCCATAATTTGAATTTGATGTCAAACCGGAATCATGCAGTTCTAAAACATCTATATACCGAAATTTTTAAAAGTAGATTACCAAGATAATAACACATCATTAATAGCAAGTTTATGGACAATGGTAATAACTTGTAAATGATATACTGTTGTAGTGATCAAACATTGACGATGAGATATGTCAAGTAATAAATTATTTATGCATGTATTTATTTTCACACCAAAAATATTAAAGAATTGTCACATGTTTATCACCACAAATATGTATGGCAGATACATTAACTATTAATTTACCTGTGGGCTAGTTAAATAATCGTGTAAATACATTCATCCTAATAGAATGGCAATCTATGCTGATAAGTCACTATGGTGATCATGTTTTCATTTTCATTTAACCTATTTAGAATGGTAGCTCAAAAATGAATGTGAACAATTAAATATTGAAAAGAATGTTTGTTCAAAAAAGTTATGGTGCTAACAAATTCAGATTGAACATAATGGATTAATCAATAAATTTGAACCATAAATAATTTAACTAGTCTGAATTTAAAATATCATTAGACCATATTCAATAAACCCGAGTAAAATCAAACTGAACCAACATTCAAATCAAATTGATGTAACAAGCCGAAATAAAATCGTACTAAATCAATCTTAGAATCAAATTAAATTGATTTATCAAGCCATAATAAAATTGTATTAAATCAATTTACACAATACATCCCATGACTAATACTATTTCTGATAAGCCTGTCAAAATTTGAATCACTTTATTTGTCTTATCTTTAATGATCATATATAATTATTTAAATTGAACCTTGGGTCTGATTGTATTAATAATAAATTAATATATATTCATTCTTATAATTTAATGCGAGACAATTACAAATGAGGATCTCAAACAAAAAAGGAAATGACAGACTAGCCAGATCATCTAATTGTAGTCGTGTCTTAATAAAAATCCGTCCGTCAAAGCCTTCTGCGAGACAAATGACATTTCTACCTCAAAATAGAGAGCGCTGCTGGTGGCTCCATGCCCTTGACTTCAGCCTACCTCGCTGCCACAGTCTTTAATGTAACACAAACTTCATAAATTGCTTGCCAAAAGTATGTAAACAAGCATAAAATGTAGTTGGAAGTGAGTTATGTAATATTTCGTGGACCAAAGTAACCAGCACCAATTCTCCAAGACAGAAATGCAATAAGAATTAAAAAGAAAGGAAACAAAAAATAAATTCTTTCATATTTTGTGCACGCCCTAAACAATAGAAATTTTTTTAAATCTGTCATAAATTGAGAAAGTGGTTTCTTTTTTGCCACACTTTCTATAAACATTTTAGTTATGTCCCTTTCTGAAGAAGCGTTGTTAGAAACAACGCTTATATTTAAAAGTGTTGTTTCTAACAGTGCCTTATATCATAATTTTACTTATATGATGTTGATGTATCATGTAAATAGGCACTGTTACTTAAAATTGTTGTTTCTAAACAACGCCTTATATCATGATTTTAATTATATGATGTTGATGTGTCAAAAAACAGTTGATGTGTCATGTAAATAGGCACGCTTTTAAATAAAAGTATTGTTAGGAACATCGCTTTATCAGAAAAAGAACGCAACTGGAATATTTTTGAAAAGTGGGATAATAAAAGAACAACTATCTCAAACTAGGACCGATTTGAAAATTGTTCAAAAACATAATGTCAATGAAAGATTGTGACAAGAAAAATATGACTCACAAATGAAAATTTGATATAGTAAAAGTCAAATGTGTATAGAAAAATGAGTGATTGTTTTTTAAAGAAAATATAAAAAAATGCGTGGAAAGGGTTGTCACGGACTTAGATGTTGACTACTAAGTCGTGCGGCGCTTAGCTAGGACTTTCATCCAAACTAGCTAAGAAAGTCTTTCCCGAAAATCGTTAAGTGCACAAAAGCGACTTAGGACTTAGAACACTAGAGCGCAAGAGAACTTTGTGAGAGAGATGATTTGTATTGCCAAGGATGGTTTGGAGCAAATGACTCCTCCACTATTTATACACTTAGGCCTCCTCGATGGACGGCCAAGATTAATTCTATCCTATGGTCATAAATACAAGTCTAGAATATTCTAGGATATCTACAAGGGTGAAGACCTTTCCACCATCTTCCGGAAGCTTCCAGGGTCTTCTATGAGGTTCCACGCTCTTCCGGGACTTGGGTTGGGTCTTCCTCTTCTTTGGGCTAGTCTACGTGGGCTAGCCTTTGGGCTAAGTGATGGGTTAAGTCACTTAGTCCAATTTCCTTTGTCATGGCCCGGTCTTAACCCCCATTTGTGTAGTCCAAAACAAAAGGGCCGTGACAACAGGGTAGAACCCATCAGCGTGAAATTAATGACGTGTGGACCTTGCCACGTTCATCAAGTGTTACAGCATTTATATATGTATATTGATGAGAAACAGTACTGCAGTAACTATTTAGTAAAACACTGCTTAAATATGGAAGTGTCTTTATAGTTGAATATGAATGCCAAGTGTACATATATTGGTGTCACACTATAAACTTGACCAATGTAGTCCTCATTTCTCACTTGATCTTTCTAAAAAGTGGGATCAAGAGGCTTCTAGCTAGCTAGCCAGTTAATGACTTTACCGACATGAATGTGTTATCAATAATATTTCATATGATACAAACAAACTATAATACTTTTCACGTCTCTTTCAGTAAAATCTACCTAAGCAAGAGTGAGAGAGAGAGACTTTTAGATGATTCTGCAGAGGGTGGATTCTTATCGTACAGCTCATGATATCGACCATCAACTAAAACTATATATTCAGAGGCAGAGAATGAAACGAGACTCCATAACTGAGGAGGAATTTAATGTTGTTGGAGCACAACTTCAAAGAGCGATGATACAAGGGATTTACAGGGAAAGAAAGTTTATTGTTACATTCGTATATTTATATCTAAACGTGTCGATTTTGGCTGTATCGATCAACAATCAATATGATGTAAGAGGTTGTATCACACCATGGGGTACAGGAAGATTCGTCTAAATTGGTTGGGTATCTGCAACCATACATCATGATTCTGAATTGTTTGCACAAGATGCCCATCAATCAATATGATGTTTTTGACATATTCTTAATGTTACTAACAGCACGTCACTAACTATTGTTAATGTTAGATCCTGGTATTTCATGGATGTTTGAAGGGCATATTTTTGACAAATAATGCAAAACTAATACGGCTGTGACAGAGGGTAAGACAATGATAGTTCAAACAGGCGCGTGCAAAAAGATCAATCGAGGTCAGCGAATATATTGCGTCGTCCAACAAATATTCTTGGAGATATTCTGGGACCAATATTCTCCAAGATACTGCAGCTCCGGAAGATTAGATTTCGTGCCTGAATTAGAAAAGCATAATCAAACACTATTATGTTCCCTAAGAGATGAAAATATAATCTAATCTATATATTTGAGGGAATCGGAAAATGAAGAAGTGATCCCGAACAATCTGATCTGAGAACGAACAAAGACGGAGCTAGCAGAACTACGATCAACTTAAGAGATCGATAGAAATTGAGAGCGCAAGAATCTAATAGCAAATGCTCAAGAAAATCATTGAACAGACTGTGTTATAGTGCTGATATTCTCGGGAAGAGAATTACCGATTTGTGGGAGACCGATCGGGGTGGAAAGAGAAGGATCTCAGTCTGAGGGAGTTAGACGCACTCACAGTGGTTCAACTACATAGTGGTAACAATTGACATTGTGTTACTTAAAGATGTATTGTACTTGATTGTATACATTGTGAAGTGATTTCCACTTGGGGATCCGAGAAACTCCCCCTGAGTAGGCTCGATGAGCTGAACAGGATAAACATATCATGTGTCATTTACAGTCATTCGTACCATTTCTGTTGTGATAACAATTATCGACATGCGATCTGTTAAAGCATTGTGAAATAGCTAATAGTGGTCTAGTACAGTCCGAGTGGAACATACATACAACCTTCAATTGGTATCGAGCGGGACACTCGGTGCACAGAGTGTGATCCAAGGCTATAATAGAACTGTTCAAAATGAGTACGAAAGAAGGACAAAACATCACTCGGCCTCCTCTTCTCGATGGTTCAAACTATCCTTACTGGAAAACACGCATGAGGGCATTCATTAAGTCTATTGATGATCGAGCATGGAGATCCATTATCTCAAAATATGATACACCATTGGTCATGGATATAGACGGTGTGGCCTACTCTAAACTGAAAAATCAATGGACAGCAGATGAGGACCGTGCTGCTGCAACAAACGCCAAAGCATGCAATGCAATCTTCAATACTGTTGAAACGGACATTTTCAGATTGATTTCAACCTGTGAAGTAGCAAAAGACGCATGGGACATACTTGAGACAGCCTTCGAAGGAACTGACAAGGTGAAATAGTCTCGGATGCAGATGATCACTACCAGATTTGAGAATCTGAAAATGAAGGAGGAAGAATCGATCACTGAATTCAATGCAAAATTGATGGGCATTGCCAACGAAGCTCATGCGCTTGGAGAGCCGATCAGTCATCAAAAACTTGTCAAAAAAGTCTTGTAGTCACTTCCACAGAAATATGCAATGAAAGTAACAGCTATTGAGAAAGCTCATGATATAAAGGCAATGAGACTTGACAATCTGATGGAATCCCTTTGGACATTTGAAATGAAGCTAATATCTGAAGCACCTGAAAAGAAACCTCGGGTAAAAGCTCTCAAAAGTGAAGCATCAGAATCAACTGAAGATGAGGAAGAGATGTCTGTGCAGATGTCCCTACTGGTGAAAAAATTTGACAGATTTATGATAAAATTGAACCAGCGTCAGTCCCAACAGAGAAACAAATCTGGAACAGACATTAGAAATCGACAAGATGGAAAATTCAGAAAAACGAGAACCACTAAAATTCTAAAGGGAGAAAAAAATAAAGAGATTCAATGCTGAGAATGTGAGGGATTTGGTCACATCCAAGCAGAATGCGCAAACACTCTTAAGAAACAGAAACGGGCACTCTTAGCCAGATGGAGCGATAGTAAGACTGAAACAGAAGGTGAAGAATTCAATTATCTGACTCTCACTACTTTCACAGAAGCTACCATCCCAAAACTGGAGAACTCAGAATCAGATAATTACAGTGAAAGTGATAGTGACACAAAAATCACCAAAGAAACAATAGCTGAGAAATACAAGGCTTTGTACGAACAGTGGGGAGGCAGTTAAAGCAAATTCCAAACTAAGCAAGCAAGTTGAGCCTAAAAGCTGAGAAATACGAACTATCTAAATCAGTTAAACGGATGCAGACAGAACTTGAAAAAGAGAAATTTAAACGCTCAGAGGCTGTGACACAGCTGTTGAGGGTAAGCAAGTATGTTTGTATGATAAATAATGGGACAAAGAAACTTGACTCTATCTTGGGTGCTCAGCGTACGAATCGTGGGAGTCCTGGCTTGGGCTATGAGCATCAGTAAGACTGTGTTTGTTCAAGCTAAAAATCTTAATTATGCTAACAGTATTCATCCCAGTCACAAAATTAATATGCTTTGGATAAAAGACAAGCGTATCTGCCATTTTTGCAATACTTAAGGTCACATCTAGAGAAAGTGCTCCACATTTCTTGCAAAATATTGTCAAAAAAATCTGTGCTTGTCTCAAAGACTTACACCAACCATTTCTACGTCGCATACAGCTCGTCTAGTCACCCTGAGAAAGACCGGTGGTACTTTGACAGTGGTTGTTCAGCCCACATGACCAGAGAAGCCAGCTATCTAACTGATGTACAGAACCTGGATGGACGATTTGTTACATTTGGTGATGGAGGAAAAGGAAGGGTCATTGGTCAAGGTACATTATCAGTTCGAGGGATGCCTACAATTAAAAAGGTGTTTCTTGTGGAAGGTCTTCAAGCTAATCTAGTAAGTATAAGCCAACTATGCGATGGAAAGCTGAATGTCTAATTCACCAAGGATTCATGCCAAGTCATCAACAGTGAAGGGAAGTGTGTTATGAGAGAAGATCGTTCATTAAAAAACTGTTATTTGTTGAATTCTAACACAGAGTCTATCACAGCTCACTGTTTTCTATTTAAACAGGATGAACTGATTCTGTGGCACAAGCGTCTAGGACATTTGAATCTCAAGGCTCTCAGGCAGATATCTAAACATGGACTGGTGCGAGGAATACCCGAACTGGAAGGAAAGACTGATGATATGTGTGGTGAATGTAAGATAGGAAAACAGACAAGGTCAGCTCACCCTGGAACTAATCAAATCCGTACAACCAAAATTCTTGAACTACTACACATGGACCTAATGGGTCCCATGCAGACTGAAAGCATTGGTGGTAAGATCTATGTTCTAGTATGTGTTGATGATTTTTCCCGTTTCACCTGGACTGTGTATCTCAAACAAAAATCAGACACTGTTTAAGCTGTGATTCACCTGATTCTGAAACTGCAACGTGAAAAAAAGGCACAACTCTGATTGCAATCAGGAGTGATCATGGTAAGGAATTCGAGAACAACAACATGGAAGAATTTTGTCTTAAATAAAGCATACTTCATCAGTTCTCAGCACCCATAATGCCCGAACAAAATGGAGTTGCTGAGAGAAAGAATCGTACCATTCAAGAAATGATGCATGTCATGCTTCATGGAAAAGGGTTGGCTCTAACCTTCTGGGCAGAACCAATCAACACTGCCTGTTACACCCTGAACAGAGTTCTTGTTCGCCTTGGAACCCAGAAAACCTGCTATAAAACCCAGAATCCACGGGTTCTTCGGGAGTACGTGCTATGTTTATGAGGATCGAGAATACAAAAGGAAAATTAACCCCCGTAGCAGTGAAGCAATATTCTTAGGATATTCTACAAATAGTCGAGCGTACCGTGTCTATATCAAGAAATCAAAAACTGTTGCGGAGCCAATAAACGTGGAAATTCAAGACTCATGTTACTCGATCAACAAAGATGAATATGATGTTGTCTGTCCTAATATAGGTACCAGAAAACCATCTCAGAGAGAACATATACGTGTTTCAGAGTTTGTACCAGTAATTCACTATGTTGAACATGTATCAGACACAGAACCAGATTAAGTTCCAACCATTCAACCGCCACACGCATCCAGAAAAATCATCCAGTGACCGATATTATTGGAGATCCACAAGCACCCAAAAGAACCTGTGGCAAAGTTATTGATTTTTCAGAAATGCTAAGTGGATCATGTTTTCTATCATCAGTTGAACCTAAGAAAATCAAGGAAGCAATCCTGGATGAACATTGGGTCGGTGCTAAGCAAGGCAAACTCTCAGAATTTTCCAGAAATGATGTTTGGACACTTGTACCGAGACCAGCTGAAGCAAACATCATCGGTACAAAGTGGATTTTCAAAAACAAGATAGATGAGAAAGGAAACATCACTCAGAACAAAGCACAGTAGGTGGCACAAGGGTATGCACATATTGAAGGCATAGATTTTGATGAAACATTTGCTCTGGTTGCTCGACTTGAGGTGATTAGACTATTGCTAGCTCTTGCATGTCACCTACAATTCAAGGTATTTCAGATGGATGTAAAAAGTGAGTTTCTCAACGGATGGCTAAATGAAGAAGTATGTGTGGCTCAACCTAAGGGGTTCGAAGACCCATATTATCCTGATCATGTAAATCGGCTCAAAAAGGCCCTATATGGACTGAAACATGTGCCCAGAGCATGGTATGAACGGCTCACGATATTTCTTGTTCAACATGGCTATGTGCGAGGGGGAGTGGACATGACCTTGTTCGTGAAACATCCAACAAGAATTCATCATTGCACAAATCTATGTGGACCACATTAGTATTTGGGTCTCAATCACAACATTTAGATGATCAGTTTGTAACAGATGCAAAGTGAATTCAGACGAGTATGTTGGGGGAAATGATCTACTTTCTTGGCCTACAAGTACATCAAAAATCGGATGGTATCTTCATACACAGAGCAAGTATTCCAGAAACTTGGTGAAGAAGTTCGAATTGGAGAATGCCATCCATAAGCACACTCCCACCGCTACACTTGTAAAAATCACAAAAGATGAATCTGGAGTGAGTGTTGAACAGACCCTGTACAGGAGAATGATCGGGAGTTTACTTTATCTTACTGCCAGCCGACCAGACATCTGCTATGCTGTAGGAGTCTATGCCAGGTACCAAGCAAACCCAAAAGAAAGTCACCTTGCAAGTATAAAAAGTATAATCAAATACATAAGTGGAACAGCAAACTACGGACTCTGGTACACCAAGGATAGCAGTTCTCACTTAGTTGGGTATGGGGATGCTGATTGGGCAGACAGTGCAGAAGATCGAAAAAGCACTTCCGGTGGATGCTTCTTTCTAGGAGACAACTTAGTATCATGGTTCAGTAAGAAGCAAAGCAGTATATCATTGTCTAATGCAGAGGCTGAATACATAGTTGCAGGAAGCTGTTGCGCCCACATGATCTGGATGAAACATATGCTGGAAAAGTATGGTCTGAAACAGGAGGAGATGATCTTATTCTGTGACAATATGAGTGCAATTAACATCTTTAGAAATCATGTTCAGCATTCTAGAACAAAACATAGTGACAACAAGCATAACTTCATTCGTGAGTTAGTTGAACAGAAGGTCATCACACTGAAACATGTATCCTCCGATAAACAACTAGCTGATATCTTCTCTATAGCTTTGAACAATGCTTAGTTTAAAACACTTACACTTGCCTTGGGTCTATGTGTTGTCAACACTTATGTCAGATTCAAAAAAGCTGGACCGGATCCTAATCACTTTGCATTTTTTGACCCAGACAAAGTAAATTGAAACATGGATCTCTAAAGCGATATTTGTTTTGGAAAGGAAAATCAACAAATAATCTAAATATATTCATGATACAACAGTTAGGGTTTCCAAATTTAAACTTTAAAATCTTCTAAATCATTACCTAATTTTTCGCAGAACATTCAGCAAAGTTTTCTTGAGAAGTATAAGTGAAATATCTAGTCTATGGAAGAAATCTCGACATCGAAAAAAATGGTAGCATCCAAGAAAGCCTCCGCCAGTGCTGCAGCCGATATCTCCGCCTCATCGGCTCCGGCAAGATCGACCAGAGCAGCAGCGTCACTGAGAAAGGAAAAATATGCTGCGGACTCCCAAATACCTGTCGAAATTCAAGCAACAAAGAAGGAGGAAGAAGGAGGAAGGAAGCGGACAAGCCTCCTGTACCAAAGCCGTTGGTAACTGAACATGTGATTAATCTGTGATTACTCCTGTGGTAGAGGGTGATAAGTGTGAAGATTTGACAATGGAAGTTGAAATAGATCGTGTTGAGAACATATCTAGGGAGGTTAGTATGCTTGTTGGTTCAATTGTTCAGGGGGAACAATCGGCTGAAATGACTGAGGCGACTGAGCGGCAGAAGGCTGAGTTGGTCAAGAGGTCTCTAGCTGACAAGATTAACACAAGCTTGTATCAACAGAAGGAAGTTGCAGGGCAGAAGAAAAGCAAGGAATCTTGGTCAGCCAGGGTGTTTGCATAAAAGACTAGGAAGAGAGTAAATAAAACTGAAGTTGTAGTAGGGCATAGCTCAGTGGACGCCGTTCCCATAGATAGTGAAGTCCCGATGACTGAAGGTATTAGTGGGGAAATTATCACAGAAGATACTGTCCAGTTGACTGAAGGAGAGGAAGAACATAATGAAGTCTTAGTAGTTGATGTAATCCACGCTGCAGCTGTTAAAGAGGACACTAATGAGGAGACAAAGCAGGACAAGAACCATAGTGATGGTTGTCTACAAACCGCTGACAATGTCTCCTCCTCAGAAGATAACCTAGGCTGAGGCTGATCCTGCCAGATCCCCTATCAAACCCACTGCATCTGAGCCAGTTATTGTCGAAGATACTCTGGGTATTTCTGAGAAAGTCCTTGTAGCGAATGATCTGGAAGAGGAAGTAAAAGTATCATCAGTCGCCGAGCTGTTATCCAAGAGAAAAAGGGGGAAAGATGTAGTGTCCAGCAGAAAGGCAGAAAAGGAAGGCTCTGAGACAGGGGGAGCAGCTCCAAAAGAAAAGGGTAAACGTGTTGCTACGAAGTCATTGAAGGAATTATTTTCTAAATTTGGGGTGTGGTTTAGTGATAGTGAGAATGCAAAGAGGTGGAATATTATTTTGGGACGAAAGCTAGTTCAAGAGAGAGTATACATGAAAAGGAAATTTGAAGTTCCAGAGGTGGTGAGTGCCATAGAGGAGGCTGGTCTAATGAAGACTCTCACGCTGCCTCAACAGTTCTCTGAACAGCTGGTTCATGAACTTGTTGGGAATCTGACACAACAGTTAAGAACAAAGTCCAGCGCAGACTAAGGTAAGAGGGCAGCGAGTTGTGATCACTCCAGAATCCATCAACGAGTTCATCGAAATTCATCTAGTAGAATCTGTGCTAGAGGTACCAGATTGGGGAGAAATTTCTGCAGAAATCACCAATGGCCGTATAACATCATGGAAGAAGATTTCTAATGAGTAGACACCTGACATCTAAATATGCCATCTTTCATGGAATTTTTATTAGAAACTGGATGCCCACACTACACAAAACTACTATCAACAAGACCATTGCAACATTTATTCTCCATGTGGCACAAGGAGTAAAGGTAAATGTGGGACAAATTATTTTTAACCATCTGTTCCAGCACATTGTTTCTAATCTTACTAATGTCCCGATTGGCTGTCCTTCCATGCTGTTTGAGATGATTGCAAATCAGTGCCCTGACTTATGTGACGACTCAATCAAAATGTCTCCTCCTCCTGCACCATTCAGCATGAATTATAAGTTGTTCACTCGGAAACATCAAGTGGATGTCATTGTTCATGTCTTGGTTCAGCAAGCATTGCTAAGACTAAAGGAACCATCTTGTGGAACAGTGGTGTTCAAGAAGTCTGGACAAACAGCCTCAAACTCAAAGGTAATTGCAAGACTTCAAAAGCATCTGTTAATGCTGAAATCGTGTCTTCTCAGATTACAGCAGTAAAAAGAGAAGTGAAGCTAATTCTGCAGAATCTCAAGTACCCACTGGAGGAAGATGACTCCCAAGCCGAACTTGACACTTCTGATTCAGACGAGTAAACCAGAGACTACGAAAAAATTTCTGTTTGTTATTGCTTTTTGGAATATTGTCTCTTATTTTGAACACTTCTGACGCTTAATTTGGTTATCAATCCTTGTCACTTTTGTTTACAAAAAGGGGGAGTAAAAGTACAACAAATGGGACGAACTCAGCACTCAGTGGATAAACGCCATTCTTGCCCTATGAAGAGGAAGTTTTGTCAAAAAAATGCCAAGGGCGAGAATGTTAGATCCTGGTATTTCATGGATATTTGAATGACATATTTTTGACAAACAGTGTAAACTAACATGGCTGTGACGAAGGGTGAGACAGTGACAGTTCAGACAGGCGCGTGCAAAAAGATAAATCGAGATCAACGAATATATTGCGTCGGCAAACAAATATTCTAGGACCAATATTCTCCAAGATACTGCAGCTCCAGAAGATTAGACTCCGTGCCTGAATTAGGAAAGCATAATCAAACACTATTATGATCCCTAAGAGATGAAAATATAATCTAATGTATATATGTGAGGGGATCGGAAAATAAAGAAGTGACCCCGAACAATCTGATCTGGGAACGAACAAAGACGGAGCTATAGAAATTGAGAGCGCTAGAATCTAATAGCAGAGTGCTCAAGAAAATTGTTGAACAGACTGTGTTACAGTTCTGTTATTCTTGAAAGAGAATTACCGATCTGTGGACACAGATCGAGATGGAAAGAGAAGGATCTCAGTCTGATGTAGTCAGACACACTCACAGTGGTTCAACTGCATAGTTGGTAACAATTGACATTGTGTTACTTAAGGATCTATTGTACTTAATCGTATACATTGTGAAGTGATTTCCACTTGGGGTTCCGAGAAACCCCCCTGAGTAGGCTCGGTGAGCTGAACAGGGTAAACATATATGTGTCATTTACATTCCTTCGTACCATTTCTGTTGTGACTAACAATTATCGAAACGCGATCTATTAAAGCATTGTGAAACAGCTAATAAGTAGTATGGAATAGTCCGAGTGGAGCAGACGTACAACCTTCAGTTAAGAATTAGCAGTTGTCAACTTCAAATACATATCGCTTACAACAAAATGACAATTGTGTTTTTCACCTTTTATACTTGTCAATATAAGTCTTAGGGTTTATTCGTAGTCAAATAAAATTTATGATACCGTCATAAGTCAATGATCGATCAAAGGTGTGAATGTTATGCACTATGAAATGTGTACGCACTGTTGGTGGTACGTTATAGCAAGTTTTTATAGCAACCTCTTGGGTCACTTGCAGAAATTCTTTGTTTCGGCCAAACCTGGAAGACTCGGAAACTTTTGTAACCCAGTTCGGCAACAACCTACATCTGGGAAGGGCTTATCTCCAGTCCTCAAGATTTCACTATCTCGCTTCAAGTACAAAGGATTCCAAAACTCAGCCAATGCTAGTTTAACCTCTATTTCTAACCTAGTCGAAATCCGTGTTCAATTTGATCACACAGATTAGCTACACAGTCGGATCCCACAGACTTTCTCACACTGTCTGCACACTCCAGTAATAGATAGCTACAGTTCACAAACTCAGCCATACTAAGACAATGCGTAACAGGAAGATGTTATAGCAACTTACTGTGTCAAGTTGCTGTAACTTCTGTCCACGACTCTCCAAGCACTCTCTGCTGAGAAGTCGAACTACCACAAGTTCTCCAGACTCTGTGGTGATGCTCCCCCTTAATCAATGACCTCTTTTTAATAACTGAAAACTCTACTTTGATCTCTGACATTCCACGACCGCTCCTCTTCGCGACTATACTCCAAAGCAAGTACTTGCTCTTTCAACGTACGCTCCAGTTGAAGTTCTTAGACCAAGCTTTATGTTCTGCTGGAGTACAGGGGTTGTCCGTAGCTGGGTACTCCACGTCTTTGAGTAGACTTCTTATCTAAGTCCGTCTGGCTACATTCTTCTTGGCTTCTGCTGTAAGATAGGCAAGCTCTGAAGATGACTCACAATCCTGATGCGCAGGGCAGCTTTCAGTGCAGATGTACGTGAGTCAGAGTCTGCCGCAGCATCTTCTTCAACATCGTTGGCAGCATCCAGAGCTGGATCACCTTCAGTCACATCCACAATATGTTTCTTTGAAGAGATGTGGTCCACTAAGAATACCTAGGGTGCCTCAGATAATCTTTCCGCTGGTATTATGAGCTCAGAGCCCTGCTTGATGATGATCTCATATATGAGTGATGGGAACACAATACCAAGGTTAATCATGGTACAGCCATCATAAGCAGCTATTTGTGGGAATATGACTTGCCAAGGTTGATGTTCTCCCTTTTCCCAATGTTGTATAGCAGCTGACCCATGGCCTTACTTACTTTGCCTCGGTGAGAGTTTGGCATCCAGTTCCTCACAAAAAAGGTGTATAATAGGGCGTACTTTGTATTGAGGTCAGCAGCTTCAAGGCTGTGTGTGATCTAGGTAGAGCACAACCCCCTGGGGTTAGGGTGGCAACTATCAGATCAGGGCTCACCTCAGCCGGAGGCCTGACATCTCCCTTTATCCCAAGATATTCATTAATCTCAGCAGGGACAACTTTACACTTAACTTTATCACAAAGACATTACCATAATATCTACTTCCAGCCGATCCAAACTCATCAAGTAAGTTCACTAAGAATTCATTGACTAACTGAGCATTGTACTTCTTAGTGACGGTGAGAGAGTGAAACAAGTTTACCTCCTTTAGCAAGAGGATGACCCAGGGACTTTGAATTTATCTTCCTCCTACGAGCCAGTCACTTCTTGATTTATGAACCAAATGCCCCTTTGAACGAATCCAGGCATTATGGGGCTGGGCTGCTGAGTCATTGATTCCCCCTGTGAGGATTCAACAATCCTTTTCTACTGGCTTGCGGGGATTGTGGCCACCCTGAAGTCATCAGACTCGGATTCTTTGATGGAAGAATTGACGACTATTAGCTGGCAGCTGCTTGCCTTTCTTAACTGCCATTGTAGGAGTAGGCAAATCTCCTCCTTCTTCAGACTCTTCACTTATGTCTTCTTCTGACACATCCTATTCAATGGATGGAATAGGATCCTCCGTCCCTTTCTTTTAGAAATTAGGGACACGTGTTCGCTTGACAGGTCCCGAGCGTTTGGCGCCAAAACCAATTTAATGAGCATCAACCTTGAGTTGTTGGAGGTTGCTTTAGCAACCTAGTCTGGTACACCACAAAACCTGAAGGCTGGTATTTGATCATCAAGTCCAATTCAGTTCAAAGACTTTGTAAATGTGTCTGCTGGCATCTTCTCAGTAGCAAAAAGTACCTTCATAATGAGTCCCTTCTCCATATGAACACGACTGAGGTGGCGTCTGATCTTCATGTCGAACTTATTCGCCACTTTTGATTTTTTTTTTTCAAAGCATTGATCCAGAGATGTCGAGTGTAGTTATCAACTCTAGTATGCCCTTTTGTTCCACAACTTTCCACATCCATTGATCCCATCCGCTTATGCCATAAGCTAGGGGTGTGCAGAACTCGTCCCGTCCCAATTCGAGGGCTTCGGGTCGGGTTTGGGTTCAAGTTAATGTAACCCGTATACTTTGGGACGGGTTTGGGTTAACCCTCGGGTTACCCAACCCGTCCCAACTCTCGGATTATCCATTTTCTATGTATGGAAACTGAACTCTCGAGACTAACTTCACAATGATTACATTTTTGGTACTTTTTCCATATCCCAAAAATGGATGCCTTTTCTTATTTATTTATAACTTGCTTTCTTTTTGTTCTAATTTGTCTTGCAGTTTGATGATGAAGACTGGAGAGCAATTTGTGCTTCAAACTTTGTATTCCAAAATATGCATTAACTTTTTTGAAGATTAACTCACTCAAAACAAAAAACTACTATAGAAATTGACAGTTGCATGTGAAAGCTCACTCTCATTCCCTAAACTTTTTGTAAATACAAATCTATTTGAATATAATTATATTTTATAATAGTTATCATTTTATTTAAAATATTTTCGTCAAATATTTTCGGGTTGGGTTTGGGACGGGTTTGGGTCAATCATATTTTTTTCGGGTTGGGTCGGGATATAAAAAGATGACCCCTTAATTTTTTGGATTGGGTACGGGTCGGACCAAATCCGTCCTAACCCATCCCGTGCACACCCCTACCATAAGCATATCTCTTATGTCTTGATCATCAGACGTGTGGATAAACAGGTTGTTGTAGCATCCTCTAGTAAATAGCAATTATTGGCAGACCTTGTACCCTTCATTATGCATCTCCCATCTGCATCAAATACTTAACAGATTGTTTGAGCAAAATTCACGAAGTGTGTACCGCCACATAACTGGTTTATGCTGATGAGGTTTGCTTTTAGTCAATCCACGAGCATCACATTCTTTAATCTGGGCAAAACATTCATGTCTAGTGTTTCTTTTCCGAGAACTCTACCCTTTAGTTCATTCCCAAACGTCACGTTCTTCACATCAATTTGTTCACTCAGTTTGGCAACTGCCTACGTCTGGAGCGGACTACTCTCAGTCCTCAAGATTCCACTATTACCGATTAGATTACAAAGACTCCAGCTCCCAACCTATGCTAGAACAACCTCTACTTTCTAACCTAGCTAGAATCTCCGCTAAATCTGATCACAAAGACTAGCGTACGTATACTATCAACACACTTAAGTAACAGAACGATACAGTTCTGATCATACAGACTTAGCCTATTCTAAAACAATGTGTTAAGACAGGATGTTATAGCAACTTCTGAACCAAGTTGCTCTACCTCAGATTCTACGTGCTCTCCCAATAGCTCCAACCTGACTTCCGCGAGTTCTTATAACTCAGGTGATGCTCCCCCTTGATCAATGACCTCCACTCAGCGTACGGGGACGTTTCTCTACACCCCGATCGTCTGTGGATGCCTCATTCGCGACGATTCTTCACAGACTGTACTTGACCTTTCAACGAGCCTCCGCTCCAGTTGAACTCTGTCGATCAAGCTTTGATTAGACTATGCTAGTCCTTATCTCTCTCTTCTCATACGCTCACAACACTCAACTCCGCTCTTTAGCTTTTTGCTCTTGCTCTAGTTGTGCGTCTCTATGTGTGTGAGCTCCCTTTCTTCCATAGAGGCGCTACCCTATATAGTGGCAGCCTTTGAAGGATTAAAGAAATCCTAATCCCACTAGGATTTAGGAGCTTTCCAAACTCTTTTTAGCAGTCGAAGATCTATCCTAAGATCTTACGAGTTTGTTGAGATATGGTTGTAACAATCTTCCAAAAACCCTTTTTGGATCCATATCTTTAACTCAAGCTTGGTGAGTTGTTTGAGCAATATGTTGCAGCTGGAATTTCCTAAAACAATTAGGAAACAATAGCCAAAAGCTGATCCGTTTAATTTGGAAGGCTTCCGAAAGCTTGCGGATGCTGGCCTTCACAATGCTCCAGCTGCTATCCTCACAGGTTGCTGTAGCATCTTACTAGTTAAACTTGTAGGCGTTTTGTAGTCTTCAGATGCTCCAGTTGCTGTCTTCGCATGTTGCTGTAGCATCTCGCTAGATCACCTTTTACAGATTTTGTCAAGGATGCCAAATACCTTCACAATCTCCCCCTTGGCATTTTTGACAAAATCCAAAGACTCTTCTTCCCCTTTTTGTCAACAAAAGACAAAGGTCCTCAAGCGAAACTCCACGAATAGGCCTACGCCACTTCTCCATCACTAGAGGTGGAATCTCATAGACGGGGTACTCCAGATCTCGCAACAGTCTGACAATCTGGGCACGGCGGGTAGCATTCTTCTTTGCTTCAGCACTTAATTGAGCAAACTCAGCCTTCAGGTATCCGACAATCCTTGCGCCTGATGCTGCTTGAAGTGCTGACAGAAGTGTCTCAGTATTTGCTGCAGCATCTTCCATGGCTGAGTCTGCTCCTTGCATCCTTGGATCGGCTTCCGTCACATCTACAATGTGTTTCTTAACCCATCCATGAGCATAACATTCTTCGGTTTAGGCAAATCTTAAACGCATTGAGTTTCATTTCCAAGCACTTAATTTATTACTATTCATCATATTCTTTTTTCATACTCACCATAACCCACCCACCCCATTATCCATGCACACCCCCCCCCCCTCCTCCGTATCCCTCACCATCACAACAACCCACCACTCACCCCTCATGCCACCGCCAGCACTTACCCCATTATCACTCCACCACAAACAACCCACCACATTATGCCCACCACTCACCCCTCATTCACATCACACCACCACAACAACCCACAACCACTTCACACACCCACCACCAAATATTCTCACTGAAAGATGTACATATGTTCCACTCGGACTGTTCTAGACCAATTATAAGCTATTTTACAATGCTTAAACAGATCGCGTATTGATAGTTGTTAGTCACAGCATAAATGGTACGATGGAATGGAAATGACACGGGATATGTTTACCCTGTTCAGCTCACCAAGCCTACTCAGAGGGGGTTTCTCTGAAGCCCAAGTGGAAAGCACTTCACTGTGTATGACCAAGTATAATAGATCTTTAAGTAACACATTTTTGCTTGTTACCACTATTTAGTTGAATCACTGTGAGTGCATCTGACTCCCTCTGACTGAGATCTTCTCTTTCCACATCGATCTGCCTCCCGCAAATCGGTAATTCTCTTCCCGAGAATATCAGCACTGTGACACTGTTTATTCAACGTTTTTCTTGAGCACTCTACGATCAGATTCTTGTGCTCTCAAATTCTATCGATCTCTGAAGATGATCGCAGTTCTGCTAGCTCTGTCTTACTTCATTCTGGGATCAAGTTATTCAATCGTTGTGTTCTTCATTTCCCGATCCCCTCACTTATACAGATTAGATTGCATTTTTATTTTTTAGGAAACTAGAATAGTGTTTGATCATGCTTTCTTAATTCAGAGACAGAATCTAATGTTCCGGAGACGCAATATCTTGGAGAATATTGTCACCAAAATATCTCCCAGAATATTTCCTTGCTGATGTAATATTTTTGCCAATCTTAATTGATCTCATTGCACGCGCCTGTCTGAACTGGTACTGTCTCACCCTCTGTTACAACCGTGTTAGTTTGCACCGTTTGTCAAAAATATGGCATTAAAATATCCATGGAATACCAGGATCTAAAATTCTCCCCCTTTGCATTTTTTTGGCAAAACTTCCTCTTCATAGGGCAAGAATAGCATGCATCCCGAGTTCATCCCTTTTGTTGTACTTTTACTCCCCCTTTTTGCAAACGAAAGTGACAAGGGTCAGAAGTTTTCAAAATAAGAGACAATATTCCAACAAGAAATAACCAAACATGATGCTTTTCTTAGTCTCTGTTCACTCGTCCGAGTCATCAGCTGTGTCAGGTTCGGCTTCAGAATCTTCTTCCTCCAGTGGGTACTTATGAGCCAGCAGAATCAGCTTCACTTCTCTTTTTGCTGCTGTAATCTGAGAGGACATGGTTTCCAGCATTAACAGATGCTTGTCAAGTCTTGCGATTACCTTTGAGTTCGAGGATGTATGTCTAGACTTTTTGACCATCGTTGTTCCACTAGGTGGTTCCTTCAGTCTTAGCAATGCTTGCTGAACTAAGAAAGGTATAGTGACATCCACTTGATGTTTCCCAGTGAACAACTTATAATCCGTGCTGAGAGGAGCAGGAGACATTTTTATTGATCCATCACATATGTCAAGACACTGATTTGCAATCATCTCAAATAGCATAGAGGGATAGCCAATCGGAAACATTAGTAAGATCAGCCAATGATTAAAAATAATTTGCCCCAAATTTACCTTTACTTCTTGTGCCACATGGAGAATAAATGTTGTAATAGTCTTGCTGATAGTAGTTCTGTGCAGTGTGAGCATCCAGTTTCTGATGCAGATTCCTTGTAAGATTGCAAATTTTGTTGTTAGGTGTCCCGACTCGATAGAACTCATTTTCCATGAGGTTATATGACCATTAGTGATCTGCAGCTATATCTTCCAATCTGCTACCTCTAATGCTGCTGGATGAATACCGAAGAATTTGTTGATGGATTCTGGAGTAATCATAACTCGCTACCCTCTTACTAGTACAACACCATAGTCTGTGCTGGACTTTGTTCTGAATTGTTATGACAGATTACCAACAAGTTCACGAACCAGCTGTTCAGAGAATTGTTGAGGCAGCTTGAGAGTCTTCATTAGACGAGCCTCTTCAATGGAACTAACCACCTCTGGAACTTCAAATTTTCATTCCACAAATATCCTCTCATGAACTACCTTCCGTCCCTGAATAATATTATACCTTTTTGCATTCTCACTATCACTAAACCACACCCCGGAGTTTGTGACACCTACTGACATGGCCTCCTCACTATATTTCTGTGAGAATAATTCCTTTACTAACTTCCTAGCATCACGTTTGCCCTTTTCTTTTGGTACTGCTCCCCCTGTCTTAGAGCCTTCCTTTTCTTCTTTTCTGCTGGACACTATTCCCTTTCCCCTTTTTCTCTTGGATAGCCGTTTAGCAGCTGATAATACTTTTTCTTCCGCATCCATATCATCTGCTACAAGGACTGTCTCAGATGTATCTAGAGTATCTTCTACAATAACTGGCTCAGGTGTAGTCGGTTTGATAGAAGAGCTATCAGGATCAGCCTCAGCCTGGGTCATCTTCTGGGGAGGAGACATTGTTTGTGGTTTGTAGACAACCATCACCATGGCTTGTTGCTCTGCTTCAGTCAGCTGAACCATATCCTCTTTGACAGCTTCAGCATGAACACCTTTAACTACTGGGACTTCATTATCTTCCTCCTCCACTTCAGTCACTTGAACGGTATCCTCTTTGAAACCTTCCCTATGAATAGCTTCAACCGCCGGCACTTCACTGTCTATAGGCACGGCATCTGCTGAATTGTGTCCTATTGCATCTTTTGTTTCCTTGACTCTCTTCCTAGCCTTCTGTGCGAACACCATGACTATCCGTGAGGCCTTGATTTTCTTCTGACCTGCAACTCCCTTCCTTTGATACAGGCTAGTGCCAATCTTATCAGCTAGAGACATCTTGACCAACTCAGCCTTCTGTCGTCTTAGTCTTCTCAGCCGTCTGTTCCTTTGAAAAATTGAGCATGCAGACATACTAACCTCCTTAGATATGTTCTCAACAAGAGCTATTTCTTCCATGCCACATCTTCACACTTATCACCCTCTACCACAAGAGTAATCACAGGTAGTTTGCATCAAATTTTCCCTTTCTCTGTGACGCTGCTGCTCTGGTCAACCTTACCGGAGCCGATGAGACGGAGGTATTGGCTGCAGCACTGGCGGCGGCTTTCTTGGATGCTACCATGATTTTTCAATGTTGAGATTTCTTCCAAAGACTAGAAATTTCACATTTACTTCTTAAGAACTCTGCTGATTATTCTGCGAACAATCAGGTAACGATTGAGGAGATTTAAATTTTAAAATTGGAAACCCTAACTGTCGTATCTTGAATATATTTAGAATATTTGCTGATTTTTCCTTTCCAAAACAAATATTCCTTTAGAGATTCATATTTCAATGTACTTTGTCTGGCTCAGACTCTTTTTCACCCATCATACTAGATAATCACCAGAATTTCTCCCTTAAATTCTTTAATCAGTTCATCGGATCGTTGCATAGAGATTAAGAACTGGTCCAGCTTTTCTGAATCTGACTAAGGGCCTGTTCTTTTGACCTTAAGTTAATTACTAACTTAAGATAAGTACTTAAGTACTTAAATTATTATTGATCACCACAACAAAACTACCACCACCACCACCCACTACCTTAACATCACAACCACATTATCACCATCACCACCACACCACCACACCACTACCACCCCATTACCACACCACTACCATCACCACACCACACCAACACCATTAACACCACCACCCCACTACCACCACCACCACCCCACTATCTTAACTTCACAACCACCACACAACCCCATTATCACCACCACCACACCACTACCACCACATTACCACACCGCCACCACCACCATCACAAAAATAATACTACCACCACTACCACCACCAATAACTTCACAACCACCACACACCACATTATCACTACCACCACCCCCATAACAACACATCCACACCACCACCACACAACCACAATATCACCACAACAACCCACCACCACCAAAACGCTACCACCACCACAACACCCCATTACCACACCACCACCATCACTACACCACTACAATACATTCACACCACCACCAACAACACCACCACCACTCCACTACCATCACCACCACCCCATTACCATACCAATACCATCACCACACCATCACGACACTCACCACTCCACTACTGATCGGTTGATTTCTTACCGTTTATTTTCTTCATTCGATGATGAATTTCGCTCCTCTCCCGAACTTTTCATTGTGTTTTCACCACTCTACTCTCATTTCAGGTCAAGTTATATTAAATTGAGGATTTGTAGTTCGTTTGGAACAAAATAAGGCAAAACACAAAGATTCAAACGAATACAAACCAAATCTGGGCAGATTGACCTATTCGTCATCAAAGACATTCCGAGAACATGATTCTTATCCGATTCAGGCGTGCTATATCTTGTTGGAAAGCGAATTCGAAGGCCTACAACATTGTAGTTTACAGCAAGATGTAATTCGAAGGTTTAGATTGTCAGAAACGCAAGACAAGTCAGATTTACAGTGCTGAGTGAACAGTAGCCCGGTTCAAGTAAGAACCGCCGGTTCACTATTCAAACCGCCGGTTTACTGGCCAAACCGGCAGTTTACTGGTCAAACTGGCCCCAAAGGCAAAATTTCATGATTCTCTGAGAAGGATCGGTTCAACGTAGAACCGGCGGTTTATAAGTTAAACCGGCGGTTTCAACATTTAAACCGCCGGTTTGGAACCAAACCGAGCCACAAATTAATTTTGAAAATCATCCCACTTAATTTTCATATAAATAGAAATCGAGGGCTCGTTCAGAGGGGTTGGACGATTTTGGAGAACGAACGCAAGAGAGAAGAAGATAGCTTGGAGTAAAGATCGTCGTCACGGGTTCTTCGTTCTTTATTCTCTTCATTCTTGTATTGGTAGTAATCCCGATGAGTATCGAGTAGTCTATTTAGTTCTGGGATCCTACGGATCTCATTCCTGTAACCTGATTTCATGTGATTTGTACAAACACCAATTTTAATCTAATGCAAGTTTATGTTTTCAATTCTATTATGCTTCATTCTATCGTTTTACCATTGTTGATCATTGATTGCGATGACTGCATGTTAGAACGAACCTAGGTTAGATGCCAAAAAGATGAATGGGTCTGACGCAGTTAACTAGAACAAATAGGATTGATGTCGAGACATGGTAGCTATATTGTTAGTACATGAACCGATAGGAGAGTTGACATATTTTGTCTGGAAACCTTTGGGTCTAATAAATCGAAACTTTTGATAATCCGTAATTGGGCGGCGTTGAATAATGTAGATTAATTCAGGTGATGATCCGTGAATGGGCGGCTCATCTGATGTCAGTTTAGGTTATTTCCAAAGCTATTTTGCATAACTATATGGCGTGACTGATTGCATGAATCGTGTTGTGAGCATGGGTGAAGTTCGATCTTGGAATTGTTTTCTCTGATCGAATTAACCGTTAGTATTTAAGATAATTAGGACAATTAGGAATATTTAAAACTAAACTCAGAATTTCTCTTAGGAGTAGTTGACATATCGTATTTCTATTAGTATATACACGCGCCTGTTCTTAGGATCGACCCTTGGCTTACCAAGGTCTATAAATTATTTTTGACTACAATTTGACCTCTGAAACTTATATCTGACATCTACAAAGAGTTAAAAATACGATTGTCAAAATGTTTAGAGCGCATAATCACTCTTGCCATGTATTGCATTTTAGTTAGGTTGATAGGCATGATAGTTTAAGAACACTTGCATGCTCAAATTATCTATGGCTTGTTGTTAACTTTCTCACTCTTTATGAGCTACGTCGGTTATCTGTTCATCCTATTTGAGTTTGTGTTTAGAATCTAAAATAGTTGGTTCGAGTGTGTATTCTTTGGAGTTAATATTATTACTATCTTTTGTCTATCATATGTCTCATATACTTTTGAAAGCATGCTTCGAACTTGATACTTGTAGGCACCGGTCTTAAATTAATCTTTTTGAAAACTTAAGCATTGTTTGTGATTCCCGGTGACTTTAGTTCTCTTATTATGTATTCTCGTGTATGTTGTTACTCACACACACCCGCCTTCACTTTTTATACTTTGTCAAGCTTTAAGTGTGGAGTCCCTCGAATGAGAGGGACAAAAAGAACGTCAAAAGAGGGCACAAAATACGCCCCAACAAAAAAAAATATATATCTATGAAAAAAAAGGAGAAATAAAATGCAAAGGAATGGAAGAAAAGTTCCTCCTTGAGCATAATAAGGCCGAAGGCCATTAGATACTTCATCTTAAGCTTGACATTGTGTATTATACCACTTGTTTATTGTGTATGATTGCATCATGTATTGGAAGTCATATAAGATGAGTTAAGGAACGACCCTTGTGATTACACGGAATCATTGACTTGCTTATGCAATTTTCGTAAAATGCCAAGCCAAGCTCCTCTTCTCTTATGAGTTATAAAGTCTGGACTTTAAGACTTGAGAATGAGCTTTGCGCCAAGAGCCTGTGGACTATCCTAGATAACATAGGTGAATGGTGGGCATGTTTTGTGTAACCTGGATTTATGTTTCTGATGCCTAGCTTGAAAAGGATGTTAAGAAACGTGGTTAGTCATTTGATGGTTTTGATACCGACTTGTTTGAGTGCAACAACTTATTTGAATTATGAAGGTTTGAAAACTCATTTGAAGATAGTTTGACTTGGATGTTGGCTTAGCGCATTAGTTTGAGATTGTTGCAATAATGCTGTCACTTTTGAGCACCCATTTCATGCATTCATATAGGGTACTTGCATTAGGGATTTGTAGGTATTTCCTCTTCTGAAAACCTTCACGAGACTAAAACTCGTCCACTAGGGTAGCCTAGGGGTTTAAAGGCTTGATGCATATGCTAAATGCATCCGTGATTCCTACGAAAGTGAGTTAGGACTTGCATATCTTAGGATATTAGTTTAGTTAGTGTAGATCGCATGAACTTGATTGGTACTTGCACTGAGTTTCTCTGCTACTCATTGTACATTTTATATTTTTTCGGGACGAACAAATTCTAAGTGTGGAGTGTTTTGATCGGTTGATTTCTTACCGATTATTCGCTTCACTCGATGATGAATTTCGCTCCTCTCCCGAACTTTTCATTGTGTTTTCACCACTCTACTCTCATTTCAGGTCAAGTTATATTAAATTGAGGATTTGTAGTTCGTTTGGAGCAAAATAAGACAAAACACAAATATTCAAACGAATACAGACCAAATCTGGGCAGATTGACCTATTCGTCATTAAAAACTTTCCGAGAACATGATTCTTATCCGATTCAAGCGTGATATATCTTGTTGGAAAGCATATCGAAGGCCTACAACATTGTAGTTTACAGCAAGACGTAATTCGAAGGTTTAGATGGTCAAAAATGCAAGACAAGTCAGATTTACAGTGCTGAGTGAACAGTAGCCCGGTTCAAGTAAGAACCGCCGGTTCACTGGTCACACCGCCGATTTACTGGTCAAACAGACGGTTTACTGATCAAACCGGCCCCAAAGGAAAATTTTCATGATTCTCTGAGAAGGGCCGGTTCAACGTAGAACCAGCGGTTTATAAGTTAAACCGACGGTTTCAACATTCAAACTGCCGGTTTGGCACCAAACCGGGCCGCAAATCAATTTTGAAAATCAGCCCAATTGATTTTCATATAAATAGAAATCGAGGGGTTGGACGATTTTGGAGAACGAACGCAAGAGAGAATAGGATAGCTTGGAGTGAAGATCGTCGTCACGGGTTCTTCATCTTTATTCTCTTCATTCTTGTATTGGTAGTAATCCCGATGATTATCGAGTAGTCTATTTAGTTCTAGGATCCTACGGATCCCATGCCTGTAACCTGATTTCATGTGATTGTACAAACACCAGTTTTAATCTAATGCAAGTTTATGTTTTCAATTCTATTATGGTTCATTATATCATTTTACCATTGTTGATCATTGATTGGGATGACTCCATGTTAGAACGAACCTAAGTTAGATGCCAAAAAGATGAATGGGTCTGACGTAGTTAACTAGAACAAATAGGATTGATATCGAGACATGGTAGCTATATTGTTAGTACATGAATCGATAGGAGAGTTGACATATTTTGTCTGGAAATCTTTGGGTCTAATAAATCGAAACTGTTGATAATCCGTGATTGGGCGGCGTTCAATAGTGTAGATTAATTCAGGTGATGATTCGTGAATGGGCGGCTCATCTGATGTCAGTTTAGGTTATTTCCAAAGCTATTTTGCATAACTATATGGTGTGACTGATTGCATGAATCGTGTTGCGAGCATGAGTGAAGTTCGATCTTGGAATTATTTTCTCTGATCGAATTAACCTTTAGTATTTAGGATAATTAGGACAATTAGGAATATTTAGAACTAAACTCAGAATTTCCATTAGAAGTAGCTGAACATATTGTTTGCTAGCTAGTATATACACTCGCCTGTTCCTAGGATCGACCCTTGGCTTACCAAGGTCTATAAATTGTTTTTGACTACAATTTGACCTCTGAAACTTATATCTGACATCTATAACGGGTTAAAAATACGATTGTCAACTACCACCACCAACAACACCACCAATAAAAAATAATAATTAACTTAACTTAATTTAATTTATTTACTTAAAATTTAAGTGCAAAAGAACAGGGCCTAAGTGTTGACAACACATAAACCCAAGGAAGGCAATTCTAAGTGTTTCAAACTAAGTATTGTTCAAGGCTTTAGTGAATATATCAACTAGTTATTTAACAGTGGGTACATGTTTCAGCGTGATGATCTTTTGTTCAACGAACTCACGAATGAAGTGATGCTTGATATCAATGTGTTTGGTCTTGGAATGCTGAACATGATTTCTGGAGATGTTAATTGCACTCATATTGTCACAGAATAAGATCATATCCCCTTGTTTCAGACCATACTCTTCCAACATCTGTTTCATCCAGATCATCTGGGCGCAACAACTTTCTGCAGCTATATATTCAGCCTCTGCAGTGGACAATGATATACTACTTTGCTTCTTGCTGAGTTGTTCCCTAGAAAGAAACATCCATCAGAAGTGCTTTTTCGATCTTCTGTGCTGCCCGCCTAATCAGCATCCCCATACCCAACTAAGTGAGAACTGTTATCCTTTATGTACCAGAATCCGTAGTTTGTTGTTCCACTTATATATTTGATTATACGTTTTACACTTGCTAGGTGACTTTCTTTATGGTTTGCCTGGTACCTGGCACAGACTCCTACAGCATAGCAGATGTCGTTTCGACTGGCAGTAAGGTAGAGTAGGCTCCCAATCATGCTCCTGTACAGGGTCTGTTCCACACTAATTTAAGATTCATCTTTTGTGATTTTTATATGTGTAGCGGCGGGGGTGTGCTTATGGCTGGCATTCTCCAATCCGAACTTCTTCACCAAGTTTCTAGCATACTTACTCTGTGTTATGAAGATACCATCTGATTTATGATGAACCTGCAGGCCAAGAAAATAAATCATTTCTCCCACCATACTCATCTGAAATTCACTTTGCAACTGTTTAACAAACTGGTCCACCAATGTCTGTGATCGAGATCCAAATACTATGTCGTCCAAATAGATTTGCTTCACAAATAAAGTCCTATCTACTCCCCCTCCCACATAGCCATGTTAAACAAGAAATATCGTGAGACGTTCATACCATGTTGTGGGCGCCTGTTTCAGTCCGTACAGGGCCTTTTTGAGATGATACACATGATAAGGATAATATGGATCTTCAAACCATTTGGGTTGAGCAACGTGGACTTCTTCATTCAGCCATCCGTTGAGAAACGCGCTTTTCACATCCATCTGAAATAGCTTGAATTTTAATTGACACGCAAGAGCTAGCAGTAGCCTTATTACCTCAAGTCGGACAACCGGAGCAAATGTTTCATAATAGTCTATTCCTTCAACCTGTGCGTACCCTTGTGCCACCAACCGTGCTTTGTTCCGGGTGATATTGCCTTTCTCATCTATTTTGTTTTTGAAAATCCACTTAGTACCGATGATGCTTGCTTCAGCTAGTCTCGGTACAAGTGTCCAGACATCATTTCTGGCAAATTCTGAGCGTTCGTCTTGCATAGCACTAACCCAATGTTCATCCAGTGTTGCTTCTTTGATATTCTTTCGTTCAAATGATGACAAAAAGCATGATCCACTTAGCATTTCTACAAAATCAATAACTTTGCCGCGGGTTCTTCTGGGTGCTTGTGGATCTCTAATAACATTGGTCATTGGATGATTTCGTTGAATGTGCTATGGTGGTTGAACAACTGGAACCTGATTTGGTGCAGTCTCTAATATATGTTCAACATTCTGAATTACTGGTACAGATTCTGAGACATGATAATATATTTTTAACCCTTTTATAGTTGCCAGATATAAGTTTCAGGGGTCAAGTTATAGTCAAAAATAATTTATAGACCTTGGTAAGCCAAGGGTCAATCCTAGGAACATGCGCGTGTATATACTAGCTAGCAATCAATGTGTTCAGCTATTCCCAATGGAAATTCTGGGTTTGTTCTAATTAAACTAATTGTCCTACTTAATATAGCTACAGTTGATTCGATCAGAGAAAATAATTCCAAGATCGAACTTCACCCATGCTCGCAACACAATTCAGCAATCAGTAACACCATATAGTCATGCAAAATAGCTTGGGAAATAACCCAAATTGACATCAGGTGAGCCGCCCATTCACGAATCATCACCTGAATTAATCTACACTATTGAACACCGCCCAATCACAGATTATCAACAGTTTCAATTTAGTAAGCCTAGGGTTTCTAGACAAAAGATGTCGACTTTCCTATCGATTCATGTACTAACAATATAGCTACCATGTTTCGACATCAACCCTACTCAATCCGTTTAATTACCTCAAATTCAATCATCTTTTTGGTCATTAACCTAATTTCGTTCTAACATGCAGTCATTCCAATCAATGATCGACAATGATAAAACGGTAGAATGAAGCATAATAGAATTGAAAAATATAAACTTGCATTAGACTAAACTGATGTTCGTACAAATCACATGAAATCAGGTTACAGGCATGGGATCCGTAGGATCCCAAACTAAAAGACTACTCGCTACTCATGGTGATTACTACCAATACAAGAATGAAGAGAATATAGAACGAAGAACCCGTGACGATGATCTTCACTCCAAGCTTGTCTCTTCTCTCCTGCTTTCGTTCTCCCAGTCGTCCAACTCTTGTGAATCAGCCCTGAATTTTTATTTATACTAAAAATCAATTAGGCTGATTTTTAGAATTAAGTTCCGGGCCGATTTGGTATCAAACCGGCGGTTCACTGTCCAAACCGCCAGTTCAATTTTTAAACCGCCGATTCTACATTGAATCAGCCTGTCTCAGAGAATCATAAAATTTTGCCTTTGGGGTCGGTTCAACACAAACCGCCGGTTTGACCAGTAAACCGGTGGTTTGACTAGTGAACCGGCGGTTGTTACTTGAACCAGGCTATTGTTCACTCAACACTGTAAATCTGAATTTTCTTGCGTTTTTGACCATATAAACTTTCGAATTACGTCTTGTAATAAACTACAATGTTGTAGCCCTTTGAGTTTGTTTCATCTCTATCCTGCATTAGTTTTGATGATAACAATGATTAACAATATTGAAACGATATTAAGTAATCTTGTTGAAACTGGAATCTCATTAGCAATGTAGACTACATACTGAATCCAGATGTAGGCTACATAAAGTTACATTGTTAACTGCTTGTGCTAATGGAGACTTCATATGGAAATCTGTATGCAGACTACATCACAGTGATAGTTCATATACTTGGACAAATTCAGTTGTCTGGTATCTCATGTGGACTACATGTAACTATCCAGATGTAGGCTACATGTCAGTTAAACAGTTTCCACACTTAGCAGTTTCTTGACAGTTCAGGGCAGTTTTGTTATTTGAATCAAAGCTTATCCTTTAGAAGTTAAAAGGTGCAAGCGGTTGTTGAATTCAAATTACAAACCGACACAACCATTTATCACTTCTCCTATATCTATACCTTACAGTCTTGAGAAGAACCCAACTTTCTCTCTACTTTTGAAATACATACAAGCGCACAAAAAGCAAACAAAACTCTCGAAGATTCTCCACTTTCAATCTTTCCCGAGAGTTCCCTTCTCCTTCAAAGCAAAGTCTCCCGCTGCCATATACTCTGAAGCTTTGAAGTACTCTGCACAGATTCATCAGTTGAATCCAACTCTTGTGCAGAAAGAGACGTGTTCCCACAACAAAGAATCTACACCGTCAAGGTTGTTGCTTAGCCTGTAAAAGCAAAGTTGTGAGTTTCTTTGTTGATCTGAAAACAAAGGGGTTTCTGGTTTAGCCCACTGAAAACCATTGTACAGGTTCTTTGGCAGATCCTATTGAAAAGCCATCGTTTATAAGAAAAGCCTCAAGTGGTTACTTGGGGAGTGGAGTAGGTTATTTGCAATAATAACCGAACCACTTTAAAAGACTTGTGTTCTTTACTTTTCTGCTATTCTATTGATTGTCCATTCAATTTAAATATTGGACAAACGCGAAGTTTAGAAAGCCACGATTCCAACAATTGGTATCAGAGCAGGTTGATTCACTTTGGTTTTGCTTCAAAACGGCGAATCACTCGCTATGGCAAACTTCGCTAATCCAGTAGAAGGACTTTCAATATCCAGACCTCCATTCTTTAATGGAGACAATTACTCCTTATGGAAAACACGTATGGAAGTGTATTTCCAGAGTATAGACGTAGATCTATGGAAAGTAATAAAACAAGGTCCTTTTGTTCCCGTCAAAGATGCTGGTACAAAGGAGGAACCAAATTGGAGACCTAAGAAAGATTCCGAACTCACTGAGGATGACAAAAGAAAACTTACCTTGAATGCCAAGGCTAAGACAATACTCTTTTGTGCACTCTGTGATGTTGAACTCCAGCGTATTCTAACTTGTGAAAACGCAAAGGAGATATGGGAAAACTTAGAAGTCATCCATGAAGGAACCTCTCAAGTTAAGCAGCAGAAAATTGACAGACTTGTAAGAGCATATGAACTCTTCAAGATGGAAAAGGATGAGAACATAACAAGCATGTTCACAAGATTTACATCCATTACCAACTCTCTTCAATCTCTCGGGAAGACCTACGCAAACCATGAAAAAGTCAGAAAGGTTTTGTGAAGTCTCCCTAGAACATGGCAACCAAAAGTTACTGCCATCGTTGAGAGTAAAGATCTGAATGTGTTAAGTCTACAGGATCTACTTGGATCACTTTTGACTCATGAGATTGATTTGGAAGGTTTTGAACCAGAACCTATCAAACCAAAGACAATAGCATTCAAATCCGAAAAGATAGAATTTGACAGTGATGATGATGATGATGATATCGCATTAATCACTAGACAATTCAAGCAATTCCTGAGAAAGAGATCAGGAAAGAAAACTGATCCATCACAAGTTGTATGTCACAACTGTGGTAAAAAGGGTCATTATAAAAGTACATGCACCTTAAAGAAGAAGAACTTTGAAAAAGGAGAAAAATCTTTCAAAGTCACCACTTGGGATGAATCAAGTGAAGATGAAGAAGCAACTTCAACGGATGAAGTAAACCTATGTCTTATGGCAAATAAAGACGATCAAGTAAGTAATGATCCCTCAAATTTCTCATTTGATGAAGCTTCCAATGCATATTTTAATTTATATTATAGATACAAGGAATTGCATGAGGAAGTAAAATCACTCCGTAGTGAGAAAAGTCTCCTTGTTAAAGAAAATACGAAATTGAAAGACACAATTTCAAATCTTAACAAAGGTACTTGTGATTTAAATGATCTCTTGGATGTCCAACGATCTGTCGATAACAAACATGGGATTGGTTATGATCACTCCATCAAAAAGGATGGAAATATCACTCCCATTAAGTTTGTAAGATCTACTGACACAAGAGAACAACTTCCTGAACAAACCTCTGTTCACCATACTATTCCTAAAATAGCTAAGGAATCAGGTCATCAAGTTGAGAAAACCCGTGTATCAACAACTATTGATACTAGACAAAGGATCAGTAAGACTCATACAAATGATCGATCCAAGTACAATCAGATTAGCCCACGTAGACGTAGGCAATCAGATTATACCTGTCATGAGATTCACAATACATGTAGGAAACAAAATGATCACGCATGTAACCTCCATGTGATAGATAGGCCAAGTCAAACTTTGCATAAACGTCATAACAATGCTGCATGTAGGCAACATGCTACTCGTTCATGTAGGCTACATGTCAGGAATGGACGAAAGCAAAGTCTGCACAAATCACGCATCACTGATACATGTAGGCAACATGAGAATAACTTATGTAGGCCACATGTTAAGAAAAGGCAGAAGCCTGTCAATAAAATAAGAAACTCCTCTAGGATGTCACACTCTAGACATGTTTCTAAGATCATACCTAGGATACATAGGGTATGGATTCCTAAAGAATACCTACCAGACATTCTTATAAAGTCAAGAGAACCCATGTTAGTTAGGGTTCCTTAAATGCATCTCCTCACCTATTGCAGGATGTCAATACCAAAAGTTGGTATTTGGACAGTGGATGTTCACGCCATATGACATGGGATAAAACCATGTTTTCATCTTTCAAGTCCTACAATGGTGGGACCGTATCTTTTGGTAATGATAAGAAAGGAAAGATCATTGGGATTGGTAACATAACTGGTGAAAATTCATTACTAATTGAGGATGTGCTGTTAGTCTCTCATCTAAAGCATAATCTCATTAGTGTTAGCCAGCTATGTGACAAAGGATACAAAGTAACCTTCACTCCTAATAACTGTATTATTCATGATTCAGTTAAAGGACAAACCATAGAAGGGTTACGGATAGGAAATGTTTATAAATTAGATATGAACATATCCTCATCCAATGTATGCCTATCAGCCACTACCGAAAGCACATGTCAATTGTGGCATAAGCGTCTTGGTCATGTCAACTATGATCTCCTGAAGTTCCTCCAAAAGAATAAGTTAGTGAGAGGACTTCCTGAGACAAGTTTCAAAAAGGAAGGATTGTGTGGTCCATGCCAGAAGGGTAAACAACACAAAACCTCCTTTAAAAGCAAGAAAGACATAACCACGTCTAAGCCACTTGACTTAATCCACATGGACCTGTTTGGACCAGTGGATGTCAAAAGTATAAGTGGAAAATCCTATGCTTTCGTTCTTGTTGATGATTATTCTAGATATACTTGGGTATATTTTCTTGCACATAAGAATGAAGCCTTGGAATGTTTCAAGGAGTTCTATAATCTTGTATGCAATGAAAAGAATGATAAAATCATCAAAATAAGAAGTGACCAAGGTGGAGAGTTCAATAGTGAAGTGTTTGAAGAATTCTGTAAAAAAAAAGGAATTCAACATCACTTTTCTAATCCTAGAACACCACAACAAAATGGAGTGGTGGAAAGGAAAAATCGAACTCTTCAAGAGATGACAAGATGTATGATTCTCGGAAATAACTTGCCTAAATATTTATGGGCTGAGGCTGTGAACACCTCATGTTATACTATCAACCGAGTACATCTTAGAAATCATCTACAAAAGACTCCATATGAACTATATCATGGGAAGAAACCTAGAATTTCCTATTTTAAAGTTTTTGGAGCAAGATGCTTCATCTTGAATGAAAAGGATCATCTTGGAAAATTTGATTCTAAAAGTGATGAAGGTATCTTCATAGGTTATTCCACAAATTCTAAGGCTTATAGAGTTTATAACCTGAGAACTTTTAAAGTGGAACAATCTATGCATGTCGCTTTTGATGAATCCATCATTGGTCTTCCAAAAGATGGAAATGATGAAGGTTTGACACCCTGCACTATATCTTCAACACTTGATGATAATCATGCTGTTGATGATGGCATAAATCTCCCAAAAGTTTGGAAGGAACACCGTGATCACCCTATGGAGCAGATCATTGGTCCAGCAAACCTTCCTGTAAGGACAAGAAGGAATGTCCTTGATGAAACATGTCAATGGACAGCCTTCATCTCAAACATTGAACCAAAGAACTTCAAAGAAGCAGAACCACATCCTGATTGGATATTGGCCATGCAAGAAGAATTGGATCAATTTGTCCGAAATAATGTATGGGAACTCGTTCCTCCTCCCATTAATTATCCTATTGTGGGTACAAAGTGGGTATTTAGGAACAAGTTAAATGAAGATGGAGAGGTTATAAGAAATAAGGCTAGATTAGTAGCACAAGGCTACAATCAACAAGAAGGCATAGACTATGATGAAACTTATGCTCCTGTTGCTAGACTTGAATCTATTCGTATGATATGTGCCTTGGCAAGTCATATGAATATGAAACTCTATCAAATGGATGTCAAAAGTGCCTTCCTAAATGGAGTCATTAAGGAAGAAGTCTATGTTAAACAGCCTCCTGGATTTGAGGATCCTAGTTATCCTGAATATGTTTATAGACTAAAGAAAGCTCTTTATGGTCTAAAACAAGCTCCTAGAGCATGGTATGAAAGATTGACAACTTTTCTTCTTAAGAAAGGTTACAAAAGAGGAGCAATTGATCATACTCTATTTACCAAACATGATGGTAAAGAAATGATCATAGTCCAAATTTATGTGGACGACATCATTTTTGGTGCTACAATCTTGAAATTGTGCGCTGAATTTGAGAAACTCATGCAAGAGGAATTTGAGATGTCTTCTATGGGAGAATTGAATTTCTTCCTAGGACTTCAAGTTAAACAAATTGAAGAAGGCATTCTATTGAGTCAAACTAAGTATACTAAAGAGTTACTTAGAAAATTTGACAAGGATAGTCAAAAGACATATCCTACTCCTATGAGCACTAGCATAAGTCTTTGTAAAGATGAAGAAGGTGCATCAGTAGACATCAAGCTTTATCGAAGTATTATCGGGAGTCTACTATACCTTACCTCATCTAGACCAGACATTATGTTTAGCGTATGCTTGTGTGCTAGATATCAATCTGATCCTAAGCAATCACACATGCGTGCTCTAAAGAGAATACTTGGATATCTAAGATATACCCCATCTCTTGGTATATGGTATCCAAAAGGATCAACTATTGATCTAATAGCATATTCAGATGCTGATTTTGCTGGATACAAGGTTGATAGAAAAAGTACAAGTGGGAACTGCTTTTTCTTAGGATCATCCTTAGTATCATGGAACAGCAAGAAACAAAATTCAGTTGCTTTGTCAACTGCTGAAGCTGAGTATGTTTCAGCAGCTAGTGCGTGCGCCCAAGTCCTTTGGATGAAACAGACATTAAAAGATGTTGGGCTATGTTATTCACAAATTCCTATATTTTGTGATAACACAAGTGCAATAAGTATTTCAGAAAATCCTGTTCTTCATTCAAGAACTAAGCACATTGATCTAAGGCATCATTTCCTTAGAGATCATGTTGCGAAAGGAGATATATGTGTCAAGTTTGTTTGTACTGAAAAACAACTTGCTGACATCTTTACTAAGCCCCTTGATAAAGACAGATTTTCATTCTTACGGAGAGAACTTGGAATGGTTGATCTTGAAGAAGTCTAAAGGTAGCTTATGATCAAATCTCCTACACTCTATAGTTACAATGTAGACTTCATTCGGAATATTTGATGAAGCCCACAACCTGTCCAACGATTGGAAATGTCACTGGCATTCACCAGTCACTCTAACAGTTTCCAACGGTTAAAAATGGGGTGGTCAAACGGTTAGAAATTAGTGGGATAAAATCAGATCAAGTTACATCTTAACCTCCCACTACTTTCTTGCTCAAACCTCTTTGGCCCACTCTCTGCTAAACCGCCTTTAAACTCCCCATAACCTCCGTTTAACTCCCCGTAACCTCCTTTTTACTTCCTTTTTTTAAAAGGACTTTCATTCCTCACCCTTACTCCCTTAATCAACAAAATGACTCAAAAGGGATCTAGGTCAGGAAAGACCCGCGGCGCCAGTCGTCAGACTAAGGCGACGCATGTGTCTCAGGAGGATCATACCGGCAGAGTTGAAGAAAATGTGGAGTTTGAGTCCCCTCGTCATGCTCAGAAGCGCCCTGGAAAGGAAATCGTTTCTAGTGGGTCCAAGAAAGCGAGAGTTGATGGGGAAGAATCTTCACTTCATCCTGACAACTTCGTCAGCACTACTCACCTTCAGCTCTTCAACCACAAGTTCAAAGATCGACAAGTCCAACATGGATACGCCTACGACCTGGACTCGTTCCCAACACTCAATTTGAAAGGGAAGTTTCGCTCTTGGAACTCTATTGTTGCTAATCCTCGCAACTGTTACCAAGATTTGGTTCGAATCTTCTTTGCAAACTTGAGGGTTAATGATCAGGGGATGATCCAGTCAATGGTCAAGGGGGTCTCCATCAAATTGAATCCCCAGATTATTGCTGATATTTTGGACTTGGACAGATCTGACTGTCGTGACTTCTGCTTCCCAGAATGGGACCCTGAAACCTCCATGTCTCCATCTGAGGCACTAAAGGTTGTCATGGACGGATTGGATCTTGGCGGCGAACGGATTACTCTATCCAGGCCCCCCATGCTAGGAAGGTTAGTACTTCACATATTAATGTACAATTTCCTTCCTCGAGGTGGTCGGTTGCAGTTTGAACCATACTATAATCTGTTGGTTGCGGCTAAGATCATTCAAGGGGATGAACAGTTAATCGATCTTCCGTATGTCATGTATCGGTTAATTATTAAAATTTGGGCGGAACCCAAGGTCATGGGTCAGAAACAAAGAAACACTGATCTACCATTTGGTAATGTGTTCACTATCTTCTTTGAGAAGTTTGGAGTTCCCTTGTCTGGAGAACGGCCTATGGTGCCTACATCTGTGTATGGCTATGACAACTTCATCAACACTGGATGGCAATTCTGTGATGAAGTGGACTGTTACTTCAATGACAAGTCTGCCAAAACATCCAAGTATCTGGAAGGTGTCCCCATACCAGCCCCTGTTATTGATCTGGTCCCATGCTCAGCTATCTTCAAGAGCAAGGCTGCCTCTGGACAGTTGCCTAAGTCCTCAGACTATGGGACTTTAGGGTTACAACACTCGTCTAATGCAGTTGATCTTGCTCCTGTTATGGATATGCTCCGGGACATGGAGAGATCTTATACTGATCTGGTAATCCAAGTCAGCAATGATTCCAGGCCTCCTCCGATTCCTCAGACTGCTAGCTCATCTTCACAAGTAGATCTTCAACCCTTGTTAGAAAGGCTTGATAGGATCGAAGCTGAGAACAAGGAACTGAAGACCCTCCTCTTGGAATCTCAGAAGAATTCTCCTGCTGATGGCTCTACCTCATCATCTCCCTCCACAGCCTCTATACTGGCCTTGGTAAAGGCAGAACTGGATAAGTTCTATACTATCCTGTTCAAGCAGTATGATGACTTCGCTGAGCTCCATCAAATTCTAAGGAATGAGATGGATTTGGAGAAGCGAAGGGTCAAGGGCTTTGAGGAGGACTTGATGCAGAAGCTGGACACATATCAAAGGTCTCTTAAGACGTTGGACAGAGCTGTTAATAACAACTTTCTATCCATCTATGCCCTCTTGGACCACAGTAAGGATCTTGTCACTAAAATCCTTAAGTCCCAAGGCAAAGAAAGGACTCCTCCCGTGTCTGTTGGTGGTATACCTATGGATAGACCTTCCAATCCAAAAACCCACCGAGCCTCTGCAAGCAGATTCACAGAAGAGCCCATGTCTTCGAGAAAGCGTCCCTCCAGTTGTACTTCCTCTTCCAATGTGGAAATCAGTGATTCGGACTAAGGTTGTACTTACTTCACTCTACTAAAATTCTGTCATTTTGTTCTTTCGTTTTGTTCCATTCCACGCCCTCATGAACTTTTATTCTTCCTTTAATCAAGTCACTTAGAATATATCCCCGCCTTAATTCAGGGGGAGTTTGATTCTTTTTGATTTTGACAAAGGGGGAGATTATTTCAATACTGATTAATCATGCTATATGGTTGTCATCATCAAAAAGGGGGAGATTGTTTCATCTCTATCCTGCATTAGTTTTGATGATAACAATGATTAACAATATTGAAACGATATTAAGTAATCTTGTTGAAACTGGAATCTCATTAGCAATGTAGACTACATACTGAATCCAGATGTAGGCTACATAAAGTTACATTGTTAACTGCTTGTGCTAATGGAGACTTCATATGGAAATCTGTATGCAGACTACATCACAGTGATAGTTCATATACTTGGACAAATTCAGTTGTCTGGTATCTCATGTGGACTACATGTAACTATCCAGATGTAGGCTACATGTCAGTTAAACAGTTTCCACACTTAGCAGTTTCTTGACAGTTCAGGGCAGTTTTGTTATTTGAATCAAAGCTTATCCTTTAGAAGTTAAAAGGTGCAAGCGGTTGTTGAATTCAAATTACAAACCGACACAACCATTTATCACTTCTCCTATATCTATACCTTACAGTCTTGAGAAGAACCCAACTTTCTCTCTACTTTTGAAATACATACAAGCGCACAAAAAGCAAACAAAACTCTCGAAGATTCTCCACTTTCAATCTTTCCCGAGAGTTCCCTTCTCCTTCAAAGCAAAGTCTCCCGCTGCCATATACTCTGAAGCTTTGAAGTACTCTGCACAGATTCATCAGTTGAATCCAACTCTTGTGCAGAAAGAGACGTGTTCCCACAACAAAGAATCTACACCGTCAAGGTTGTTGCTTAGCCTGTAAAAGCAAAGTTGTGAGTTTCTTTGTTGATCTGAAAACAAAGGGGTTTCTGGTTTAGCCCACTGAAAACCATTGTACAGGTTCTTTGGCAGATCCTATTGAAAAGCCATCGTTTATAAGAAAAGCCTCAAGTGGTTACTTGGGGAGTGGAGTAGGTTATTTGCAATAATAACCGAACCACTTTAAAAGACTTGTGTTCTTTACTTTTCTGCTATTCTATTGATTGTCCATTCAATTTAAATATTGGACAAACGCGAAGTTTAGAAAGCCACGATTCCAACAGAGTTAGCTTTCCAACAAGATATAGCACTCCTCAATCGAATAAGAATCATGTTCTAGGAAAGCCTTTGATGGCAAATAGGTCAATCTTCCCATATTTGGTATGTATTCTTTGAATCTTTGTGTTTTGCCTTATTTTGCTCCAAAAAAACTACAAAGCCTCGATATATATAATTTTACCTGAAAGGAGATTAGAGTGGTAAAAACACAATGAAAAGTTCGGGAGAGGAGTGAAATTCATCATCGAATAAAGCGAATAATCGATAAGAAATTAACCGATCAAGACACATATCTGTTCCACCTGAGAAGGTCTGCTGGTTCCAGCATCTGGACAGACCGAATCATCTTCATCATTGTTGATCGAATAATATGAGTCTTGAATTGCCATGTTTATTGACTTCACAACAGTTTGTGATTTCTTGACAAAAACACAATACGCTCGACTATTGGTCGAATACCCTAGAAATATTCCCTCACTGCTGCGAGGGCCAAGCTTCCTTTTATATTCTCGGCCCTCATAAATATAGCATAGACTCCCAAAGATGTGGAAGTGCTTAACTGACGGCGTTTTCCCTTTCCAAATTTTATAGCAGTTTTTGTGAGTTCTAGGGCGAACAAGGACTCTGTTAAGGGTGTAACAGGTAGTGTTGATTGCTTTATCCCAAAAGGTTAGAGCCAAGCCCTTCGCATGAATCATGACACGCATCTTTTTCTTGAAGCGTACGATTATTTCTTTCAGCACTCGTGAACAAGCAGCTGCTATAGCAGGAGTTGTAGTAGCTGTTCAGAGCTTTATTCGAAGGAAGTCTTCAACGGTTCAACAAGAAGTAGCAGAGCGACGGGGAGCTTCTAAAATCTCAAAAAGAATATCCCAGTGGAGATTCCCGGCTAATTAAGGAAAGATTTGGTTTTCCAAATCAAACCAAATCTAATCTTCTACAAATTAGGAGAAAATATCTAGTTGAGATCTTTAAGGGATTTCCAAAAAGTGATATTGATGGAACTGGAAGTTCTTTTTAAAGGAGGTTGGGCAGAGCTTTAAGGCATCGAATCAGAAAGAGAATACCAAGAACATATGGAGAATACCGAAAGAGAGATTCAAAGTACGGGCTAAGATTCGATCACCGCGGAGAGTAGAGCGTGAGCACAGAGCTGTATGGTTGGAGCGACGGCTGATAGAAGACTTGCAGAGTCTGATCAGAGCTTGATCAAAAAAGACCAATTCAGAGCAGAACGTGCTTGTTGGTTGATCAAGGTTGGCAGCGACAAAGTTATCGAGTGGAGGAACTCGGACAGTCTGCAGAAGGCTGGTCTCGCTAGTGACGGACGGTCACTGAGTGAGGTAGAGCATTCCAGAGTGTGCAGCGCTCGTGGAAGAGTTCGGTCGGCTCGGCGGAAAGCTTTGGAGCGACACGAACAGAACCTGCACCAGCTAGTTGCTACAGCAAGTCCTATAGCAAACCTATGGTAGCATTGTTTTAATTAAAATAGGCTGAGTCTGTGGGATTAGTAGAATAGCTATTCTGAGTTAAATCAAGTGTGTAGGTGTGTGAGACATAAGTTAGAGGGTGGTCTGATTGTGTGTGATCGACTAGCTAAGGTTGAGTAGCATAGGTTGCGTGGTGTTGTACCGTGTTGTACAACAGATCTTGAGACTAGTGAATTAAAAGACTGTGGTTCTGTGTTTTCCATAGGTAGGCACTTTGCTGAACTGGGTGAATAAATCATTGTTCGTTGTTTCTGCTGAACAAGACCCTAGTGTACAAGAGTGTGCTACAGCAACTGCTTGTTTACAATCGGCAAATCAAAGACGTTGCAAATTTCAATCGGTATCAGACCGGGAACTCAACACACAGAGTAAAAGATCCTAAGCGTCTGCTAAAGAAAGCAAGAAACAATGAAGGAAGGTCAGAGTACAAGCCGTCCACCATTGTTGGAAGAAAGTAACTATGGGTATTGGAAGGCTAGAATGAAAGCATTCCTCAAAGCAATTGATGGAAGAACCTGGGGAACCTGGAGAGCGGTTGTGGCTGAATGGTCTCCTCCCTTAACGATTAATGAGAAGGGAGTTACTCAAAAGAAGCGCGAAGAACAGTGGACTGCTGAAGAGGATGCTGCAGCAAACCGGTAACTCAAAGGCATTGAATGCTATTTTTCCTGCAGTAGACGCTAACAATTTCAAGTTGATCTCCAACTGTGACATTGCAAAACAAGCCTGGGAAATCCTGCAAGTAGCCCATGAAGGAACTGACAAAGTGAAGATATCCAGGATGCAGATCATTACGTCTCAGTTTGAAAGTTTAAGGATGCAGGAAGAGGAATCTATTACTGAATTCAATGCCAAGTTATGTGATCTGTCAAACGAAGCTCATGCCCTTGGAGAACCAATTCCCGAAGAGAAGCTGATAAGGAAAGTTCTCTGATCTTTGGCTACCAGATTTTGACATGAAGGTGACAGCTATTGAAGAAGCTCAGAATCTGAAGAGACTTGAGGAACTGATTGGATCCCTCAAACAGTTTGAGATGAAGGTGGTCAAGGAAGACATATCTCCCAAAAGCAGCAGTGTTGTTTTGAAAGCAGAAATAGAAGAGAAGAAACCTTCAACTGATGATCAACTAAGTCTGCTGGTGAAAAGCCTTGGTAAGCTCTTGAAGAAAATGGAAACAAAACCTGGCCAGAACTCAAACTCTTGAGGCAATTCAGAAGGGGTGGAGGAACTCAGAGAAAAGTGAAGGAGCCTGCCTCGGATGAAGAAGAAAAGAAAGGGGATTCAATGCTGGAACTATGAAGTATACGGACATAGAGAAGCTGACTGCCCTAGCAAACAGATCTGACAAGTCTCTGACAGTCAAGTGGAGTGACTCTGAGGAGAGTGAAGAAGAAAACTTTATTGTATTAACTAGTGTATCTGCATGTGATTATGAAGATTCAATAAAGGATGAGTTCAATTATGGTATTGTAGTGTCAGAAAGTGAAGATGAGGGTGATGCAACAGAAAACCTGATAAAGGATCTGGGAGATATTCTACAACAGTGTGAGGAAGCACTACAAGTAAACAGAACATTGACTGTCAAAGTGAACGAACTTGAAGAAGAGCGCGAAGAGCTGCTCGGCAAACTGTCTTCACTCAGTAAGCAAGTCACCCAGCAAAGGGAAGAAGATCTAACTGATGGGAGCATTGATCCTAGCGTCCTTCAAACACCAGGAAGGCTGCCTGAAGCTCAGAACAATATTCTGGATGAGATTCTTGCCTACCAAAGATTTGGAAGTGGAAGAATGGGACTTGGATATAATGGTGAGGAAAGTACAGGGGTGACAATCTTTGTTAAAGCCACTGAAACAGAGACTGTGGAAAGTCAAGGAGGTGTCTGCCAAAAACTGATGGTAGAAGAAAAGTTCAACAAGCTGAACAAGGTGGTGCTGCAGCAACCTCTGTATCAACCACCAGTCGCAAACAAAAGTTGGTACATATGCTATGTATGTGGACACAAGGGACATGTTCGAAGCAAATGTCCAAGTTTAAAGAAGCACTAGTTATCTTCTAAAGCCATCAGGTCTGAAAACAGGAGGGAGAGACCAAATATCAACCCCCATTATCGAGTGCCCTTCAGCGCTATGAGTCCAGGAAGTGACCACCAATGGTCAGAGGATCAATGGATAGTCAAGAAAATGGATGAAGCAATGCACTGGAGGAGAACAATAAAAAGGGGATCGTGGGAAAATCAGATATGGAGACTTAAACTTGACAGATGGAAAGAAAGGCAATATGAATGCTGCATTGGTCAGAAGCAATGGAAATGCAAACCAACTCTAGTGTGGGTAAGAAAAGAAGAATCAGGAATTCGAGGAAAACTGGCTGGAAAGGAGCTACACCCAAAACAGATAAATGTGGTGCGTCAAGTTGCTATAGCAACCTGACCCGGACATGCCTTGTTCCAGTTTAAAAAAAAAAAAAAAAAAAGGACGCACGGGCTGGGCACGTGCATCTATGAAAAGAAGAAATCAGCGGGGAAATCAAATTTCTAGGGCACATTTGAACAAAAGCTTTGTCCATCTCCTCCAAACCTGATACCGACCAAACCATGCTACTCCAATCCACAATGGTGCGTACCCGCTAGTCTGGAAGCAAACGGAAGACTGGGCCGTCAGCCAGTACAGTAGAACCGTGCCTTGAGGTGGTTATCTGGCAGCCCCCAAAGGAGCCACAATCACGGAGTCCCGCACTATCTGGAAGTCCTTCATCGAAGAGGAGGGGAGTAGAGCAAGTTGAACCTATGACAGACCCTTCAACCGCTATAGAAAAAGGTGTCACCCAAGTAAAAGAAAAACCCCTTACTGAGGATCAAGTTCGAGAGGGTGCTACAACACCTCAGGGAGTCGAAGAAGAGCCAAGCAGATCAGTGGTTCGTACTCCTGGCTCAGAAGAAGACTCTGAAGATTAATGGTCTGAGGAAGCATCTGAACCAGAAGCTGCTGAAGCATCTCCTCCGTCACAGTCAAACAAAGGGAAGCTTCCAATCATTATTTCAGACTCAAGTGATGAAGAAGCATCGAGTGACTCTAGCAGTGATCATGAGGGAGAACCCTCAAGGAAACAATCTGAGATACAAACTACCCTTCTAGAAGACAGGGAAGGAGTCACAGTGGGAGGGATCTGGTTCCGAAACCAGCATGCCTCACAATCATGGAGGATTGTAAAAAGGAAGACCATTGTATCGGAAAAGAGATTGGACTTGAAAGATACAAGTCTGCAGTAATCATCTAGCTTCTAACTGAGGTAAGTCTTCTGAGATCCTTGACTATTCCTCAGAAATTCAGTGTTCCTTTAGTCATAGAATTTATAGCCAACATGGAGGAGAAGTTTGGTGATGAAGAGTGAGAAAGGTATGGGAAAACCTGGGTGAGAGGCAAGTTGGTGGTAATCACCCCCGAAAAGATCAATGAGTATTTGGGAATAGATAGTGAGTCAAGGGAACCCACAAATGTCAATCGAGAGATCATGGCCAAGATTCTCACAGGAGTGTGCATGTCATGGGCAGGACCAAACCTGAATGCCTCTGAACTCACTTCCAAGAATGCCTTGTCATACAACTTGGGCATTCGGAACTGGATTTCTAGCTCACAATGGAGAAAGGTCAGCACAAGTTTTGCAAATCTTCTGCACGCCATTGGAAAGAGAAGAAGAGTGCACATGGGAAGCGTGATGTTCCCTCAAATTTCCACCCATGTTGAATGTACTACATCAGCTCAGACCATTGTTCTACCTTCCCTCATCTATGAGATGATTACCTCGCAGCACCCGGGTCTAAAATCCATCATTGAAGGAATGGCAGAAGATCTGCAAGTATTTGTGGTAGACCACAAACTCTTCAAAGGAAAACATGCAGTGGATATTGCCCAAGAAGACCCTCTACCGGTGGCTCCATCTGATTTGTCTTCTCTGGAGGAAGCTCATCTCACAGCCCCGGTGATACAAGCTGCTCTCAAGGTCAAGATAGTGAGTCATCTGAAATTTGAGCTGAACCTGCTAACTGCTGAAGCAAAGAGGATCAATGTCAGAAGAGCTCAAATCAGAGGACTACTCAAAGATCTTGAATATCCAGAGGAAGTGGGTAATGCCCCCGCAGAAGCAGATCGGTGAGCATTTATGACAAAAAGGGGGAGAGTAAGGAGAAGGCTGCTCCATGGGTGAACATTCTTGTTGTGAAGTTTTTTGTGCCCTGCGTGGCCTTTGATGAACCTAAGACCGAATGTGGTCATAATTTTTCTGGACAAATATTAGTGTGCTTTAATGTAGGTGCGTTAAATTTCATGGATGGGAGATATCTATGCATAAAGAGTTTTGTCAAAAATGTCAAGGGGGAGATTGAATGCAGTGTGGCAGTCAATTGACAAAACTAGCACTCGTGAACAAGCAGCTGCTATAGCAGGAGCTGTGGCAAGGAGCTGTAGCAGCTGTTCAGAGCTTTATTCGAAGGAAGTCTTCAACGGTTCAATAAGAAGTAGCAGAGCGACGGGGAGCTTCTAAAATCTCAAAAAGAATATCCTAGTGGAGATTCCTGGCTGATTAAGGAAAGATTTGGTTTTCCAAATCAAACCAAATCTAATCTTCTACAAATTAGGAGATAAGATCTAGTTGAGATCTTTAAGGGATTTCTAAAAAGCGATATTGATGGAACTGGAAGTTCTTTTTAAAGGAGGTTGGGCAGAGCTTCAAGGCATCAAATTAGAAAGAGAATACAGAGAACATACGGAGAATACCGAGAGAGAGATTCAAAGTACGGGCTAAGATTCGATCACCATGGAGAGCAGAGCATGAGCACAGAGCTGTGTGGTTGGAGCAACAGCTGATCGAAGACTTGCAGAGTCTGATCAGAGAAGACCAATTCAGAGAAGGACGTGCTTGTTGGTTGATCAAGGTTGGCAGCGACAAAGTTGTCGAGTGGAGGAACTCGGACAGTCTGCAGAAGGTAGGTCTCGCTAGTGACGGACGGTCACTGAGTGAGGTAGAGCATTCCAGAGTGTGCAGCGCTCGTGGAAGAGTTCGGTCGGCTTGGCGGAAAGCTTTGAAGCGACACGAACAGAACCTACACCAGCTAGTTGCTTTAGCAGGTGCTCTAGCAAACTTATGGTAGCATTGTTTTAATTAAAATAGGCTGAGTCAGTAGGATTAGTAGAATAGCTATTCTGAATTAACTCAAGTGTGTAGGTGTGTGAGACACAAATCAGAGGGTGGTCTGATTGTGTGTGATAGACTACCCAAGGTTGAGTAGCATAGGTTGTGTGGTGTCGAACCGTTTTGTACAACAGATCTTGGGACTAGTGAATTAAAAGACTGTGGTTCAGTCTTTCCCAGAGGTAGGCACTTTGCCAAGCTGGGTGAACAAATCATTGTTCGTTGTTTCTGCTGAACAAGACCCTAGTGTACAAGAGTGTCCTACAGCAACTGCTTGTTCACAATCTGCAAATCAGAGACGCCGCAAATTTTAATTTGTATCAGAGCGGGAACTCAACACACAAAGTAAAAGATCCTGAGTGTCTACTGAAGAAAGTAAGAAACAATTGAATGAAGGTCAGAGTACAAGCCGTCCACTATTGTTGGAAGAAAGTAACTATGGGTATTGAAAGGCTAGAATGAAAACATTCCTCAAAGCAATTGATGAAAGAACCTGAGAGCAGTTGTGGCTGAATGGTCTCCTCCCTTAACCATTGATGAGAAGGGAGTTACTCGAAGAAGCTCGAAGAATAGTGAACTGGTGAAGAGGATGCTGCAGCAACCGGTAACTCAAAGGCACTGAATTCCATTTTTCCTGCAGTAGACGCTAACAATTTCAGGTTGATCTCCAACTGTGACATTGCAAAACAAGCCTGGGAAATCCTGCAAGTAGCCCATGAAGGAACTGACAAAGTGAAGATATCCAAGATGCAGATCATTACGTCTTAGTTTGAAAGTTTAAAGATGCAGGAAGAGGAATCTATCACTGAGTTCAATGCCAAGTTGTGTACCTTGACCAATGACCTTTCCTTTTGCTCCATCTTCAAATATGACATATCTCCCATTCAGATTTTGTACATGGGTCAAATAGCTGGCTTCTCCGGTCATGTGGATTGAACAGCAACTGTAAAAATACCACTGGTCTTTCTCATGGAGAGTAGAAGAGCTATATGCGATGTAGCAATGGTTGTTGTACGTTTTGAGAGAGGCACGGATCTTTGTAGATGATATTTTGCAAGAAATGTGGAGCACTTTCTCTAGATGTGACCTTGAGTAGTTCAAAAATGGCAGATACGCTTGTCTTTTGTCCAACGCATATTAGATATGTGACTGGGATGAACATTGTTAGCATAATTAAGGTTTTTAGCTTGAACAAACACAGTCTTACCATAAGCCTTCTGTTGCTCATAGCCCAAACTAGAACTTCTACGATTCGTACGCTGAGCAGCCAAGATAGAGTCCAATTTCTTTGTCCCATTATTCATCATACAAACATACTTTCTTACTCTCAACAGTTCTGACACAGCCTCTGAGTGTTCCAGTTTTTCTTTTTCAAGTTCTATCTGCAGCCGTTAAACTGAATCTGGCAGTTCGTATTTCTCAGCTTTTAGGCTCACAACTTGCTTGCTTAGTTTGGAACTTGCCTTAACTGCCTCCCCTCACTATTCGTACAGGGCCTTGTATTTCTCAGCTATTGTTTCTTTGGTGATTTATGTATCACTATCACTTTCACTGTAGTTATCTGAGTCTGGGTAGCTTCTGTCACAGTAGTGAGAGCCAAGTAATTGGAGTCTTCACCTTCTGTTTCAATCTCCTCTATTTCACTATCGCTCCATCCAGCTATGACTACCTGTTTCTACTTCTTAAGAGTGTTTGCGCATTTTGCTTTAATGTGTCCAAAGCCCTCACATTCTCGACATTGAATCCCTTTACCTTTTTCTCCTTTTAGATTTTCAGAGGTTCTTGCTTTTCTAAATTTTCCATCTTGTCGATTTCTAATGTCTATTTCAGATTTGTTTTTCTGTTTAGACTGACGCTGGTTCAATTTCCTCATGAATCTTCCAAAATTCTTTGCCAGTTAGATCATTTGCTCGGACATTTCTTCCTCGTCTTCAGTTGATTCTGATGTTTCACTTTTGAGTGCTATTCCTCAAGATTTTTTTCGGGTGCATTAGATTTTAACTTCATTTCAAATGTCCTAAGAGATCCCATCAGTATGTCAAGTCTCATTGTCTTTATGTCTTGAGCTTCCTCAATGGCAGTTACTTTCATTGCATATTTTTGTGGAAGAGCACGCAAGACTTTTCTGACAAGTTTTTCATTATTTATTTGCTCTCCAAGGTCATGAGCTTCGTTGACAATGTTCGTCAATTTGGCGTTGAATTCAGTTATTGATTCTTCCTCCTTCATCTTCAGATTTTCAAATCTGGTAGTGATCATTTCTTCCCGAGAATATCAACACTGTAACACGGTCTGTTCAACGTTTTTCTTGAGCACTCTACGATCAGATTCTTGTGCTCTCAAATTCTATCGATCTCTGAAGATGATCGCAGTTCTGCTAGCTCCGTCTTACTTCGTTCTGGGATCAAGTTATTCAACCGTCGTGTCTCCATTTCCCGATCCCTTCACCTATATGGATTAATTGCATGTTTATCTTTTAGAAAACTAGAATAGTGTTTGATCATGTTTTCCTAATTCAGAGACAGAATCTAATGTTCCGGAGTTGTAGTATCTTGGAGAATATTGTTACCAGAATATCTCCCAAAATATTTCCTTGTTGACGCAATATTTTCTCCGATCTTGATTGATCCCATTGCACGTTCATGTCTTAACTGGTACTGTCTCACCCTCTGTTATAGCCGTGTTAGTTGGTACCGTTTGTCAAAAATATGTCATTCAAATATCCATGAAATACCAGGATTTAACACTCACCAATCACCTCTCATTCCCATCACCACCGCCTACCCCTCATTCTCAACCCCACCACCACCCACCCAATTATCTCACCATCACTTCATACATCCATCACCTTAATCCCATCCAATTATCTTACCACCACTTACACACACCCATCACCCCACTGCATAAATATACTTAAATCTAAAGTATGTAACTTAAATTATTTACTAAAAATTAAATATAAAAAAACAGGCCCAAAATGTTTTTTTTATGTAAAAAGAAAAGAAAAGGCTATCAATATCTATGCATGAGAGTAAAAAAGCAGGACGCGTGTCATTCCATTTGCAGACAAAAGCAACGACTAGTTGGTTGTTGACGTGGAAGTGGTTAGTAGGGTCGGTGGAGAACCGCTCAAACTCGTGTGTCTCGCCCATATACACACTCATTAGCTCTCTGCCAAATCTCAATCGAGCAATAAATTTCCGAATAGAAGAAGAGCAGCATGACATCATCAAGCTCCTCTCATGTTCAACAGTTATAAATACAACACTTTCACACGCATCATTCTTTATCACCCAAAACCAAGTCCTTATCTGATCATGGAAAGCAGTATTGGAAAACCCATCAACTCTCCTCCTCCTCCTCCATCTTCCCCCACCACCACCCTTCCCCAAGTCATTGTCGTAATGAGCCCTTGCGCCGCTTGCAAGATCCTCCGTCGCCGGTGCTGCGCCGGTAAATGCGTCCTCGCCCCTTACTTCCCGCCCACTGATCCCCTCAAGTTCAGTATTGCGCATAGAGTCTTTGGGGCCAGCAATATCATCAAGTTGTTGCAGGTACTTAATTTGCAAATGACCATTTTCGGTAGCTAGCTAGCTTTCCTTTTAACGTGAAATCGGTAGCTTGCTAACAGGAACTCCCAGAGCCGCAGAGAGAAGATGCAGTAAGCAGCATGGTGTACGAAGCCAATGCTCGGCTCCGCGATCCGGTGTACGGCTGCGCCGGAGCCATATGCCACCTCCAAAGGCAAGTGAGCCAGCTACAAGCCGAGCTAGCCAAAGCCCGAGCGGAGATACTCACAATTCAGCTCCAGAAGTCGCATCTACTGGCTCTCTTTTGCATGGACGATGATGATGCTGCTGCTGATCAAGATCAAGCCATGAGACAACTCCATGACACGAATCAGAATGCGTCATATGATGAATTTTACGGTATTGCAAATTTTGTGGAGAACTATAATTTGGAGTCTCTTTGGGCATGAAATCTTTTTAGTCTAATTTCTACATTTTGGGCTGCTCACTTTTACACAATATCAACTTACTTATTTTGTTATCCCTTCTCGATCACTTTTTTTTTTTCCTTCCAATTATTTGATAGTGCCTTCTTTTCAATTCAAAATGAACCGACTAAAATAAAGTTTAATGGTCAATAATTGAAACTAACTGAATTGAACGAGTGAAATTGTAAGCTCCCCTCCACCTCATTCAAAGTAGGAATAATTTCTTGCTTTTGTTGAATTATGGTAGGCTTGTCTATCCTCGATCGAGTCAATGTATATAAATCGAATGTTCTACTAGTTTGCTTGTACATTGACTTTATCATTTATAAAAGTCCGAGGAAGATGATGTGTTGAGTAACATATTGTGTCACTATTATACGCCATGACTTGAGTGGTGAAATTTTGGGTGACCTAATTGTCACAAAGATATACAAGATGCATTATTATTATATTTATGTCTTGTCAAACTACCCAATTTCAATTTACATAGAAATAAAAACTTTAAAGTTTAGTGGCTTATCCTTATGGTAGGAGTTGACTTGAGAGTTTAGCTGTTTTTGTGGGAATAATATATAATATAGCAGAGAGAGAGGTGTCTTGTTGGATATTTTCTTGCTCTCTATTGTAGTGTAGCAATAATAGTACTATTGATATATGACAAGGAAAAAAGAGTATCCAAATATGCAGCAATACGTGTGGAAATACATATACACACCTTAGCGCCTCAATGGCATTCACTCACTCTCGTTTGACTATTTAATATTTATTCAATTTAATGTCTCGAATTTGATGTGACAAATGTTAGAAGACATGTAAAAAGGGATAGATGATGAGATACCAAATCCAGCATTATTATACAACAAGGGCATAATGTGTTATAGAATAATGTAACATAATTTTAAGATTATCCTTGGAATGGAATAACTCATTTCAATAAAAAGTACAATCGAAAGAAGAAAAAGTAGGTTTAGAAGTAGAAATATGAGAATTGATTTGTGAGGTAGCTATCAAAAAAGAATGGAAACATATTAAAAGTCTCATATTTGGGACCATATGCCAACAAGCTTAACTTCCCCACATTCATTCCATTAACCCCTAGCTACCTCCCAAATAAATGAAGCCATGTATCTTTAACGCGTAAACAATCGCAATCCTTTGGTCCTCTTATCAATTATTGCTTATCATCATTTACGTGCCTAACCCAGCTTGTTTCATGATGAGACCCAATCGGCATGCATACAAATATGTTAATGTAAAACTATCGGTTTTGTCTACACAGCTTAATCGTCTCGGCTGTTGAACACATCACATTTATGTTATGTTAGTTCATATGGGAAATACATAGGAATGATGGCGGGGTAAATGTGAATGGGCATCTATCTATATATGAACAACCCTAGATAACTTTTATGTGGATACCAAAATGCGTCCTACCTACATCTACATAATTGTAGGTTGTGGACATTTTAGGGTCCGGGTGAGCGAGCTTATGACTAAATGTTATCATCTCCTTTGGAAGTATTGCATGCTACTTTTCATAGGGATGAATAGCCATAGGATGGATCATCATCCGGAGCAGCACCCGCATTCTGCTTACATAACTCACTTTCTTCACATCATCAGCTGCTCATGGATGCTTCATTAAGGTCAGTCAAACAAGGCAGGTTGATTGCTTTATGTTAAAATATATGTAATTGGAATTATCGGCTGATAAATAGAAGATATGTTAGTATATATTGGATTACACAACCATGACTCATGAACCAAAACTTTTGAATCATATAGGGGTATAATTCGGAATATCGAGTCATTTCCATACTTTCCTCCCTTTTATACTTTTTAGTTAGGATTGCCATTGTGAGCCAGTCGCTTAATTCCCGGAATTACCATTAGCTTAAAACTTCTTCACCTCCCAATGTAATGAACTCCCAAATATATTTAGTTTTTGAAATAAATGAGATATGAAAAGAGGATGTGAAGAAAATGTTTGATTTGTCAACACAGTACAAATTTATTTTTCGAGGGAAAGTTACTTTTTCATTCCACCAAATTTTGAGAGGAGAAGAGAAATCAGCATAAAAGAATAGGAAGTGTTCGCAGGTCGACCATTTATTGTGTAGTGGCTACTATTTATTCTGCCACCATTTAGATCCATGCATATGAGAGGATCAATATGAAACCTTAATTCTTACAAAAGTGAATCATAAATTCAACAAGTGTAAAGTTGATAGTTACTGATGTGCGTGTGAATGCAAATGATTTGGGGTTTGTAATTTTGATGTCAACTATTCATCTTGGTAATACAAAATCCTTAAATGTGGATGGCGTCATGGATACAAAATTGTTGTGCTCTGCTCTCCCAGCTGTGCATCACATTTCAAAACCCAAAAGCCTGAACAGAAGAGGTGGAAAGTAGTCGAGTATTGTTACATTATTTGAAGAAAATGGTAAAGTCGACTGATAAGAGAGAGTGATGCTCCTATGAACACCACACCTAATGAACCCACAAAATTTCCAGACGGCACTGAATTGCCATCATCATCATTACAACAAAATGGGACAAGTTGCAATGGATTATCAAACACAAATACCAATTTCATCAAGCAGAAGCAGACTGTTCCTCCCTTTGTTTATCCATGGCTTTCCTTGCCAATTCATATCCAGCAAAGTTCATGGCACCAAGGGGTGCAATCCAGAAGAATCTTGGTATAGCTCCTTTGAATAAGCCGAGGGGTCCTTCGCGACGGAGTATGGAGAAGGCTATCATTGACATTGATATGCGGTGCCCCCCTGGTGCAGTCATCATTCTCGTTTTCATCACATCAAACGGTGTGGTGGCAACAGAAGCCACTCCACCTGACAGAGCACCCACTAGAATTGTCTCCCAAGGCTCCAGCTCCCGTCCCAGAAGTTTCTGAGCAGCCTAAATTTTAAAAAAGAATGAGAATTTTAATCGCTAGTGCTCTAATGATGGAAGTGAGAATCAAATATTCCAAGATATCCTGCTGTCTCATACAAGAGCGGCAGATCAAATATGATTCTGCATAACATGGCACAATCTAATGAGCGAGACAAAGAATCAAAAAGAATATCACACAGCACAGTCAGGGTAATACGCATATTTTTGGCTTCACTGACCTAATTTTGAATTCACAAGTTTCCAAATATTTCCTTCTGTCAAAATTTCAGCACTATTTTCCCCAGCAGTTCTAAAAAAGCCAATCAGACATAACAAAGAGACTTGAACTAACAAAGGTTTGAGCCTCATCGGGAGTAGATAGAGTGCGGGAAGGGAGAAAGTGAGGTTAATAGCTGGAAAAAGGTCACACAGCATATACCTTTTTGGATTCACCATAAAGCCCCATGCCAACAACATAAAATGGAACTTCACGACAGAGGGTAGCCCCTGTTCCTCGGAAAAAACCCCTCAGACCATCTACGTTCCAAGTACCTACAATAGCCTCTCCAACATTATCGTATATACCAGCCTGAAGACGCTGCTTCAGCACCTCACAAGGAATACGCACTGCAGTCCCCAGGAATGTCCCACAAAATGATGACACGGATTGAACCTAAAAAGATAATTATTAATCTGCACTACAGTAACTGATAAGATGTAGAATCTGCATGTAACTTCAGCTAACAAACTAATTTATGCATCCACTAAATATTTGGCATGAAGCAGACAAAACAACTCAGGCGGGTCTCCAACTCACTAATTTCTATGATTGGCAAGGGACGGGCGACGGAGCAAGGATTTAAAATTATCTAGGGCTGATTTTTTTTTTTTTTTTTTTAATGTTTGGACCCCATGAGAGGCTTGCCCTCGAACAATAAAAGGATCATATATGATAGAGGTTTTCATATGAACGACATCAAATGTTATTATACGATAGCGTATTAAGCATCCTCTTAAATTTTGCATTTAGACGGCATTTAAAAAAGGGCAATCTTTTGTTCGAAATATGAGTGATTTTTTTACCTTAGAAAGAACAATCTATGATGAATAAATAGACAACGCTTTCTACTAAGCAGTGTCGATATTTTGAACATAAGACAACGTTTCAAGAGAAAATGTCATCTTATGTTCGATAATAGACGATAATTTTTCAAATGAGGTGTTGTCATATGTTCAAAAGTATGGATTGTGCTTTTATAAATAAATGTTATTTTACATCGCAAAAAAGGCACCATCACGACAATAAATACGATGACACCATTGTAAACATCGTCTATTAAAATATTTAAACGTGTCTTATGTGTTTTTTGAATTAGTGCAAAGTCCATTTCGTCTAATCCAACACTTTTGTCCAACCTAATATTTTTTTGTTGGACAATTCTTTTTTCCGCCTAAAACTACTTGGGTTGTAGCCCAAGTAGCCTTTAGCCTGGCTTCGTCCCTGTGATTGACTCTGTGACGATCCATGCTAAAGAGGACTTGATGCTTCTAAAGTGTAAACAATGTGCTTATTAGAAAGGCTAGCACAGATATTCAGATCTGAACTCCCAGGTCCCAGCAACACTTTTATAAGTGACCTTCACATCTAAAACATGGCTTATCCGAGCTCTTAAATCCGGATTATTCTGGTCCCCATCTTTGACATTCAATTCATAGAATTGATAAAAATGCTAATAGAATTATGTCTTTCAGATCTTGCAAGCACATTAACGTTTCTCTCTTCAATTTAGACTAGGAATAGAAACAACAAGCCAAGTATCGAACCATGCAATAAGGAGGTTAAGAGAAAAAATACAGAAGCCACATGATATAATGAATAAGCGGCCCATTTATAAATTATTACCTGGAACTCGGGAAGCGATGGAGCTACACTTATCAAAAGGAGCCTACTTGCTTCACATATCCCAGTCCGAAGGCCATGACTGAAATAATAAGAGCAGGATAAGCAAATAAGTAAAACACATTACAAAAGAGGTACAGATATGAAGAATCAAACTAAGTGATAACCTCGAAAACTGCCCAATAATTGCTGGAATGGAACCCCTGTACAACCCTCTTCTTCCAATGTCTGGAAGCTTTGCTATAATTTCTGGGAATGAAAGTGTTGACGCTTGCACTCGAGTCTGAATATCACAAAGAGCACACCGGAATGCATTTCAGAACATGATTAATGCTTAGGCTATACGCATGACCACACTCATTTACTTAATGCTAGAGGATGAGTGTAATCCCAGAGTTGAATGACTAGCCAAACACGACAATAGACAGAAAGAACAGAAAGACTTGACAAGGCACAAAAGATATCTAACTATGTACCCCAATTTGTATGGTCTTAAGTTACAGATAAACAAAGAATCTTAAACCAATTTCAAATCATATTCAACTAAGCCTGCCTAGCTGCTCCTCAAACTTCAATTCCAACCATGTATGCTAGGAGAAAGTAAAAGCGTCCTTTCCTCTTCTTTTAAGGTGTATTAGCTTTGAAAAATTAAACTCGAAGACAGAACAACTACTCATGCTATGTCTTTTACAAGCATTCAAATATGAACTAAAACACCTATTTATGTGACCATGAGTCCTGTTCTATAATAATATCGACTGTAAAATTTAGAGACATCTACATTTTCCCCTCTATATATCATCTAAATCTAGTATAAAACTGTCTTGTATAAGATCCATGTACGACTGTATTGCATCATACTAAAAGTTGTAACAACTTGATCTGAAAAATGGCATCCCAGAGCTAGGTTTTTTTGCCTTGATTGTGTCGACTGGATACAATAAGGATGTAGAGAGTGCAGAAGCAAGCCCCCCTGCCAATGCAGATTTTAGAACGCTTCCAGCTGGTATATTAACAGATGGTGGAACAGCAACAACAGTAGCAGCTTCAAACCAAATATTCCTGTATGCACAAGATGACAAATCAATATAGGCTATAAGCTATGTCTAACTAAAACACCAATCACTTTCTATGCAGTTCCATGAGTCTGATGGCAAGTATTCACATTGTGGTATAGCACAATTTTTTTTTCTTTTTTTTTACTAAAGCAAGCTTATAGCCAAATGATTCCCATCTATTTCACTCCCTTGGGCTTCATACATCAATAATGTCATCTATATGTGCTTATTGATCTTAACAAGCAATTATTCATCACAATCTATATAAACAGAGAAGGGTCTTTTGAGTAGCCTAACACATAAGAATAGATATCCAAGTGACCAATAAGGGATCGATGCAACTTACCGTGGATCATCTTGGAGCCGATCAGATGGGAGAAGAAGCATAAAGTTACGGAAGTGACCATATGAAATGGATTCTTCTGTATCTGCATTTAGAAATCGCATCATGGCAACCGCATTATCTTCATTTGCTGGAAGTCCAGCATTTTTTAGAGAAGCTAACACTTCACTTTTTTGCAATGTCCCAGACTTGCTCAGACAAAGAGATGTATATGCCCGAAGGATAGTTGGTTCCTTCTGCTCCATAAAGGACAAAAATTGTTTCCAACCAAATGATTTGCAAAATAAGTGACTTCTAGTGAGGCGCATTAAGTCTCGAGCATATGTTTGCGGCAGTTTTCTCTTTCTCATAGCAGTTTCGAGATCTTCCAGGGTAACTTGACCATCACCATCTCTATCCAGCTCTTCAAAGAACCTTCTACCTGCATCAATATGTGGATAAGGTTGTCATATATCTTTTCAAGGAGATTATTTTTTAAACATTTGATAAGTAAAAAATGTTGTGATCCATCAGCAGAGCTGGTCGCTCATGTCATCCTCCTATAATAACACTCTACGTCAAGTCTGAATGTCCTTGGAAGGAAAAATACCGATAGCCAATTAAATATTGAGCCTTCAGTATCTACTTATTTAGGACAGCCATACTCTTGCGGAGTTGTTCTTCACTACAAAATATGCAGTAATGCACCAGGCAATTTTAACAATATTTTCCTATTCATAAAAGTATATCAAAAGAAAAGCAGAAGAGATAATTTCAATGTTTGTACTGTACAAATGGTAAATACGCCATGATAAACATAAGAACTACATCGTTTAAATCTAGAAATTCGAAGTACTAAAGAATTCATTCCATAGTCCTTTTCTTTACTCAACCTGAAACAGACTGATTAGTTGGCAGTCACCCCAAGATACTTAATATAAGAGCAAAATATAGCTTTCATCTATCACAAAACTACTCTTACAATTTTCATATTTAACTGGCAAGAATCATGGTAACAAATATATAAAATGGTGGAGCAAATTTAAAACAGTGCATTCCAGTTTTAAAAGAGAATGCAACATACCAAGGAGCTGAGATATTTTCCTAATTAGTATATGACAAAGTAAATATTTTGTAGCTAAAACGGCTAGATAGAGTCATAACCAAAACATTGTCAACATTAAAAAAAAAAAAAGTCGCTATTGAGGGTCAATAATGTATGGGAATTAGTGCTCTTCAGCATGCTATAACAATTGACAAAAATGGCCAGAGAACAACAACTGCCTTCAAATAATGACAATACATAGTATCAGAGACTGCGTACAGTACAGTACTATATAACTCACATAAAAGATATTACGTGCATAGGGAGTATTTGAGGTAATTATTACTGTACTTGTGATTTCTACCTTCGGATTCCGTGTATCTAAAGAAGTCCTGAACTGAGAAAAGTTTCTTCTTGTCAGGGTGATCCTGAGAAGATCGTCCCAATTGTGGCACAAGTTCAATTAGTTCAGATAGCGAGACTGTAGATAAGATTGATCTCAAACGCTCAACATTTGATAAGGGAATGTCAAATATCCTAGAAGCCTGCTGTGGTGGAGAATTGCTTGTTGTTTCTTCAACTTTAACAGCAGATGCACCATCATCGTGTTCATCTTTGACTGAGTCCACTTCAGCCATGCCTGATGGCACACCCCCTACTCTTGCAAAATTAAAGTTCCTAAAAAATCCATTTACATCTGATTTTCTACCCTTGATAATATTTGAAACTATCTTAAAATGATCCTTTTGGGTGTTAGACCTATCACCAGAATTCTGCCGAGCACTTCCTTTCACACACTCATCAGACTTTTGAAAATTCTGAGCTACTTGTTCAACGAAAAGACCTATTAAACACAGGACGTGTTTACCATCTTTTTGGTTTCCATTATCATCCTGAATGCCACCAACAAACCAATACTTATTTTCATTTTTCTTGACATCACTTGACGGCCTAGATGGTTCCTGCAACGAGTTCAAGAATGGATAATTCTCATTCTTGTTGCTTATCTTGTGAACCCTCTTTTTGTTAACTTTGAATGGACTTGAGAAAGCCTGAAAAAAACTAGCAATGAGCACAGACCACGTCATAGCCAAATTCATGCATTTTGTACAAGACTGCTCTTTTGGTAGAGCATTCTTCTCTTTTGAACCCTTCCTACACATTTTGAATCTATTGGGTTCATAATTGCCACAATGGGGCCAAACCATCTCTGCAAAGGCTTCTACCGGAACCCTGAATGACAAACCCTTCTTTTTCTCATCACCATGGACGGATGCATCATTTATTTTCCTGATGGGGAAAATCTGAATCTCGTCAATCTTTAGAGTACTCGAATCAACATGTTTGTTACAGTTCTTGTGACCGGACCAGCAACACTCAAAATCCTTAGCAGCCTTACGGATACCCAATTCCAAGGGCGACAACATATCCTTCACAGCATTGAGTGAGTTGAAGAATGCCTCCCCTGGATCATTTCGAGACACCATGACTACTGGAATCAACTAGAAAACTCTCACTTGTACAGTTTCCAATCTTCAAAAGCACACAGTACATCCACAAAGAAACAAAAGAAGCCCCGAAAACACAGCAGCAGCGATTAAACTGACCTAAACGGACAAATGACTCTTCAACACCCCCGAAAGAAATAATCTCTCCGATTTCAAAACAAAACCCCAAATTAGAATAAAGACGACGCAACTAGAATAATGATGAAGCAGAGGTGTGAAAACGAGAAGCGGAAACAGGAAACCGTATCCGTGAAAACCTATCCAGATATCGGAGAAATCAAGAGCGGCGACTGGGTACCAAACAAATCCGGAAAACAAGAAAATCTAGAGTGAATCTGCATGTGAGAGGGATGGGTACGGGTGAGGGTTGAGGTATGAAAAGCTTCTTGGTGCTCGGTACCTAAAACCAATACCGAGAGTGGAAAATGCGAATCGGGATCATGAAGACAACTTATGCAGACGAGCCGGTAGCGAAAGCTATAGCTATACGTATGGAATTTATTGGAGTGGCGAGGTTGAGCTGGAGATGAGTCTGGTCTGGTATTGTGATCGGTCGAGGGTCGAAGCTGAGATGGAGGAGAGGATAAAATGGTGGAGTTGGATGAGATGAGGAAGTAAGTAGAGGGGTGAGATTGTAATTTTCGTAAACTGGATGAAGCCTCCTGTAGCTGTGGATAATATTTTACATTTGGAAATTATTTATTATTTATGTGAAAAAGAAGCGGTGACGTGCGATGCTATTGGATATGCATCTGCTGGGAGGCAGCAAGAGGCAACGTTGTTTTATGTTTTTGATGTTTATCTCCTTTGGATAGTGGCTGAATGAATCTCATTGGTTGCATTTATTGCAATTTTTTATTATAAAATCAATCTCGCAACATGGAGAACGCGAATGATGAACTGATATAGCCACACGACCTTTTTGTATCTTTTCTACTCGAATTCTTTTTAGCATCAAAGTTGAGGGAATGCCTACATCCTAAATTTTATGGCTTAAGTGAAGCGACCTCTGAGTAAAAACTAATGATATTAAGCATCGCCTAACTTAATATGGGGTGATGCCTAAGTTGAGGGATCGCCTGATTCACTTTCGAGGCGTCACCCGATTTATTTTGAGATATCAGACTATTACAGTCTGCGCCTATATATACATGAGCATTTTTCTTCATTTGAGGTTTAACGAGAAACACAATAATCCTACTTCACTGTATAGCCGATTATTTTTTTATACTTTATTTGAATTTATTTCTAAGTTTTGATGATAGTGAGACATACGATTTAGTTCGTTAGAACTTCACAACTTATTGCGTATTTTTCGTAAAGAGCTGTTGTATCCTAGAAAACGATTGTCCACGAGTTCCTGCAACTAAAGGAGGTCAATAACTTTTCAAGAAATTTGGTGAACGATCCTCAAATCCTCCTTATTCGATTTCAATAATTTCACTTGAGTTGCATATTTTGTTTCCTCATTTATTTTCCTTTATTTAAAATAATTATCGATATCCGCAGGCCATTATTACCAACAACGATTTTGAAATTATGTTCTTTGTCGGCAGCTCCAATGCGCCATCCTAGAAACTCACCAGCAGCAACACTGATTCAGATCCGGTCCATTCAAACTAAATATAGCGATGCCAAAATGATTTAATTTTAATGTTAAAACGACGTGATTTTATTTGAAAAAAATTAAAAATAAAATTTATGTCGTATTATAAATGATCAATAGAAAACGACATTGCATTATAATGTTGATCTCATCAGACAACAACATGATTCTTGTTAACATCATAAATATTTTTCAAAAATAAGATGAGAGGCCGTTCTATGACAATTGCAAGACCTTGAAAAGCCATTTATGGAGAAGAAGGAAGACCAAAAAATTTGGGCATTTCATGACAAAACCTTGAAAGGCGGTTAAGCCACATTCGACACTTAGACTAGAGTGATTAGTATTCATCACCGAAAAAGAAAACAATTGAATATAACAATTCTAGTTCTTCATCTTGCTGACAATCACAAGGACTAATCCATAAGCATGAAGAGTTGTATCAACATAGCAGTCTACAAATCATAATTTGCCAAATCAAAATTAAAACCAAAGTCAACTATCATCACACATTGATTTTCACTCCTCAAAAATAGTTTCCTTCAAGAGCCAATAAACGGAAAGTCGCAGACATCAAACTCCAAGAAGGGGAAGTCATTCTCTAACACATTGAAGGCTCTCGGGTTATTTTTTTGTATGACATCCAAGGTTTAGTACAATCATGACATCTATTCGATAAGCCGGAAAATTAATCGAAGGTGTTTTTGATATTTTAGATTATACACATAAAGGAAATTATTTACTATAAATTATTATAGATAAATGCATATATATATAAGGCTTAATTAAAATGTGCAACATAAATGCCTTTAAGCAATTGTATAATAACAAGTTAGTTAATACTATGTACACAAATTTGCTATTAAAGTTGTGCCTATTTTTGAGAATGTCATAATATGCTTTTCATTTTTAAAATATATGCATGTTTTAGAGGATTCAGATGGTTCTAGTTTTACTTCCAATTCAAATTATGGCTTCATTTATGTGTTATGATATTCTTTACCTTGTTAGTTAATTGATACATCATTAAGTCACAATGTAACTTTTATTGTGTAGATTAATTAATTTAAATATGTAAATGATTTATTTTTGAGGATTATGCAGATAACAATCGGTCATCCACTTAGTTATTATGTGGAAGAGAATCAAACATGTCAGTGATAATGACATGTGACAATTATTTTGTTTCCATGTGAATACTTAGCCAGTAGTGTCTGAAAGGCTTAATTTTTTTACAAGAGTTTATCGTCAATGTTTGATCATTCTACAAGGACACAAGTTAGACTATCTACAATGTAAAAAAAATTCAACACCCTACTTTATCACTTTTTAACACTCCACGTCATCTTCTCTATCTTCCACCTAATCATTCAACACACATTCAACTTATACCCTCTACAATGATTTTGTTTAATAAAATTCAACACTCTGTCCCACAACTTTTATTTATCTTCTTTTATTTTCTTCATAATTTAATTTTTGTAATTACAATTCAATAAACTTATCATTTTGCATTCAAAATAAAATAAATTATATAAATTATTTTTTATTTTTAATGTTTTTATTTCATCAATTTTAAATTTTATATCATTGCATCTTGCAAGAAATAAAGACGAGAAATATAGATAGACATTATTAAAACAAATACACACAACGAATTAGAAATATATTTAACCACGAAACATTCCGAATTTTGCCCATATGTGTTTGACCAGATCTGCATGCAATGCGTGATGTGCGTTTGAATCATGCATCTCTGATCTAGCACGCACATGATTTGCGAATGCCGGTAGCACCTCGGTCGAGAATTGTTGTTGTAAATTAGACTCACTCGCCTCAGATTGATCATAATCAGTCCAATGTTGTAATGATTTCTGCACGAAACTCCATCACGTGGAGGATCAAATGATCAATGCTCGTTACAAAATTCGGCAGTTTTATTCCAATATGACTCACTTTTTTGGTTTCTGCCAACAATACTGTCGGTTCCATATTTAATCCACCCATTAAGTAGCACCAAATTTTGATCGGTGGTCCATTTAGAGCTTTTCCGACGAGAATGAGTTGAATCTCCTGCAATTGGAGTGGCTTCATTAGCACTGCTCATACCACCAAGCACCATTTGTGTAGAAAATTCGAGAAATTCAGTTGCTCCAACATTTGGAACTGGTACATTTCCTATTGGAGTAGATGAATAATAAGGTGGTGCTTGAGATGAATATGACATCATTGATCCATAATATGGACTATAATTTGGAGCAGATGAAGGCATGATGAAATTTGGTGCAAACCCATAGTTTGGAGTGTTTTGAGTATTTTGTTGGCTGGATTGTTGATTTTGAAACTGATAATTGTGGAGATTTGAGTAGACAAAGGAATTATTGTTGGGATCCATTTGGTTAAAAAGAAGGGTTTAAAATGGAGAAGAAAGAGGTTTTTTTTCGGTGTCCAAATCAAATGAAGCGAGTATGTATTTATAGAGCATAAAAAAATATGAATTTTGGTACAAAAATTAAAAACTAAAAAAATCAGTCAACCAATAAACAATCGACGTATATTGGTATGTCACACATGGTCTCCACCACATCTTCATTCAACATGTTTAATTAATTCAACACCGAATAATCCAAATCATATTCAACACCATATTCAACTACCTCATTAAATCTATTCAACTACTTAATCCTCATATTCAACTACCCCATTGTAAATAGCTCAATTCAATACTAAATAATCCAACTCATATTCAACACCCTATTCAACTACTTCATTAAACATATTCAACTACTTAATCCCCAAGTCAACAATCCCATTGTACATAGTCATACAAGTTAATTTCTTAGTCATCCCTGAATATTATGATGTGAGTGTATCCATGTCATTGTTTGAATTCGATTGTAATAAAAAAAATTTCAAGGCATATTATTTTTAATTTATTCATACAGTGTCTTTTAATATTTTGGTGCTTTGTTGCAGAGTTACAAATATCATCAAGTGAAAGTGTATTCATTTTATGGTTTAATTTCTTCATTTGATACGGATCAAATTCAATTTATGTTATGCGCAATAAGTTAATGCATTTTATTGAAGAGAAAAACTAATCTCTTATTTTGATGTGGTTGATTAAGATATCATGCATGATTAAGGATATCATTTAAGCTACCACAAGACATGCCATTTTGTCTCCAAATAAGTTTCATGTATATTAATGGATTAGATTTTATATAACTTTATGTATCCTTATAGTTGATGATGTTCAAGTTTATTACGTTATCATCTCGTTGGTTATGAGATGAATACAATTATGGCTTGTGCGCACCATAGTTCAATGTGAGTAATGTAAAGTTTCATATTGTAAACTTGTGCTGCACACATCGGTATGTATGCATTCGGGAGTTATATACATAACTTCCATATTGTACAGATATTTAATAAACTTATGATAGAATTAACATTTAGAGAACATAAAAGGAAAATATGCTCACATATTACAGATCATTCACATTATTTACTCCATCATGATGTCTAACATGTTTGTGATAAATCTTTATTGGCTATAGAAGTGTTGATTACCGTTTTATGAAGGCATCAATTATGATATAGTTAACGTTTTTTATCACAGTAATACTTCTAATTTCATGTTTTAAAAAATCGCTTCACTTATTGTGTTATAAATTTACTCATACCATATTTTATTAATAATTAGATATAATTAATGTGAGTGGACATTAATATCAAGTTTCTATTTGTGAATAAGAGATACAAAGTAAATAGATATTCATAAAGCATATTGTAACAAACTTCATGATGGTAGATTCTCTTATAAATGGATTATCACTTAAAGTCTTTCATGAACATACTAGTCATATAAGTGTTACCTCATTCGATGATATTTGGATTTAGGCCATGTTCTTCTGTACTTAAATTTTCAGTAATAAATTAATTTAAGTTAAGTTATGCGTATTAATTATTATTTTTTGTTGGTGGTGTGTTGTTTTGGTGGTGGATTGTTGTGGTTTTGGAAGTGTTGTGGTAATGGTGGTGGTAGTGGTGTGGTAGTGGTGGTGGTAGTGATGTGGTAATGGTGGTGATGTGGTGTTTTTATGGTGGTGGGTTGTTATTGTGTTGTGGTGGTAGTAGTGTTTTTGTGGTGATGGCGGTGGTGGTGATATTGTGGTTGTGATGTTAAGATAGTGGGGTGGTGAAGGTGATAGTGTGTTAGTGGAGTGTGTGGTGTTGTTGTTGGTGGTGGTGGTGGTGGTGTGAATGTGATGTGGTTGTGGTAATGGGGTGGTAGTGGTATGGTGGTGATGTGGATGTATTGTTGTGAAAGTGGCCGTATGGTGTGGTGGTGGTCGGTTGTTGTGGTGATGGTAGTGTTTTTGTGGTGGTGGTGATATTGTGGTTGTGTGGTGGTGGTAGTATTTTTCTGGTGGTGGTGTGGATGTGTTGTTATAGGATTGATGGTAGTGTTGTGGTGATACTGTGGTTGTCTGGTGGTTGTGATGTTAAAATAGTGGGGGTGGTGGTGGTAGTAGTAATGGTAGTGGAGTGGCAGTGTTGTGATGGTAGTGGGTTGTTGTTGTGTTGTGGTGGTTGTGATATTGTGATTGTGATGTTAAGATAGTGAGGTGATGGTGGTAGTGGAGGTGGTGTGAATGTGTTGTGGTGGTGGTGTGATGTTGTGGTGATGAATATGAATTTAAGTACTTAATTTAAGTTAAGTAACGTTCAGTACTTAAGCAAATAACTTCAGCTCAAAAGAACAGGCGATAGGACTTTGTGTTATGTGTTGTGTTGAGGATATGACATCCTCGACAAAACTGCTCAAGAGACTACTGAAGCACTATTTGAACACCGGATGAGAGACAGCTTGATGATCCAGAGTTAGAGCAGTATCCTGACATTGCACTGAGAGGCTCCGCCTAGCATCGTGGAAGCTCTGAGAGGTATGCAGACGTCCTAAAGAGCTCAGCAAACGCCAGCACATGGTCAAAGAAGATAAAGATACGAGAATTCAAAATTTACAACGGAATCTTTAAGAAACTTGCTAGAATCAGGAGAAAGATTCTCATAATGATCCTTGACGTTTTTGGTGTGCTGGAGAGCTTGAAAAGGAAGGCGAAGGCAGCAGCACAAACTCGAGCAGAGAGAGCAACTCAATAGCACACAGAGAGTTCACATAGTTCAACTTAAAGTAGCAAGATTCTATATATACTGAGTTGAAGACGTGTGTGGTGCCGAGGGAATCAGAACTCGTGGAGTTTGATTATGGACTATTGCTGAGTTCAACGGAGCGCCGCTCATTAAAGGGACAATCGGAGCTCGGTGATAGCGCGGACAGGGACTGTTGCGGGCTGCGGAGCTTTGATCGAGGCTATCCAATAGTGACGAAGTGTGTCACTGATTGAGGGAGAGAAGAGACTGAGTTTACAGAACTTAGGGTGTATGATTATTTGGCAGGAGAGTTTGGAGAGCCATGTCGGACGATTCCTTGGGGAGATGCTGCTCCTCCTCCTCGGCTACTACCTCCCCACTGGTAGTGGTAGCTTATTCTGCATCAGATGGAGGGGTAGGAACGGCAGCCACCTGTTTGTCCTGGGCTTTCTTCATTCATGTCTCATGAGAGGAGCCATCTGAATCAGTGCGGGACTCTGAAGATGCTGAACCACTCTCTTCATCAATCAGACTGTGCCTTTTGCTTGCGGAGCTCTGAGTCACATCCACATCTGAGGTCACAATGTTTCCAATGGAGGACGGGCCAACTTCAGCTTGGTCGGTTGGCGGGATCCAAGTCAACCGCGGAACATCTGTGAATTCATTGATCTGCAGCGAGGAGCTTTATTTGTTGGTGGCAAATCACTCACCGGAACGTCATTCCTTTTTCTTTTTCTGGGTTCACCCCTACGATTGTAAACCTTAGCTCCCCTTGTCTTCACCATGTCGGACGATTTTCTGAGGACAGCAACATCTGATCGATGAAGACGTCGGAGAGAAATCATCCGACATGGCTCTCCTCATCTTCCCCTTGGCTTCCCTTGTCTTCACTACTCTCTGTGACGTCTTAAACGATCAGCCTGCTGTATGGGGCTAGTTTTGTTAGAAGATTTTCGGTTGTGGTTACCCCGACAGTGATAAACAAATTCTTGGGTATTGATGAGCATGCTTGCCCTCTAGTAGAGGTTGGTGCTGATAGACTAGCTGATGCCCTTACTGGGGGCTTATGTAAAGGCTGAGTCTCGTATAATCTGAGTGCTGAAGTTTTGAAACAAAATATGCCATTCTTTATGCATTTGCGGTGCGAAATTGGATGCCCAGCTCAGACAAGGGGAAGGTGAGCCGGGCAATGGGGCTGCTCCTTTTCAGCATTGGGGAAAGGAAGAGGGTAAATCTGGGGCAGATCATTTTTGATCAAATCAGTGCACACGCTGATAAGCTGAAGTCCAGTCTGTGCATTGGATTTCCTTCGCTTATCTATGAGCTTATGATCAGCCAGCATACGGAGTTGGGCACATCGCATGAGGGATTGTCAGGAGCTCCTCAATTATTCTCATTGGACCACAAGATCTTCAAGGGGCGATACATTATGGATATTGAAGAAGGTGAGTCAGACTTGGAGCCAACACGAGAGATTTCAGGGACTGTTGAAGCAATCTCTATTTCTCCAACTTCTGCAATGGACTCTGTTCTGAGGGCCAGGTTGATCAGCCTGCTGAAGTCCGAACACTACGAGAAAATGTACTAAAATCTGTGATATAAAATCAACATATTTTATGTTGTTGTTTTTATGTATAGTGCCAAAGAAATAGGTTGGAACTAATTCTGTTGACAATATGTTTTATTTGTAACAAATATTTGTTGTAATAAAAGTCGTTGATTGGAAGCATATTTTCGATAAAATTTACATAAGTAATGAAAATTGTAAATATAAGGTTTTCAAACTTAATTCCATGTAAATTTAATATTTTAAGTATCAACAAATACTGTGGGAACTATTTCCGTCACTAATATTACATTTAATTTCAACAGAGTTTCGTTGGAATAAACGCCGTTGATTGGTGAACATAAATTTGCAACAAAATTTCCGTGAGAAGTGAAAATGGTTAATCATAAATATAAGAAACCAAAATACCACATAATTATTAAGTTTTAAGTATAAACGAAAATTGTAGGAAATAAGTTTGTAGCAAATATTATTTTTATGTTCAACAAATATTTGTCATATTAAAATTCATAGTCTTTAACTATCATTTAGTTAACAACACGTACTTAAGAACGATAAATTTAAATATAAATTTTAAACCATTAAATTGGTGTTGTTTCTATATATTTTGAGTTTACAAAAAGGGTTTAAAATACATCATCACAAATATTTGTGTGATGCTTTAGTTTTAAATTCATTATATATATATATAATATTTTCATATATGAATGTGTGTTGTTGTTAAGCTGGCATATTTTTTAGAAACAAAATTAAAGAATCTTTTTTGTACAAACATTATATTCGTATTTATACCAATCTTTATACTTTGATATTTTAATTATTTTATTTTTAGCACATCACTTATTTATTTATAGAAACCAAACTTCAAAAATCAAGTACGCATTAGAGTATTAATTTACATATAGAAAAATCCTAATCTAAATGGTAAAACAAATCCCTTAAAAATCTCTAACCGCGTGGAATTAGTTCTTCGATCGTGCGAATTATATTTTTCACAGATTGTGCAATCCGTCCCGCTTTAATTTTTCGCTCCTCGCTTACAGTAAGTTACATAACTTCAATTCATACGAGCTCCAATCATTCTTAGCTGTTTAACCATGGTGCGGAATAGGGTTTCTATCGCGATGACTTGCTTGGACGAATTTATGCGGCTAACGCCGATTTGTTCTCACCTTTTATAGTAAGCAGTGTACTCAATGCATCAATTCTACATGTTAGACAGGTAACTGTATCGCAATAAATTGATTTGTAATTTCTAAAAGTAAGCATCTTTTGGATGGATGTAGGAATCAAGTGGTGGGGTGTTTGTGTTTGTTGCTTTCCTTACTGTTATGGCTTTTGTCGTTGTTCAAGCTGGAAGCAGAAGAGGACACAACGATCAACATAGTGAAAATCACGTTGATGAATCGGAAACCATTCAAATTGGTGGCATTAGCAGCGAAGTGAATAATCCACGTGTTAAACACAAAGAAGTTGCAGTCGCTAGTGAACAAGTACAGAGTTTGGCCGAAGATGTAATTTCTAGGGGATGTATTTCAAACCCAGCAGATGGTTCTTTGAAAGAAAACAAAGAAGAAGTTATCCGCCTCGTGATAACTACATTGGAGAGTGTATACTCAACAATCCACAATTCTCTTAAGGTAATTTTGTTACTTTTACTTTTATGTCCATGAAATGCAAGGAAGAGAAAACTTCTATTTATTATGTTTATTGAAATTTCCGCAGCGCCTCTGAGTTACAGATTGTGTACAAGCAGTTGCTATAACAGACTCTTGTACGCTCAGATCTTGTGCAGCAAGATGAAACAATGAACAACGATTTGTTCACCCAGTTCAGCCAACTGCCTACGTCTGGGGAGGACTGTACTTCAGTCCTCAATCCACTAGTCTCAAAAGCCTCTCGTACAACACGGTTCGACTCAATGCAACTATGCTACTCAACCTTAGCTAGTCAATCACACAATCAGAACAGGCTCTGACTTGTGTCTCACGCACCTACACACTCGAAGTAATTCAGAATAGCTACTCCTCTGATCTCACAGACTCAGCCTATTCTAATTAAATCAAAGTCCCCGTAGGCTTGCTATAGCACCTGCTATAGCACACAGCTCGTGCACGTTCTATTCGCTTCGCTCCAAGCCTTCCGCTGAGCCGATCGAACCTCTCCACGAGCGCTGCACACTCTGGAACACTCCCCCTCACTCAGTGACCACCTGTCACTAGTGAGACCTGGCTTCCTGCCAATTGCCCGAGTACCTCCACTCGACAATTCTTCCGCGGCCTGCCTTGATCAACCAACAAGCAATCGCTGCTATGAATTGGTTTCTCTGATCAGACTCTGCAAGTCTCGATCAATCTCTACTCTAACCACTCAACTCTGAGCTCACGCTCTGCCCTTAGTGGTGATCCAATCTCTCCGCTTTAGCACTCTGAATATATATCTCGGTATATTGCTCTATCTTTGTGCTTGAATTCTGTCTTAGATGAATGCTTTGCTGCTCTGCCCAGCCTCCTTTAAATAGGAACTCCTTGCTCCATCAATATCAAATTTAGGAAGATTCCTCAAAGATCTTAATAAGATATTATCTCCTAATTTGTAGGAGATTAGATTTGTTTAGAAAAACAAATCTTTCCACAATCAAATCTTCTCCTGGATACGGGAATCTCCACTGGGAATATTCTCTGAGAATATTTAGAAGCTCCTCCAAGATCTCAACAAGATCATATCTCCTAATTTGTAGAAGATTTGATTTCCCAATCAAATCTTCAAGCTTTGGTACGGAATCTTCACTGGGGATATTTTGAAAATATTTGGAAGCCTCCCGTTGCACTGCTACATCATACCTGGGCAGATTGTTCTTCGCGCCAATACTGCTGTTACAGCTCCTGCTGTAACAACTGCTTGTTCACTCTGGTTGGATTTGCACAAGCTGCCGTCTTCACACATTTGCTGTAGCAGACTCTTGTGCACCTTGTAGGAGTTTGTCAATGATGCCACATACCTTAACATTTATAATACTTTCTTATTATATATTTTAGGAAAAGAAAAAAAATGTTCAAGAAAATGAAGCAAGTTCTGCCGAAGATGTTGATTTAATATTTTCTATCTTGTTATTCTCTAAAAAAAAACAAATCATTTATTTTAATTGATGAATATAATGCTTCTTTTATACATAACTATTGTATTGTATTCAATTAATTTATAAATAAAATCATTTTATGTAATTAAATGATATATATTGTTGTAATTAAATTTCATGTTGATTTTAAATAAAATCTTGTCGAGAATGACATAACAGTAATTTTTTATCGCAAATAATATATACAATAACAAAAACAATCTATAAAAATCATTGATTTTGTTTTTTTTTCTTTTCGAAATTGTGAAATACATCATTATCGACCAAAAAGTGTGCTAAATAATATCATACATCCGTAGGAATTATAAAAAAGTTAAAATAGTAATAGTGTCTTCTAAATAGTATAATCAACAACTTATAAAATCTACGACATGTTTGTCGATTCTATATTTATCTAAATTTTTGGAAATTAACAAAGGCAACTGAATATTGTTGCAAATATTCTTAGAAATTCGTAGAAAATATAAAAGGATATAGAAGTAAATGCATCTTATAAATACTTTATCTACAATTTTTAATACCAACGAATTTATCGTTAGTTTTGACTAATTTTTTAAATTGTTTTTAATCGAGTTAAGCAACAGAATTTCTGTTGAGAAAATCATAAAACCAACCGATTTCACAAAATACGCAACTATAATCTACAACATCCCAACGGAAATATTTGTTGGTTATAACAATATTTTCAACCGATACATGCCAAAATCAACGGAAATAGTTGTTGATATTGGATGTTTTTCTTGTAGTGGAACTTGCCCATCTAACACAAGTGATCAAGAAAAGCTCTATTAGAATATCCCAGATCAGCAGCGTCCTCCGAGACCTGGAGTACCCTGCAGCCAGCAGCACCGCCTCTGCTCAGCACAGCAAATAAAGGAAGCCATCGACATTTGTGCCAAAAGGGGGGAGAAAATTGCAATAGACATTAGCTATGATGCTCACCTGACTTGGCACTATTCATATGACTCTGAACAGCTCATAGAACTATTAGAACACTTTTGATGTTTAGCATACATTGAGGAACTCTAAACTCAAGTGTAATAGCTAGCACAATTATCTAGCATAACTGTAGTTGTATTTTGGTTTTGTCAAAATGTCAAGAGGGAGATTGTTGAGGATATGACATCCTTGACAAAACTGTTCAAGAGATAGGTGAAGCACTCCCTAAAGATCGGTGGCTGGAGCACAATCTGAAGACTGACAAAACAACAACAACATGAGTCGGAGACTGTTGAAGCACTCTCTGAAGATCTGAAGCTTAGACACTATTTGAAGACTAGGCGAGAGACAGCTTTGAAGAGACAGAGTCTGCTTCAGTACTCCGTGATGATCCAGAGCTCAAGCAGAATCTTGGCGTTGCACTGAGAGGGTCCGGCTGGCATCGGGGAAGCTCCGAGAGGTATGCAGACGTCATAAAGAGCTCAGAAAACGCCAGCACGTGGCAAAGAAGATAAAGATACGAGAGTTCAAAATTTACAACGGAATCTTCAACAAACTTGCTAGAATCTAAGAGAGTTGATAATGATCTTTGACGTTTTTGGTGTGCTGAAGAGCTTGAAAAGGAAGGCGAAGGCAGCAACACAAACATGAGCAGAGAGAGAGAGAGAGAGAGTAACTCGATAGCACATAGAGAGTTCACAAAATTCAACTTACGGTAGCAATGTTCTATATATTGAGTTTAAGACGCGTGTGATGCTGAGGGAATCAGAACTTGTGGAGTTTTATTCTGGACTGTTGCTGAGTTCAACTGAGCACTGCTCGTTGAAGGGACAGTCGGAGCTCGGTGATCAGGCGTGGACAGGGACTGTCACGCGCTACGGAGCTTTGATCGAGGCTACCCTATAGTGACGAGTGTGTCACTGATTGAGGGGGAGCAGAGACTGAGTTTACAAAACTCAGAGTGTTCGATTATTTTGCAGGTGAGTTTGGAGTGTCGTGGACTGAAGATATAGAAACTAGGTTTGTTTGCATACGTGACAAGCTCGGCCTAGTAACAAGTATCATTACGAAGGTTGACTTGATCTATGTCAGCATAGTTAATGAACGAGATTGTTTCATATATACATTTATGATAAGATAGCAATATTGAGCTCAACTTCATTATACACTTATTCAAACACACATGTGCTCAAATTTATGTATGTACTATCACAAAAGATAAATGAAAATAAAGTGATATGAATGTATTGTGTACCTAAGAAAAATTATGACTTTTTTAAGAAGCAAAATCCATAATTATTTATATAATGTTATGGTCTCTAGTCTACCATATAGTTTATGTTTCTTTTTTACTCTCAAAAGAAACTGATTATAGAAACATACAAATAAATTGGAAACACCAACCCATAGTTTTAGTTTCAGTCTATATTCATTAGTTAATGGGTCTAGGTACGTTTAACTACAGTTCAGTTCAATGAATGTTTAATTATTTTGACATGAAATATTGCTTATCCTTTCCTTGCATATTATATGTAATAATCGGGAGGTTCGGAACTAAAATCTTGTTTTCTCCTAACCATGGAACTAGATCGCAAGTGCCATTAATAAATTAAAAAAACTTATCTTGTGTAACATAACAATGAAAGCAAAATACCAGATAAATTATCGTGAGGTCAAATAATAATATGCTGCCTTTTCTTGGACACGAGACTAAGAGCCTTCCTTATTATGGAGAACCAAATTTCTTTTTGCACATTTTACAATTTACTATTAGGGTTTGATTTTTGAACATAACTTATTTACTGAAGTACAGAACTTAAACATTATTCATCATCTTCTATCACACTCATCAACCACCACCACCCACTTCACAATCACAAATAAGCCCACCAATACCACCACTTCACGCAACCATCACCTCACTACCCCCACCACTCATCCATCATCACCCCTTATCCCTCACCACCACCCACCCCATTATCTCATCATCACCCACCTTATTATTCTACAACCACTTCGCACACCTGCCACCTCACTACCACCCACCCCATTATTCCATCATTATCACATCCACTCACCACCACCACCCACCCCTTTATTCCATCACTACCGTATAGTATCCTTCACCCCCAGTATAGCCAACTGCCTTACTATAACTAACTAGGCCTCCGCATTAGGCCTTAGGGCTCAAAAGCCTCATAAGAAGCCATTACGCCCATGAACCCTAAGCCAGCTCTAAATCTTGGCCCTATATAGTCCGACCCTAAAGGCTCAAAGTTGAACATAGGCCATGATTTTTAAGCCCTACTCAGCTTTCATGCCAGAACCTACTCTAACCTAATTAGGTTTCGTCAGGCCCGTACTGAAAAACCCGACACTCCGATCCTCTCAAATCTCAACTCTAATCATATCAATTTTGCTTATAAATTAACAAATTGTTGAGTTTGGCTCATATGGGCTGGCCTGCGGTTAGGCATAGGCCCACTGAAAAGGGACCGGTTGCCGGGGCGAAGCCCACCGCGGTACGGTATAGGGTTTTCGACCTATACTGTATATATATGTTGCTTCTGTAACTTTAACAATACATGAAAGCAATAAACGAAGGTATAGCTACTCTATAGCCACAGAGTAGGTGACACATCTTTACCGAACTGCGTAAACAACGTCTTGTGTCTTGTTCGTTTTGATTCATTATTTCTGTGAGTGCGTGTACCTGTGCTAACAATTGGTATCAGAACGGCGCTTAATCCTGGAGCAAAGTTTGAAATTACGCAGTTTGATGGAACTGGTAATTTCGGACTGGGGCAGAGGAGGGTTAAGGACTTGTTGGCTCAGCAGGGCTTGCAGAAGGCACTGCGCGATGCGAAACCGAAGGACATGGAGGACGCCGACTGGGCAGAGATGCAGGAGAAGACCGCGGGATTGATTCGATTGTGTGTTTCGGACAAGGTGCACATCCTGGACCTATCGACGCCGAAGGCTGTATGGGACAAACTGGAGGGTCAGTACATGTCAAAGACGCTGATGAACAAGCTGTTCTCGAAGCAATCTCTCTACAGTCTGAAGATGCAGGAGGGAGCTGATCTACAACAGCTTATCAATTCGTTCGTTACTTACCTCGCGGACCTGGCGCGGCTGGGCGTGAAGATTGATGATGAGGATAAGGCTGTGATTCTGTTGTGCTCGTTACCGGGTTCCTACGACCATCTGGTGACGACCCTGACATATGGTAAAGACTCAATTAGCCGTGATGTAATTACTTCTACTCTGCTTGCCTATTCACAGCGCAAACAGAGTGCAGAAGCAGCTACTCCGGGTGAGGATCTGTTTGTTAAGGGGAGTAAAGGAGATGGCGGAAAGACTAAGGGTAAAAGCGATGGGAAGAAGGGAAAATCCAAGTCACAGAGCATGGAGACAGTGGAGTGTTATCATTGCAAGAAGCTCGGACATTATCAGAACGGGTGTCCTGAAAAGAAAAAGATGGGGCAGAAGGATCGGCAAGAGCCAAAGACGAAAAGTGGGGAGTCCAGTTCTGTGAACGTGGCTGAGACTTATAGTGATAGCGATGGAGATTTACTTTGTGCCTTATCTAGTAAGTATTCTGATGATTGGATTGTTGATTCTGGTTGCTCGTTTCATAACTCGTCGCACCTTGAGTGGTTCACTACTATCACGCCAGTTGCATCTGGTGTAGTTTCCATGGGAAACGATACTATTTGCCATGTTTCTGGTACTGGACAGATGAAAATTGTGGCTGATGAAGGTGGCGTGCGTACATTGGATAAGGTCAGGCATATTCCGAGTTTGCGAAAGAACCTGATTTTGTTGGGGACTTTGCAGGCCAATGGTTATGATTTCAGGTCTGTAGGTTGAAAACTTTTGCGGGTGACCAAAGCTGGCCAGACGGTGCTGATGGCTAACAGAACTGAACGCTTGTATTTGTTGTCGGGGTGCAGCGTTGTAGGCAATCCTGTGCTGGTGGAGTCTACTTCTGAGGTTGTGGCACATGCGTTTGGGTCACCTGAGTGAGCGTGGAATGGCAGAGCTTCATAAGAGAAATATTTTGAAGGGAGTTGTAAGCTGGACCTATGCCAGTTTTGCATTCTCGGGAAGCAGAGTCGTGCTCGGTTCAAGTCTGGAAAGCACAAAACAGAGGAGATTCTTGATTATGTGCACTCTAATGTATGGGGTCCGACCAGAGAGGTATCTTTGGGTGGTGCAAGATATTTTGTGCCTTTACTGATGATTTTTCTCGCAAAGTTTGGGTGTTTTTTCTGAAGCAGAAATCAGATGTCCTTGCCAAGTTCAAGCTGTGGAAGGCAGAGGTGGAGAACCAGACAGGCAGAAAAATCAAGTACTTATGGTCAGATAATGGGACTGAATACACCAACTCCAGTTTTATGAGGTTCTATGAGGAGCGGGGTATACCGAGGCATTTTTCTGTGCGGAAGAAGCACCAGCAAAATGGCATGGCTGAAAGTGTCAATAGTTCATTGACCGAGAGAGCCGGATGTCTTTTTCTGAGTGTTGGTTTGCCGAAGAGTTTCTGGGCGGAGGCTATTCATTTGCGTGCTACCTCATCAACAGATCACCGAGGGCGTCCTTGGAGGAGAGAGTTGTAGAGGAGGTTTGGACAGGTACTCCCATTAATATTATTTACTGGGTTTCCTGCCTATTTGCATGTTTCCAGTGATAAGAGATCCAAACTTGATCCGAAGTCGAAGAAGTGTCTCTTTATTGGCTACGCCAAAGGCTTGAACGGGTACAGGTTGTGAGATCCAGTGAAAGATGGTGATTAGTAGAGATGTTGTCTTTGATGAGCAGCACATGTTACGACATTCAGTTGAGGTAGTTGATTCTGAGTCTGTAGGGGAGACTTTTAGTGGCCAATGGATTGAGGTGGAGGCAGCTCCACCAGTAGTGGACAGCATGCAGGTGGTTCCTATTCAGCAGCCGTCATCGATACCTGATGCTGTTCCCCGGTCTGATTCTGACCCCGGGTGTAATGATGACCATGGACCTGATGATTCAGGTGACTTGCAGGATTACAGTCTCGTTCGTGATAGAGAGCACCGGGCGACTAGACCGCCAACCAAATATGGGTTTGAGGATTTGGCTAGTTATGCGCTCATTACCAGTTCTGAGGACCCTGCTACTTATCATGAGGCTATGGCTAGCCAAGAGCGAGAATAGTGGATGGGTGCTATGGTGGAGGAGATGGACTCCCTGAATGAAAACTAGACTTGGGAGCTTGTTGAGTTGCCTAAAGGGAAGAGGGCCATCGGCTGCAAGTGGGTGTTCAAGAGAAAGCCTGGAATAACAGAAAAAGAAGGGGAGAAGTTCGAGGCTTGCCTCGTTGCGATGGGGTATTCACAGCAGAAAGAGATTGATTATGATGAGATTTTTTCTCCGATAGTGTGTCACACTTCTATTAGGGCAGTGTTGGCACTAGTAGCCAGCCATAAATGTACTTAAAGCAGATGGACGTGAAGACCGCTTTTTTCTTCATGGCTATCTAGATGAGCAGACTGGTTTGTAGGTTGAAGAAGTCGTAGTATGGATTAAAGCAGTCACCAAGACAGTGGTACAAGCGCTTTGATTCATACATGCTTCGGATTGGCTACAAGAGGTGTGAGTATGATTGTTGTGTTTATGTTAGGAGCCTTGATGATGGTTCTTTTATTTTTCTGTTATTATACGTGGATGATATGTTGATTGCTGCTAATCATCTGCGTGATGTTGAGAAGCTGAAATCCAGTTTGGGCAAGGAGTTTGACATGAAGGATTTGGATGCTGAGAGAAAGATTCTTGGCATGGAGATTTACAGAGACGGGAGTGCCAGAAAAAATTGTGGCTTTGTCAGAAAAGCTATGTTGAGAAGGTCTTAGACAGATTCAGCATGAGCAATTCGAAAGTTGTGAGTACTCCATTGGCCAGTCACTTTAAGTTGTCATTGGATCAATGCCCGCAGTCAGATGCTGATATGGAGTCCATGTCAAAGATCCCTTATGCCAGTGTTGTTGGATGTTTGATGTACGCTATGGTCTGTACTAGACCAGACTTGGCGCAGGCTGTGAGTCAGGTTTGCAAGTTTTTGTCTAAACCGGGGAAGCGTCATTGGGAAGCAGTCAAATGGATTTTCAGGTACCTGAAGGGTACAACATGACATGGTATTTTGTTCAGCAGCAGTCAAAGCAAGCCTTCGGTTGTGGGATATGTAGATTCAGACTATGTTGGTGATGCGGATGATAGAAGGTCTACTATTGGGTATGTATTTACTCTAGCAGGAGGACCTATTTGTTGGAGATCATCGGTTCAGTCTATATTGGCAATGTCTATGACTGAAGCTGAGTATATGACGGTGGCTGAAGCTGCCAAAGAAGCCTTGTGGTTGACAGGGTTAATGAGAGAGTTGAGTGTTGAGCAAGGTGGAGTTCGGTTGCATTGTGACAGCCAGAGTGCCAGTTATTTGGCGAACAATCAGATTTATCATGCCAGGACGAAGCACATTGATGTGAGGTTTCACAAGATCAGAGAACTACTCATGTCCGGACAGATAGTACTTGAGAAGGTGCACACATCAGAGAATGCAGCTGACATATTGACCAAGCCAGTCACTAGTGACAAGTTCCAGCACTATCTGGACTTGTTACACATCTCTCGTCATTAAGGAGATTGTGGATCCCCCAGCGCCAGGATATGAGGCTACTGCAATAGACACTTCACGGGAATCAGATATTCGCCAAGGTGGAGATTGTTGAGTGTGGCTCATGTGGGCTGGCCTGCGGTTAAGCGTAGGCCGCTGAGAGGCCGGGTGCCGGGGCGAAGCCCACCGCGGTATGGTATAGGATTTTCGACCTATACTGTATATATATGTTGTTGCTTCTGTAACCCTAACACATGAAAGCAATAAACGAAGCTATAGCTACTCTATAGCCGCAGAGTAGGTGACATATCGTTACCGAACTGCGTAAACAACGTCTTGTATCTTGTTCGTTTTGATTCATTATTTCTGTGAATGCGTGTACCTATGCTAACACAAATTAGTATATTTAATTGATTTTATATATAACTTCTCACTCAATAGTTTATATATTGAAATTATTATATCTACAATTAATTAATTAATTAAATCTTCAATTCTAAAATTTATAGCTTATTCTAATTATATAAAGAAAAAAAAGGGTGGGGATTGTGCAAGTGCTAATCACACTAAATTGAATCAAGCCAAGCCTTTCCTATCGGTGAATTTGCCAACTTAACTATTCTTAATTAAGTTAAGTTGACCAGGTATACTACATTACTATCAAATGTCACTATTAATTGAGGCGGTTGAAAATTCGTTGGGCCAATAGAAAGTATTATTAAGCTCGTCTATTAGGCTCTTTTGTATAAGCTTTTAAGCCTACTATAATCTTCAAGAGAATATTTTAGGATTATAATTTTCTCTATTTTCGTATTAGAAGGACAATTAATTATAGAACTATTCTCTCTTTTATTTTAGAATTTTAAATTATAATTTTAGGCCCTAAGCCCGGACCTAAAATAAAAGGTCTATAAGCCAGCTTAAAATTTGGCCTGAGGGCTTATGAATTTAGGGTAAGCCCGATCCGACCATTATTTTTAATCTCTCTGAAGTTCGCTTGATTCGGCCCTAAGCCCATTCAAAAAGGACTAATATTGGCCCGTCCCGGCCCATTGTGGAGGCCTTTCACTAAGAGCATATGCACCCATCATCACCTTATCAGTATGGAGGAGGTGGTAAATTAGCACCTCATGGATAAGTAACACCTCCTCAATATGCAGTTTATGCACCATTTTTAAACATTTATCACCTTCTTGCACTATTCATTAAATAAAAATATTTATTTTTATATTTTAAAGTTATAAGTTTAAAATTAATCAAGATTTTAATTATTAGTTAATGCGCGACATGTGTATAAATATTTAAATTAAGTAAAAAATCTCAAAATCTGTCAATTATTATTTGGATTATTGGTTTAGATTTTTTATCAATAACCGAGTGACACGTGTTTATATACAGATAGCAAAAGATATCAAGAATATATATTATCCTCTGAATTATCGGTGTAGATTTTTGGAAATATTTTTATCTAATTGTTACGTGATACGTGTATACGATTAGATTTTCTCGAAATCTATAGAATCCTATAAATAGAGGATATACAAATATGTCTATACTTACATCTTCTCTCTTCAAATAATGTGTTATCGCTATTGTTCACTCATCAATCACCATATGGATCCTTTTGATTTCGATGGCAATCAAAGGTGGTACCAACAACAAAGAAGAGTAAGTGATGCAATGACTAACTCATTCATCATTGAGGCGGCCGCATTAGCAACAACTGGTGATGAAGACGATTCTCACTCTCGTCGTCAACCAAATCTACAAAGACATAGACAGTCTGGGGATCAAAATTTGTTAGAAGATTATTTTGTGGAACGACCTATTTTTTGACAATAAGACTTTCGTCGAAGGTATCGGATGAGTAGCAACTTGTTTAATCGTATCAAAATTTCACTTTGTAATTACGATACTTTCTGGCATCAACGACGTGATGCCACCAGATTGCTTGGTCTCCTTCCCGAATAAAAGATGATTGGTGATATACGAATGTTACATACGGAGCTTGTGATGATCAATATGGCGAACTGACAAGGATGGGTGAATACACTCACATGCTTGAAAAGTGGTGTGAACAAATAATCAATATTTATAAAAACGAACATCTACTATCTCCAACTGCAACTGACATATCTCGGCTCTTCGCGAGACAGATGAGCGAGGATTTTCAGGTTTGGTAGGCAGCATTGACTGTATGCACTGGGAATGGAAAAACTGTCCAACTGCTTGGCAGGGTTCATATTCGGACCGCAGAGGTCGTCATACTATCATCCTAGAGGCAGTAGCTTCATAAGATTTATGAATTTGGCACAGTTTCATTGGTGTTCCTGGAGCCTAAAACGATCTAAATGTCTTATATAAATCAGTCGTATTTGATCCTCTTCTTGTTGGAATCTCGCCACGAGTCACGTACAAAGTCAATGGAAGCACATACGACCAAAGTTATTACTTAGCAGATGGTATTTATCCGAGATACACCTCTTTTGTCAAAATAATTCAGAATCCACAAACTGATGCAGAAAGGTTATTTGAAAAGAAGCAAGAATCTTATCGCAAATATATGGAAAAGTGTTTTGAGATTCTACAATCACGTTGGGCAATACGTCGTCACGTAAATGTTTTAAAAAAAATTATGTTAGCTTGCATTATCATGCATAATATGATTATTGAGGAAGAATTCGTCGAACACTACACAATCCATGTAGTGCTTTTACAGCATATGATGGGCCTGTTGACTCAAATGGTAACCGATTCATCATGATCCAGTTGAAAGAGCTGAAGATCAGAAGCATTTCATAATCGTCTTAACTTTCTTCAATCAGCATATCTACACACACAACTTCAAAATGACTTGGTGAAACATTATTGGATCATGGAAACCGGTGAAGAACTTTGAATCGTCTTAATGTCTTCTATATATGTCTTTCAATCGTCTTAACGTCTTCTATTGTATGTCTTTCAATCGTCTTAATGTCTTATATTGTATGTCTTTCATTCGTCATAATGTCTTATATTGTATGTCTTTCAATCGTCTTAGTGTCTTATATTGTATGTCTTCATGTCTTACACCTGGTAAAAAAGATCATTTGTCAATGGCAATAAGAGAGTACGGTAAAGAAAGATTTCCATAATACCTAGGATAAACAAAGGCTAAATGCATTGTGGTTTTCCAAGCGACATTGTGATAAAATACCACACAACTGACAAAACTGTGCCAATTGAAGAGGTTTCTTGTCCATTTAGAGGGAATGGCAAAAAAGGTAAGTTGAATTACAGACGTTTCTTGTCCAATTCGACTGCTGCTACTCTCTGGTTCTTTCTTGAAGAAATCTGCAGAGAATTTTGTTGTAAATTGGGTGTATTTCGTGCTGGTATCGGTCAGCAGTTTGATAGAATTTGAACCATATTACACCAAATAGTTCCCTACTTCATAAAACAAAAATACAAATTAAACAACCTAAACAAATTATTGAAACAATGGTGGAGCAAAGATCTTAACCTTCTCGTGCGTTGGGAATGAATAATCTATGGAGAAATGAGGGTATGTGACTGTTGAACGAACCAAACTCTGACAAGGACCAAACAAAGTTACTAAAATGCACAGCACATTAAACAAACAAACCCCACTTAATCAAATACTTAGTGTAACTTGCTCTTAATTTTCACACATTGGGAGCATTGCGCAATTGAGATATTGAGACCATAAAGCGTTATAATAACACCATGTTATACTATAAATAACAAAGGCTGCGCACAATTTAGAGGGCAGTCAAGAAAATTCAGTCCGAACTGAACTTTTCAGTTCAATCAAAACTGAACATTTCAATTCCAACCTGCTCAGGAGACTCCCCATCTGGAATCTTGGCCACCAGCTCCCTATTCTAATGACACTCCAACACCAGCTTAAACGTCTGCAAGTCAAACATCAACCAAAGACATCACGCATTAGAATCTGAATCGAATCACTTTCCAACTCAAACAAATCAACAACTTTCAAGCACTCACCTTCATATCCTCCTCTTTGCTAAATGTCTTAACCAATTCACCCAAATCTTCAACCAACCTCTTCACCCAAATCTTTCAAGCACTCACCTTCATATCCTCCTCTTGAACTCTCATTTGTAACTGTCTCTTCTTCGGTCATAAGAATGAATATTATTTCCTCTTCATTGGATCACTCAACGATTTCCAAATTGCTTGCCTATTCGGCTCCGCTGGCACTGATGTGCGCGGGGAGTCTCCTGAAGTTAAATGAAGTGCTCCAGCTCGAGTGCTCACAAAACCTCCCACGCTCACACTCTCGCCACCAATCTCCTTCTCCACCACAACCGTAACTTCACCAGACGAGCTGGACCTCCCATTCCGACGCTCACGACCGTCCTTCAAACTCTCCTCCACCTCCATAACCATCCCCGATCCAGATCTACGCCCACCGTTGGTAAATTCCAGACCAAACCCGAATCAAACTCCGAATGAAATCCATTCCGCTACGAACGTACTGTTGCGAGCGAGCAAGCGAGGAGGAGTGAGGAGCGAGCAAGCTCATCCGGAGAGGCTTTGGCCTTCCAAAATGGCCCTGGGCGAGGTCAGCCGATGCTAAAACAGCAACTGTGGGAGCTGGTGTGACAGCCGCTGCTAAAAATCCTCACCAGTGCTCTAACTACTACCCATTCACAACCGCACACTCACCCTAATATTCACCACTACTACTGTACTACCTCTACATATTTACCACGATCATACCACTACTTACTCATACCTCACCCGACCATCATACCACACCACCCCACACCACACCTCACCTCACCTCACCACCACCACCTTAATATTCACCAATATCTAACGACTATAACACATACATCCTTATAAAATTTATTTAACTTATTTTAACTTATTTACTAAAAATTTAATTATAAAAATTTGATGACACCAACTCGTGTTCCTCGAATTCATCGCAATATAATATGAAAAATTAAATTTATATAGCACATATGTGATGTATATATATGTATTTCAATCAATATCATATGTTGGAAAAATTGTATCGATTGGTGTAAAAAAATAATGGTACAAAACGACGTAATTTTGTGACAAATAAAGTTGAACATAAAGCGGCGTAATTTTGTGGGAAATAAAGTTGGGCTTCTAGAAGCCCTATCTTCATATCGTCGTTCTTATTTGACCAAGTGATGAAATCAGTTTCCTTTCATTGAAGGCAGTTCAACCACGATGAAGGTGGGTGTTTCCTGATTCATGGAACGACGATTTGAAGATCATCTCCATAAAAGAAGGTTGATTCGTTCTTATGAAATCAATCAAACAACGATTACAACTCTCTCCATCTCTGTTTTCCTGTGAGTTTGATTTGTGTGGGTATTTGGTGATAGCGAAATCAGCCTGCGTTTCACCTTCTTCATATCGGTGCAAGTGAAAAAAGGTTCGATTGTTGTATCCTGGGAGGCCGATTGCAGAATCACACCCAGCACCAGACGGGAGCAATTTGACTTTAGGGAAATTGCCTAGCAAACCTCAACCCTAATTCGATTTTGCATCTCTTCTCTTTGTTTCCTTAATTTTATTATTACTCTCTTCCTCCTTTGATTAATGGAGTTTATTAACATTTATTGGGTATAGTTGATGCATCTGTTAATCGTAGTTTGTATGTGCAGTATTTTATGTTGGCTGTAATTTACTGCATAATTGACACAAACATGAACTGCAAATTTCCTGTCAATATTTTCTAATAATCTTAAAGTCAAATTTGAAACTTGTAATTAATACTGCATGTTCATTAGAAACATCTCGCATCTCTCTACTGCTTGTCCTTTATTTTATTTTTAATCTCTGTGCTGGATGTGAGATCCCCTAATTTAAAATTGGTTAACATTTTTCACCACCATTAACTGTTTGATAAAATGCCTGAAAGTGCTTGAATGTTATATCTGTTAACCAAGTATACCGAGTTAAAGAGCTTAAAGTTGTAGTATGTGTTGTCGGTTGCTTTGATCCGTTACTGTGTTCATTAACATCTAGCATGTGTCCTGTTAACTTATATTAACATCTAGCATGTATTCATTAACAGGCGTTTAAGTTAACATTTATCAGGAGAATGCATTTAATGCTTTACCATTATTGCAAATGAAAGCTAGTGTAAGGATATATGTTGTTTAAGAAGATGTGGTCAATGAAAGTATTAGCTTGCTTGTCTGTAAAAGCAACTGTCAAATCAACTGATGCTCTGCAAATTAAAATATCCTGTTGTTTAGTATGCAATAATCGTCTTGTGTTGTGAAAATTTAAATCTTCAAACTGACATGTTTAGATGCAATGTGTTTGTTTGAGATAGATGAGACAGATGCGGTACTGCCATTAATTGATTAAATTGGTTGAACATCTGCCATGTTTGTTTATACATGATGTGATGAACTTCACCTGCCATTTTTTTTAATTTATTTGTCAGGATGATATGATGTGATGTGATGAACTTCACATTAATTAATGATGTGATGTGATGAACTTCCATTTATACAGTGATCACTTGCCTTGTGCTTTGTTGCAAGCTGCTTCTAGGCGCATAAATAGATGAAATTTATAGTTTGTTTCTTAGGCTTATGTTGTACTATCATTAATTAATATTATGGATTGGAATGCTTTACCGTAAATTATGGCTAAATGCATATGATTGTAGGGAACATAGACAGTGTTCCAGTATATATAATGTCTTCAGTCCAATGTTTTTTAATGATAAATGCTCAAAGTCTAATAACAGATCTGCCATTGGGGTTTAATGAAGCTTGTTTAAAGGTTCATAGTTTTAGGAATTATTAAATTATTGTATTAACTTGATCTGGTTTTGTGTAGATATGACTTCTGAAAATCAAAATATGAATGTTGATGGAACTGCTACTGCTAGTGATGCGGCACAACTGGCTGATGTGTCTATTGAAGTGGTTCCAACTGTTGCTGATGTGACAGCCAGGTTACCCAACCACATGTTGATGTGGTTGCAAGCACCTGTTGTGGTTGTTGGAAATGTACCTGAGGGTCATGTTCCAGCCATACCAGCAGTTGTTATGCATAGTTTTAACCAGTTACGGCTACGGCCGGGAATGGATCTACAGGTCATATTCCGAGCGGGACTGTGGCATGAATGCCCCCTGCAATTATGCTGGCCGAGAAGCCTGAGAAGTTCAATGGCTTGAATTTCAAGAGATGGTAACAGAAGATGCTTTTCTATCTGACCACTCTGACATTGGCTCATTTTCTTACTAAGGATCCTCCAGTGATCAATGAAAATGATACAGATACCCAGAAGCGCATAGTCTGTGCCATGTGGATGGAGTCTATCTATAAGTGTCGGAACTATGTCTTAATGGACTAGCTGATACTTTATACAATGTATATACATTAGTGAAGTTGGCTAAAGAGTTGTGGCAGTCTTTATACCACAAGTACCGAACGGAGGATGCTGGCTCCAAGAAGTACATAGTGGGACGATTTCTTGAGTTCAAGATGGTCGATTCTAAGAGTGTGGTGAGTTAGATGCAAGAGCTACAACTCATCTTTCTTGAGATTGCTGTAGAAGGAATGATGCTAAGTGAATCATTTCAAGTTGCCTCAGTGATTGAGAAGCTGCCTCCAGGTTGGAGAGAATTCAAACATTATCTCAAGCATAAAAGCAAGGAGATGAACCTTGAAGAGATATATGTTAAGCTCCGGATTGAGGAAGAAAACCGCAGCTCTGACAAAAGGTTGAAGGTAACAACCGAAAGGGAGAATGTGGTGGAGCATGGTGGCTCAAAGAAGAAGAAATCTTTTCAAAAGCTGGCTCCAAAGGGTAAACTCTTTAAGAACAAGCAGCAACTAAAGTTTCAAGGGAAATGCTTCAACTGCAACAAAGAGGGTCACAAAGCCACTGACTGCCTAAAGAAGAGGAGGGAAGTCAACATAGCCGATGTCGTGAAGACTTGGCTATGATTTTTGAGTTGAACTTGGTGGACACTACCAGAAAGGCATGCTTCGTAGATACTGGAGCTACCCGCCACATCTGCTCAATTGAGAGTGCTTTCTTGGAGCGTTCTCAAGCTGGAGAGAAAGTTTATATGGGAAAATCGGCGACTTCTGAAGTCAAAGGAAAAGATACTGTGGTTTTGAAGTTCACCACTGAGAAGGAGCTGAAGCTCACCAATGTCCTCTATGTGCCAGACATAAAGAAGAATCTCATCTCCGGGACGTTGCTGGTTAGCCATGGTTTTAAAATGATCTTTGAGTCCCAAAAAGTTGTCCTCACTAAGAATGGCATATATGTGGGGAGGGGTTATGTTCATGAAGGGTTATGGAAAATGAATGTAATAGTTCTGAAAAAGATGAATAAGAACGATTCTTCTGTTTATTTGCATGAGTCTTCTACTTTATGGCATGAAAGACTAGGACATGTAAATAATGAGTCAATAAGAAAGTTAATGAATTTGGAGTGTATATCCAAATTTCAATTTGACTCTAAACACAAATATGAAACATGTGTCGAAGCAAAAATAACGAGGACATCCTTTCATACTGTAGAAAGGAAAACAGAATCCCTTGAACTAATACATAGTGATCTATGTGATTTAAAGTTTAAGCCAACAATAGCTGACAATAAATATTTTGTTACTTTCATTGATGATAGTACACAGTATTGTTATGTGTATTTGCTTAAGAGCAAAGATGAAGCTATTGATAAGTTTGTGATCTATAAACTAGAAGTTGAGAACCAACTCAACAAGAAAATTAAAAGAGTGAGGAGTGACCGTGGTGGATAACATGTAGAACCATTTGGGGCCTTTTGTGCACAACATGGTATTATTCATGAAGTTACTCCAACCATACTCGCCTCAATCTAATGATGTTGCTGAAAGAAAAAATCGAACACTAAAAGAGATGATGAAAGCAATGTTGTTATGTTCTGGGCTACCCCAGTCAATGTTGGGGGAAGCCATTTTATCAGCAAATTACCTATTAAATAGGGTACCTCGCAAGAAGAAGGATAATTCTCTTTATGAATTGTTTAGGGGACATAAACCATCCTAAAACCACTTGCGAGTGTGGGGGTGTCTAGCTAAAGTAGTGGCACAATGCCCTAAACGAATGAAAATAGGACCAAAAATGGTTGACTGTGTTTCGTTGGCTATTCGCGGAATAGCAATGCATATAGATTCATGGTGTTTGAATCAAAGAATTCAAATGTCGAGAAAAATACCATTACAGAATCTAAGAGTACTTCATTCTTTGAACATGTGTTTGCTTACAAAGAAATGAATTATCAACACCAGGAATTAATCCAAGAGGTTGAGAAGTCATCTCAAAATCAAGAAGATGAGCTTGTAATTGAAATTGACTCGCAAACAGAGATACAGTAAACGGGTTAGAATAGAAAGATCATTTGCCCATGACTTCTTAGCATATATGCTTGAGACTGAGCTCCGAACTTACAGGGAAGCGGTGAGCTCGGTAGAGGGTCCCTTATGGAAAGAGGTCATACAAAGTGAAATCGACTTCATTATGCAAAATCATACATGAGAGTTAGTAGATCTTCCTCCAAGAAATAAACCCCTTAGTTCAAGATGGGTATTTACAATGAAGTTGAAAGTGGATGGCACAATAGATAAATACAAGGCGAGACTTGTAATCAAAGAATATAGACAAAAGATCTAGACTACTTTGTTACTTAGGGTCTGTTTTTACCTTAAGTCAATTACTTAAATATTTAAATTAACTTAAGTGATCTTAAGTCTACTCAACTCAACTTAATTTAATTAACTTAATTTAAGTACTTAAGTTACTATTCATCACCACAACCAACCATCATAAAAACCCACCACCATCACCACAACAACCCACCACCACCATCATCGCCACCACAACCCACTACCGCCAACACCACCACCCATCACCACCACCACCATCACAACAATAACCCACCATCACCACCACAACCACAACCCACTACCGCCCCCACCACCACCACCACAACCAAACACCACCACTATCACAACAATAACCCACCACCACCATCACCACCACAACTGCCACAACCCATCACTGCCACCACAACAACCCACCACCACCATCATCATCACCACCGCGACCCACTACCACCCACCACAACCCCCCACCGCCACAACCCATCACCAAACCCACCACCACCACCACAATAACCCACCACCACCATTGCCACCACAACCCACCACCGCCAACATCACAACCTATCACCGCCACCGCCACCACAACAACCCACCACCACCACCACAATAACCCACCACCACCACCATCATCACCACTACAACCCACCACCGCCACCACAACCACCCACCACAACCCATCACCAAACCCACCACCACCACAACCCACCACCACCATCACAACAACCCCACCACCACCACAACCAAACACCAACACCATCACAACAATAACCCACCACCACCACCACCACCACCATCACCACCACAACCCACCACCGCCACTACCACTACCACCACCACAACCAAACACCACCACCATCACAACAATAACACACCACCACCACCACCACCACAACCCACCACCGCCACCACAACAACCCACCACCACCACCACAATAACCCACCGCCACCATCATCACCACCACAACCCACCACCGCCACCAGTACCACCACCACAACCCACCACCATCCACCACAACCTCTTAGTGAATAGTGGTGGTGGTGATGAATAGTGGGAGTGGTGATGAATAGTGGGGGTGATGAATAGTGGTGGTTGTGATGAATAGTGGTGGTGGTGGTGATGAATAGTGGTAGTTTTGATGAATAGTGTCAGTGATGAATAGTGATGGTGGTGGTGATGATGGTGATGAAAGTGGTGGTGGTGATGGATGGTGTTAGGATGGTGGTGAATAGTGGTGGTGGTGATAAAATGGTAGTGAAATGGTTAGTGGTGGTGATGATGAATAGTGGTGGTATGATGACTAGTGGCGTTGATGAATAGTGGTGGTGGTGATGGTGATGAATAGTGGTGTTGATAATGGTGATGAAAGACGTTATGTATACATGCAGGAATGTACTTAACTTAACTTAAGTGTACTTAACTTAACTTAACTTAACTTAAGTACTTAAAATTTAAGTGCAAAAGAACAGGGCCTTATTCTGCAGTGACGAGAATCACTTACATCAGGATGATAATAGCAATTGCAGCTCTGCACAATTTGGAAATTCATCAAATGGATGTGAATACTGCATTTCTCAATGGAGAACTAGAAGAAAAAATCTATATGGAACAACCTGAATATTGTGCCAGATCAAGACAGAAAAGTTTGTAAACTTGTCAAATCTCTTTACGGCTTGAAACAAACACCAAAACAGTGACATGAAAAATTTGACAATGTAATGTTGTCAAATGGTTTCAAAATCAACAAATGCGACAAATGTGTATACATTAAGAACACATATCAAGGATATGTGATCTTATGTTTATATGTTGATGACATGCTCATTGTGGGAAGAAATGATAGCATGATTAATTCCACAAAATCAATATTGAACTCTAGTTTGATATGAAAGATTTAGGACTAACCGACGTGATTTTAGGAATAAAAATTACTCATACGACAAGTGGATTAAAATTGACTCAGTCACATTATGTTGATAAAATCTTGGATAAGTTTGGGAAAGATAGTTCCGGTACCTCTAGAACTCCAATCGAAGTTGGACAAATCTTGTCTAAGAACAAAAATGACTGTGTCAATCAGTTAGAGTATGCGAGACTAATAGGCATTCTGATGTACGTAATGAATTGTACAAGACCAGACTTGCAAGGTACACGAGTAATCCAGGATTAGAACACTGCAAGGCAGTTGTTAAACTATTGGAGTATTTACGATATAAACGTGAATATGCTTCGAATTATACCAGGTATCCAGAAGTCATTGAGGGATTCAGTGATGCCAATTGGATATCTGACATACAAGATTCAAAAGCCACTAGTGGTTACGTGTTTACCTTGGCAGGAGCTGCTGTATTCTAGAAATCCTCAAAGCAAACTGTGATAACAAGATCCACGATGGAAGCAGAATTCATGGCATTAGATAAGTGTGGCGAAGAAACTGAATGGTTTAGAAATTTTGTTGAGGATATTCCTAAATGGACAAAACCTGTGCCACCAATATGCATACATTAGGATAATCAATCAGCTATTGGTAGAGCACAAAGTGTGTTGTCTAATGGTAAGTCTAGACATATACGTCGAAGACATAAAACTATTAGACAGCTTCTCTCTAAAAGAGTCATAAGTATTGATTATGTAAGGTCCAAAGATAATATTGCGGATCCGCTAACCAAAGGGTTAAATAGGGACCAAGTGGAGAAAACGACACTAGGAATGGGGTTAAAGCCCTAGAATAATATATGTCGAGGCGAAGGAAAACCCAACCAAGATGACTGGAGATCCCAAGAACTTGGTTCAATGAGACAACCTAATTGTTAAGACAAAGTGAAGTTACTGTGGGGGTTAACCCCAACCCATTCCTTATCAAACAGTGATCCCCATATGAAGTTAAGCTAGTATTTTTTAATGATTTTGTGGTTTGGAAACCGGAAACCAGAAACTGGCAATACAAGATTACCTTGTAAGGAATCAATTATGTGAGAGAGAAGTGTGGCCGCTTCATGGAGAATTAATCAAGGGCTTAATTCTTTAGCAACTCTCGTTGAACCAGGCAGGGATTTCATGGCCGAAATGAGCCCACCAATGAAAAATGGAAGGTTATCAGGAATATATCTGTAGAAGATATTTATTTGTTGACATAAAATGACGAACAGTTCAAAGACATCGGTTTACTGAAGAGCCAGTCAACAATGCATATCTTTCAAAGGGAAGGTTCAAGGGTGTTACCTACCAATCCTTTGCAGGTATGGACTGTAGAAACTATCACCATGTTGAGTCGATTTTGTTTTAGTTTTCACCACTCGATTTTCTTCATGTGGGGGATTGTTGGAAAAATTGTATTGATTGGTGTGAAGAAAAATAATGGTACAAAACGACGTAGTTTTGTGACAAAGAAAGTTGAACGTAGTTTTGTGGGAAACAAAGTTGGGCATCTAGAAGCCTATCTTCATATCGTCGTTCTTATTTGACCGAGTGATGGAATCGGTTTCCTCCCGTTGAAGGCAGTTCCAACCACGATGAAGGTGGGTGGTTTACTGATTCACGGGACGATGGTTTGAAGATCATCTCCATAAAAGAAGGTTGATTCCTTCTTATGAAATCAATCAGACAATGACTACAACTCTCTCCTTCTCTGTTTTCCTATGAGTTCGATTTGTGTGGGTATTTGGGGATAGCAAAGTCAGCCTACCTTTTGCCTTCTTTATATAGGTGCAAGTGACAGAAGGTCCTGTTATTATATCCTGGGAGGTCGATTGAGGTTCACACCCAACACTAGACGAGAGCAATTTGACTTTAAGGAAATTGCCTAGCAAGCCTCAACCCTAATTCGGTTTTGCATCTCTTCTCTTTGTTTCCTTAATTTTATTATTACTCTCTTCTCCTTTGATTAATGGAGTTTAGCAACATTTATTGGGTATAGTTGATGCATCTGTTAATCGTAGTTTGTATGTACAGTATTTATGTTGGCTGTAATTTACAGCATAATTGACACAAACATGAACTGCAAATTTCCTATTAATATTTTCTAACACCAATCTCCTTCTCCACCACAACAGCAACTTCACCAGTCGAGCTACTCGAGCTGGAGCTCCCATTCTTATGCTCACGACCATCCTTCAAACTCTCCTCCACCTCCATAACCACCTCCCGATCCAGATCTACACCCACCGTCGGCAAATTCCAGACCAAACCCGAATCAAACTCCAAATGAAATCAATATCACTACGAAACGTGTTGTTGTGAGCGAGCAAGCGAGGATGAGTGAGGAGGGAGCAAGCTCATCTGGACAGGCTCTGGCCTTCCGAAATTGCCCTGGGCGAGGTCCACAACTGCTAAAACAGCAGCTGCTGTGGGAGCTGGTGTGGCACCAGCTGCTAAACCCCGCCGCTACACAATTTTGAGGATCCAGCAGCTGCGCCACATCAGCAGTAACTGCTGAAAATCCTCACAGGTGCAGATGCTTTAACCACTACCCATTCACCACCGCACACTCACCCTAATATTCACCACCACCCACCACTACTACTGTACCACCTCTACATATTCACCACGACCCTACAACTACCCACTCATAGCTCACCACCATCCACCACACCTCACCACCACCTCAATATTCACCAATATCCAACAACTATCAAACACCCATCATTATAAAATTTATTTAACTTATTTTAACTTATTTACTGAAAAATTTAATTATAAAAATTTAAAGACACCAACTCGTGAATTCATCGCAATATAATATGAAAAATTAAATTTATATAGCACATATGTGATGTATATATATGTGTTTCAATCAATATCATGTCTTAGATTTGCAAAGCTTTTAGATCTATTCCCTTTGAAAGATGCAAATGTGAGGCAGGCAAATGCTCAAGCTTTTTCCCCGGATGGTATATTAGAACAATAACTTTATAGACACAATTCTCTCTATAACAATTACACACGCTCGAGATGATATATTATATTGTTATACTATTTGGAATCATGAATAACACTAAATGTTAATTTTTCCGAGTTGTAGTTATTTAAATATTTAATTCAATATTTTCGTCTTCAACTTTAGCACTCTCCCATCCTTTATAAGCAGGGGCAGAGGCACGTGGAAGGCTGCCCGGGCTGCAGCCCGGCCAGAATTTTGAGGAAAAAAAATTAAATAAAAATAAAAAATAAATATTATTTTCATTCTTTGTTCCAACTTTCAAATTGTCACCCCTCCTCTTTCAATCCCCCAAATTCCCCTCATCGGCTTCTTCCCCAATTCCCTCAGGCCTCATCGGCTCATCCCCTGTCCGGTTGTCCGCTCCAATCCCTAGCGGCTCTGCCTGCGCTGCTGCCGGCCCCTCTTACTAAGGCGGTGGATCCTCGGCTCCTCGCCTGCATCGGCTCCTCAATCCTCATCCTGTCGGCTGTCACCGACCAACTGCCTCCTCGGCTTGTCGATTTTCGCTCCTCGGTTAGTTCAGGTACTCGCTAACTCACTCAGGTTCTCCGTTCTCTCTTCTCTCCACTTCTCCAGTTCTCCGATTGACCAAATCACTTTTTAGGTTTTCTTAAATGACTTGTGTTTTAGAAGATTTTGGCTGGATTTGCATTGCACTGATGGCTAGGGCTTAGATCGTTTTTGTTTCATTTTGAAAATTAGATGATGATGATGATCTTTTCTGTTCCGATTTAGGTTTAGAATGTCAATTGGTTTCATAAGCAGCATTGAAAATCCTTATTTACTTTGTTGAGAATTTCTGTTCACCTGAGCTTCTAGAGGTGTTTTACAGTTTTAGGAGAATGAATGCTTGGGATGGTGTGATTTCAGTTTTAGGCAGTTACTAGAATTTAGTGGATCTGGATGTGTAAAGTCTTCTTCTTGTTTTAGGAGAATGAATGCTTTCTGATTTGGTTTAGGCGAGCATGAATTTACGTGGAATTCAACTTGGGAGAATGAATGCTTTCTGATTTATTTTAGGTGAGCATGAATTTACGTGGAACACTAAGCAGCTACTGATATTTGATTTTTGTAGTTATTGTCTTACTGATATTTGATTACATATTTATTTTTTTAGCTATAATAAATATAATGGCTGAAAATAGGAATCCCAAATGTATGAAGAATTTATTATCATGGTGGAAAAGTGATGTCCCCTCAAGTGGTAATGACAGTGAACCTCGCGATATTGTGAGTGAAAATAAGGTAGAAACTCAAGATATTTCCGAAAAATCCGTTAATGAAGGGATTCCTATGGAAGAAAATTTTGATATTGATTCACTTGAAAGAGATCCAGGAAAACGACGTGCAATATGCAAGTACCCTGTGAATGAGCATGATAATGTTCGGAGAGCTTATGTAGTGTTAGGGCCTTATGAACCTCATTTAAATAGCTATCCATCTACTTGGGATGGTGTTCAGAATCGAAGATTTAGTCACAAATGGTTCAAAGAATGGTCTTGGCTTGAGTATTCTCCTGAGAAGGATAAAGCATATTGCTTTCCTTGTTTCTTATTCGATAGCAACTCATCCAGAGATTTATATTTTACTGACATCGGGTTTAATGGATGGAAGAATGCAATGTCCAAGAAGTCAGACATCATAGCTCATGTGGGAGGGGTTAATTCTATGCATAGTTCTTCCGTGCACAAGTGGGAAAGTTTGAAAAATCCCTCTAAGCATATAGAGAGAATAATGAGCACATTGTCTTCAAAAGAAGTAGCAGATAACCGACTTCGACTTGTTGCTACTATAGAGGTTGTAAAGGTGTTGGCACGACAAGGTTGTTCTTTTGATGCAATCTTGGATCTATTGAAACAAGTGAATAAGGATTATCACAAAATCCTTGACAATGCTCCAAAAAATGCCAAATATACTTCTCCAACAATTCAAAAGAAAATTGTAAATATTCTCGGGAACAAAGTTAGAGCCAAAATTCGTGAGGAAATAGGTGAGTCTAAATTTTGCATTCTTGTAGATGAAGCTCTTGATGTGGCAAATAAAGAGCAAATGGCAGTCATCCTTCGCTTTGTGGATTGCAAAGGATTAATCAGAGAACGATTTTTAAAAGTGATTAGTGTTGTTGACACTTGTTCTCAAACTTTGAAGGATGAGGTATGTAGGATCCTTACTCAATATGATCTTAAAGAAGAAAATATACGTGGCCAAGGCTATGACGGTGCAAGCAACATGCGTGGGCAATTTAATGACTTGCAGGCGTTGTTTCTAAGGGACTGTCCATATGCTTATTATGTTCATTGCTTCGCTCACCGCCTACAACTGACTTTAAACGCTGCAGCTAAAGGAGTCTCTAATATGTGGCGATTCTTTTCTACTTTGAATATGATTGTGAACTTTGTTGATTCATCCGCAAAAAGATATTCAATGTTAAAATTATGCAAAGAAGCGGAAATTCTAGATTTAGTGGCAGCTGGTACACTTGTGACGGGTTCGGGTATGAATCAGGCTTGCACTTTACAAAGATCCGGGGCCACTCGTTGGGGTTCACACTTTCGTTCAATTTCAAGTTTGATTAATTTGTATGGAGCTACCCGAGCAACTATTGATGATTTATACAAGAATGGAGTAGATAAAGTTCTAGGAGAAGCATATGGAATTGGTTAAGCTGTGAAAAAGTTTGATTTTGTCTATTGTTTGATATTGATGCATGATGTCATGAAGATTACGGAGTTTCTTTCTCAAGCTTTTCAAAAGAAAGACATAGACATTTTGAATGCTGTGGATATTCTTTCAATAACAAAAGAAAAACTTCAAGTTATGAGAAATGATGGTTGGGACAACTTGATTATGAAGGTTGAAGCATTTTGTTATGAGCATGCTATTGTTATGCCAGATATGTCTGCTCCTTATAAGAAAGGCGTCAGGGATGATGAAATGAACATAACAAATGGTCTCTATTATTGGGTCAACATATTTTATGCTGTTATTGACTATCAGTTGACAGAGCTTGATACTAGATTTGCGGATAGTTCAATGGAGCTTCTTGTTCTTAGTGCATCATTTCATCCACGCAATGATTTTCAAGCATTTAAAGCAGAAGATGTGTGTAAACTTGCTTCGAAGTTTTATCCTTCAGATTTTTCAGCATATGATATGGTTCCTCTTGATATGGAGTGTGGATTCTTTCTAGAGGGATTCATAAGGATTTAAAATTTACAAATATAACTTCTATATCGGATTTGGGCCAGCGGTTGGTTGAATCAGGAAAGTCGACATTTTATCCTATGATCTACAGATTGATCTGCCTTATTTTGACTCTTCCAGTATCTACAGCAACAACAGAAAGAACATTTTCATCTATGAACATTATTAAGAATAAACTTAGAAATAAGATGAATGATAAGTTTCTTGATGATCTCATGGTCCTTTATGTTGAAAGGAGTTTCGCAGATTGTATCAGTAATGATGATGTAATTACTGAGTTTGAGATGTGCGGACCTTGTAGAGTAAAATTTAGCTAGTTATGTATTTTGTATAATTTTAGATGATTCTGATTTGTTCCTTGTAAAATATTTTGTATTTTGCATTAATGAAACATATGTGGGATGAGTCGCCCCATTTGTTCGTAAAGTAAAATTTTCTTTTAGCCCTACAAGATTTGAATTTCTGGCTCCGCCCCTGTTTATAAGAATAATATAATTGACTTAACATTAATGAATTTAAATTAACTCAACTTTATTTATTTACTGAAATTTTAAGTGATAAAGAAGAGGATCTAACTTATTATTGCTTGACATTTAAAGTTAAACAAATAAAATCATGCCATGTGTACGAACTAGTAATGATCATTATTCCATACTAAGGCCCTTTTTTATGAAATCTAAAGTTTTTTTTTTAAATTTTTATCAAATGAGATGCAAAATATACCAAGCAAATTCAATGGAAAATAAATACAAACACTAATAAGAATGATATTTTATTCGTAATAAGATCTAATGCAACAAACACTAGATAAGAATGATATTTTATTCGTAATAAGATCTAATGCAACACAGAAAATATAACAAAATATTATGTGATGTGGTTTTGTGTATATGAATTTTTAACAGTAAAAATATAATTTTTGATATTGATGTATTTAATTCTATTAATTTTTAACAGTAAAAATATAATTTTTGATATTGATGTATTTAATTCGATTATTATTTTACATTAATATGACCGAAACCAACGTGAGAAAATGGAACAATAGAGGCTCCCCTAAAAACTTCAAAATGAAGTTGTCTCGCCGGATATGCATAAACACGTTCCATTGAACAACAAGCCCTAAAAATTGAACAGGCAGACATTAGAGCCCCTTCGAAATCGAGGGCTTTCTTTCTTCAACAGGACGCTCCATCGTCTCCCTTTGCTTCCTCTCCGGCTGATCAGGTAAAGCTCATTCTGTGCTCCCTATGTTTATTGTATGTCCAGTTTCCTACTCTTCTACCAGATCGGGTTTCGCTCTTTGCAGTTGACAGCTCATTTCGATCTAGTTGCCTTAAAACCCTGATCTAAGTTAGTGTGGTTAATTTACTTGCGTGCCTGTATTTTTACAGTTTATTGTATGTGTTGTCTCTAGGTAAATGGAGAATTCAGCTGCTACTCAGCTTCCTGAAGTGGATGCCATGCCTGATGGATTTGTAACTGAACCGCTGGCTCCTTCTACTCCACATTCTGAACAAGAGAAGCTGTGTGGAGACTACAAACAAAATGATTACCCCATGCCGCAATCTGCACCTCTGCAGCTTGATTCTGATGAAGGCAGAAGGGCAGACCAGGAGAATGCACAAAATTTTCTCGTGACCTTATCCGAAGAAGATGGCATTCATCATAAAACTCAAGCTGCGGAGGTGCTTGATGCTTCTAATTCTGTTTCCGGTGACCCCCCAACTGAGGAGATGGAACAAAGTCTGAAAAACGATTCAAAAAGAGGTATTTACGTACAAACAATACTTACACTATACTTAGCCACATAAATGGAGCTATTACTGCATCGACAAATAGTAGCTTACAGAGCTTCATTTTGAAGAGGAATTTACTGATCTCTTCAATTTAATTGTATGTTCCGCATCAGTCTTATTCTCATTCCACAGTTTTGTATCCTTTTATATACTCCGTGTTTTGATTTTTCAATAGTAAGTATATCTATCATTTATTTTACTGCAGTTACTGTTGAAGTCTCTGTACCAGGGCCAATACAAGCTACTCCTTCAAATCTTACCAACAGTCATAACAACAGCACAAATGTATCTTCAAATGTAAATTATCCACGTCTTAGTAGTTATCTATAATTTGTCTTCTTTTCTTATTCCATCTGCAATAAAGAGTGATGTGGAAATCATCAATCATTCATACGATCATGTGGTTCACTTGGCTGTTGTACAGGGAGTTACTGAAACAAAACAAAAAGGCACGAAGCGTGCTGCTAAATCAGAAAAAGAGTTTTTAGAATTCACTTTGAGGTACCAACAAGTTCTTGCTGAAAGAGACTCCGGTAGGTTTGTTTTCTTTGGTACCGCAACTCTGAATATTATTTGGTCAAATATTTTATTATTTAATTTACACATTTATTCCTCATTGTAAAAACTCGCTTCATAGTTGCTCACTTCCAAGTTCCATGCATTTTTATTATTTTAAACGAGATTAGAATTTATATGGATATGTTATTATATACTTGAAATAAGCTCTAATTTTTTGTGTCAATTATCTATAAGGGAATATTCTCACTGGAAATATTTTGTTTCTCTCCTGTGTAGCCCTGACGGTCCGGGACAGGCTTGAGTCACTGTGCAGAGAATTGCAACGTCAAAACAAAATGCTTATGGTTATTTTCTCTTTTGTTTTTCCTTATTTTTTTCATTCTCTAGTTACCTATCATCTGGAAGTGGCTTCATAGTTATTTTATGTTGAAATGGTGGGACCTGCAGGTCATTTTCTGTTTAGTTAGCTATTTTTCTTCTTTCCCTCTAGTTATTAAAAAAAACTTTTTGTAGCTTTACTTTTTTATTCTTTTTCCTTCACTTCTTTGCATCCCTCATTCCTCCAATTTGGCTCCTTTTCCTCATATTGTAGAATGAGTGCAAACGAGTATCTAATGAGGGACAGAATTTGAGATTAGATCTTTCTACCAAGTTCCAAGATGCAATAAAGGTGATTAACTATCTTTGTGTCTCAACATCTTATCTCTTGGTTTACAAAGTTATAATTTTTGTCATGCTTTCAATAATCCTTCTTGACATTTGCAGATTGCCATTTCTATTTTAGCCTATCTAGTGCATTGTCTTTCTGTTATAAGACATTATTGGCCAAGTTATAGCGGCAGTACTTGATATATAAATACAAGTTCGTCGGGGATATTAAAAAAACAATAACTTGGTTAACACATTCTTCGCATTGAATATTGTAATTAATTAGAAAAATCATTTTTTTTTGGGTGAAATTACTTGTGGAAATCAAATTTGAATAATGAATACTTTAGAGAATGTGCTGCAGCAGTTTGTAACATGAAATGTAGCCCTTGCTTTTGATCCAAAAAGGAGACAGAAATTTACCACAAAATTGGATGTAAATTTCGTGTTTGCCTATTGATTGACTATCATTTTGATAACCATTTGACAAGACTGTCAAATTGTATGCTAATATAAGTTCAGGATCCGGTTCTAATGCTAATTTCACTTTAAAACCTTGGGAATCCCCTTAAATAATGCGCTTTTAGCATTGAGTTGATTCACTTTTAGCTGGATCTGCATGTGCGTAGCACTTTGAAGACATGTTGTGAGTGAGCACATCTGCACATGCGACAACAATTACACTAGTTTTGATGGTAAAGTTTACTGATTTGGTTGCTATGTAGAGTTCGTAAGAAATTCTAGTTAATATATAGCTCTTTTCCTTTCTATATGTAATAACTACAAGACTTTTGATGTTGCTAGTTGTTTGTATTTCTCCTATTATTTTTGGCACCTCTTATTGATTCCGTTCCAAATGTGCTTTTTGGTTGCTTAGTTGTATTATTTTTATTTGTCTTGGTTTCTAGGAGGTTAGTGTGAAGCTGGATGACCAAAAGGAAGAATGTATCACCCAGCTTAAGGAAAATGAAATGTAAGACAAAACTACTCTGATGTCATTATGATATCTTTAGTTTATTTCGTCAAGTTGCCAATCCATATGTATAGTTGGTCAACTGCATAACAAGTGATATTTCAGTTATTAAATAAATTGGTAATTCCCAGCTTTTTAGAGGTAAGCTTATTGCGACTTATGGATGATACTTCATGTTTTAGTGTCCTTTTGGCGCACTCTATTTCTTTTTTATCTGTAGTTTTGCAATAATAATGTGTATTGATTCCAAAAAAGTATGATACATCAAACTGGGCATCGACAGGATTATAAAAGCAAGCAATTTGCAAGGGCACATTATCTCTTCTGCAGAGAGTTCTTATTTGTTTTTGGGATTGTTTTCAATTGGTGGTTTGAATGCATATGCAGCAACTACAAGTGTAGCTTACTCGTGGCTTAGATTTAATGCCAAATTCATACCTGTGTACATGGGTTCTTCCCCTGTTTTGGCACCTTGTTGTATTAAAGAATAATTTACGTCAGAAACAATTGCCCAACTAATCTAACCTTTGATAACTAGGCCTTTCATGAAGTAAGAGTCTTGTTAGTGAAAAAACTAATTGTAAGTTTGTGTATGGAAGTTACAGTTTCATGCCATTGTTAGATTTAAAAGGAGGCTGTATTGTTATTCTCATGGTTAAGCAAGTAGACCAGTATCTGATAGTATGGTACATTGTTTTAGTCTAGCATTACTTTAACATGTTTAAAACATTCATATCAGGTTAAGAAACAAATTAAAGCAACTTTGTGATCAGTATACTCTTGCAGAGCAGCAATTTACTCAGAAGGTATATAATTCAAACTTCCAGATCTGTACTTTTATGCCCTGGTTTATCTAATTGCATTGTATCATAGCATACATGTTGTACAAGCAGTTAAAGCAAAAGGATCTAGAACTCCAGCTAGCCGATCTTAAACTTAAGCAGCAAGAAGAAAAAGTAGTCCACGAACAGTCTCAAATGAAACTATATGCAGAACAAGTGTCACAGCTGTTGGCAACTGAAAAGAGTTTGCGCATGCAGCTAAATGCGGATGGTGAAAAGTTTCAGCAATTCCAGGTTTGTTGTGCTCTTGTAGATAATTTTTCAATGATTATGATCTGCTTTGAGTCAAGCTTTAGGCATTGCTGTGGGGAAGTTTCCAATTGCAGAAGCAAAACCATATTCTATCCATCTCATAATTCTTTACCATTTTATCCATTTTTTATTTCTTTATACCCACTGCACCCATGCTAAAGTGGGTATCGATTAGACACAATGTTTTGTCAGTCTACATCTTGTTATACAGAAGATTCATAAAAACCAGATAATCAGCGTCCTTTCTGCAGGATGCACTGGTGAAAAGTAATGAGGTGTTTACGACTTTTAAGCAAGAGATTGACAAGGTAACTTTTGAAACTCGGGTGCACAGCAGTAAGAATTTGCGTTAACGTTTAGTTGTATTTAATCTGTTTCTTTCAGTCACTGATTACAACCATTTTGGAAAATCTAGATGGGAAAATCCATAAAAGACCTGAGGAAGGAAAATACTTTCTTAAAGGGAAAATGTGAAAAGACGGATGTTACTCTTATTCAACTTGTGGAAGAGGTAGTTTGTGATTTTCCTTTCCAGAAAAGTAAATGTTCGTTGACTCATCACCACTGAGCTCATCTCGTGTAGTTTCTTTGCTCTTTGTTACTTAGTAGCTCATATTTATTAACAGCATCATAGTGAAGACAGCCATAGAGTGAAACATTACTACGTGATTTGCATATAGGGTTCATTGAATAAATCTACAGCACTCTCCTTTTATATATGCTAATGTCAGTGCAATATTAAGAATAGTGATGCTTAGGATCTAGTAGTGTCTTTTTGTCCATCAAGCACTCATCTTTATGCTGATCACTAAATGCTAGTGTGATTTTGATAAGCCTGACATCCTCTTTCCCAGCGGGAGCGCATGAAGAAACAACTGGAGAAGGCAAAAAATCAAAAAGAGAAGCTTGAGTCACTATGCAGGTCTCTTCAGGCTGAGAGAAAAAACAGTTCAACTGATAGTAACAGGCCGCAGCTGCTTAGCCAGTGAGATCAGTTTTCTGAATATCACGTGAGAAACTCACTAGGAACTTTGTTTTTTCTTTTGACAAGTGCACTATTATACCCACTCCTGCATTGCAATGCCTATGTGGTGCAGGTATCATTGGCTTGAACTTTTGTGTAAAAATTTGCATCAGCATTAAGCACTAATTTATGTACTATGATTATAAGTTGTTATATTTGTATGTTCACCTTTCTCACGTTGCTGGCGCACCGGTGCGAATGATATTTTACTCATTCGTGGTACAGAAACCCGACAATGATTCCAATGAGTGTGAGAACCCATTGATGTATAGTTGGCACAAGATATGTGCCTTCAGTTACAAATCCAGATTAACAGAGGTGATCATTCATGTTTGTTTAGTACCAAAAGAAGTCATATTACATACTATATAGGAAAAGTATAAATTTGAATAGTCAAGTATCAACAGATTTCGATATAAACTTCATATTTTTCCCTATTATATGTATAACATCACCCAGACCAGAAGCTCTCATTCACCCAGAAACTCTTCTTCTTAACTAGTTTTGGTGTTAGAAAATTTGAAGAAAAGCTTACAATAGAAAACATAATTACTATAATATGATTTCGTGTTTTGGCATGTGTGATTGATTTGGTCTGATGACTACTTGATTACCTTCCTCGGGATTCATCATCTTCCAACTTGTCTGGCCCTGCCTAATTTATTATTAGCCCAAGTCCAGAATTTATTTACATGTGGCTGCCCAGTTGCTGTTTCAGCTAGCTGTACTGTACCCCTCCCTTCCCCTTTGTTCTCAACTCCCAGATACAGTTCCATGATTCTTTGACCGGCCTCTGACAGTTCCCCGGCAACACTCTGAATGGGTTTTTTTCTGCACTTTCTGCTTTGCATTCTGTCCATTTCTGTGGCCTCGTGTTACCCTAAGTATCCATCAGATCAGGAAAAAGATAGGATTACCGTATTACCTGGGCAACCTGAGAATGCTGGATTTGCTCAGTACTCGGGTTATGTGACAGTAAATGAACAAGCTGGGAGAGCATTGTTTTACTGGCTTGTTGAGGCGCCCACAATTCGTCATCCAGAAACAAGGCCGCTCCTCCTGTGGCTCAATGGAGGACCTGGTTGCTCATCTGTTGCCTATGGAGCTGCGGAAGAACTTGGACCTTTTCACATTAATGCAGATGGGAAGACACTTTACCTGAATCCATATGCTTGGAACAATTGTAAGTCAAAAGTTTAAGCTTGGAGCATTTCTTTTTGAGTGTGTTTTTTGTAATTTTCTGTTTGTGTCATTGTTTAACTTTCATTGCAGTGGCAAATGTTCTTTTCCTCGAGTCACCTGCTGGTGTTGGTTTTTCATACTCCAATACAACGTCAGATTTATACAATGGAGGTGATCAAAAAACAGGTAAGTTGATAAGTGTTAATCTCATCCTTCCTCAAGGCTGAACTCCGTTCTCTGTCAATATATTCTGTTTAGGTGCTGTGAATGTCAATCAATTTGCTCATGAGGTGACTATGTTTTATGAATTTGTAGCTGAAGATGGCTATGCTTTTCTAGTCAGTTGGTTTGAGAGATTTCCGCAGTACAAGCACCGTGATTTCTACATTGCCGGTGAAAGCTATGCAGGTCTTACCTTTAATTCAGCAGTTACTACAAGTGGTGGACATGTTTTTTATCTTTTGAAGAATAACCTTGTAAGTTAATTCAGGTCACTATGTCCCTCAGCTATCTCAACTTGTGTTTCGAGGAAATAAGGGAATTCAGAATCCTGTAATTAATTTCAAGGGATTCATGGTATAGTTTATTCTTATGTTAAGAATGTATTCCAGCCTTCATAAATTGAAATTGGATTGAACTAGTTCTTAGTAGAATGACTGCTCTTGCTTTCCTCAGGTGGGAAATGCCGTTACTGATGATTATCATGACTATATGGGCACCTTTGAGTACTGGTGGACGCATGGATTAATATCTGATTCGACCTATAAAATGCTCGATGCTGTTTGTGATTTTGGGTCAGCTACGCACCCTTCCATTGACTGCATCAGAGCTCTCTATATGGCAGAGGCAGAGCAGGGAAACATTGATCCGTATAGCATTTTCACCAAGCCTTGCAATGACACTTCTGCTTCAAGGAGGCACTTAGGTGGCCGCTACGTAAGTTTTACAATAATCAACATGAGTAATTATTCAACTTGAAAAATGTAGTTCTGTTATGAAATCAGTTATTGAACTTGACTGTCGACCTGTGAATGAGAATTTCTTGAATTGAGAGATTTGATAGATGTTAATTACTAATTATCCTCCTAGAGGTGTTAAAGTAAGAGGTGTAGCTTGTTAGCTGTATGAGTGTTAGATACATTGTACGCCACATTTTTCGTTTGATCACCATGTCTTAAGCTATCTATCTTCTTAAACTATATGGTTTCTACCCTAGTGGTGTCTCCACTCACCATCAGACCACCACATTCACAGGAAACAGTCACCTGTAAGTTATCTGGTTGTCAAAGGGGTGCCTACTGTGCTGATGTTTTCCGAAAATCTTTTGCAGTGTCTAATGCCAGGGATCATCAATGATAATAACCGTACAAACGGTCGTGTGTAAATTGTATGCATCTCCTGATTTGTATACTGAAGCTGTAGTTTGGTTTCAAACTTGCAAGAAAAAGATAGAGAAAAAACATCTAATCAATGACTAGCATGTGTATTGTTGGCATTCAGCCATTCTTGAAAGTACTTGCTATTGCTGTGTTTTGGATTCTTTCTACAAAACTAACTGTATTTGTCCTAAATCACAGCCATGGATGTACCGAGCTTATGATCCTTGTACTGAGAGATATTCGACGGTGTACTTCAACCAGCCAGAAGTGCAGAAAGCACTACATGCCAATGTAACAGGGATTTCATATCCCTGGAAAACGTGCAGGTATTCAAAGTCTTACAGGGCTCTGTACATATTTTTTATTCCGTAAGTTACTGATATTGTTTCTATAAAATTCTTGATGCAGTGATATTGTCGGAAATTACTGGGGGGACTCTCCCCTATCTATGCTTCCAATATATAAGGAATTAATAGCTGGTGGTGTAAGGATTTGGGTATTCAGGTAACCTCACTATAACGATCATCTCAGCTTATTTTTGTTGGATGTTTTGAAAATATTTCCAGCTACCAATTCTTAAAGCTGTTTGTTTAAGGGAGGGGGCATAGTTGAGTTGAGATTTGAACGGTTAAAAAAGGAAATGCACCTGTGATGCCGAGATTAAATATGGTGTTTGGTTATTAGTTAAAAGGTTTATCAAGTTTGGGTTATATCTTGTAGAGAATGAGTATAAAAGGGAAAATGAGGCAAAGAAATCAAACGAGCAAATAAGTTAACTATTTTCTCTCTCACACTCTCCTTCCCTTCATTCTTCCTTGTAACCTTAATCTAGTTCTTCTACTTTTCATCTTACCATTCTGTGACCCAGATCTGTTGCAAACTAACCGGTTTGCATCAACCTGGCAATCACGAATGTAAGCAAGGATGAGGTGAGGGTGTGATAGTTTTGAAACCAGAGTTCGACTTATAAGAAACTGAAATTTCAGATATTTGAAGTAACTAGTGACCAAACTAATCAGTAGAAGTGGAGTGTCTGAAAATTTCAGATTTTTGAAGTAACTAGTGACCACCAAACAAATCAGTTGTGAGAAGAGATATCTTAAGATGGTGGTGCACCCTTTCTTTTTTTGTTCCCATGTTGTATATTGCTTGGTCGTTTCTTTAATGTTCTGTTATGCCACATCTCATCCAGTGGGGATACAGATTCAGTTATTCCATTGACTGCGACACGGTACTCAATTAATGCTCTGCAGCTGCCTATTGTCACAAATTGGTATCCCTGGTATGACAATAAGCTGGTGAGTTTCGCTTCTTCCAGAGTTCATCTGCTTGCGCATACTTGCAAGGCATAGACGACTTGAGAGGATTTCATCTAAAGCCTGGATACGTATACTTTCATGTCAACAGGTTGGCGGATGGAGCCAGGTGTATAAAGGGCTGACTTTTGTGTCAGTGACAGGGGCAGGACACGAGGTGCCCCTTCATCGTCCTCGACAAGCTTTCATTCTGTTCAGATCATTCATTACAAACAACCCAATGCCAGTATCTTAGGTATTCAGAGGGCTCTCTCTGATGTCGGTATAGCAAAATAAGCTACCGGAGAAGCTCCAAGGGATAGAGACACCCCCTAGTTTGCCTTGCTTCTGTGGCGGAACTCCACTCTGCCAAAAGTGAATTCTAGGTGGTCAAAATAGCAATCTTTCTATTTTCGGAATGGAATATTTACGGAATCCCCATGAATAGGATTAAACCTTTGCTGAAAACATGTAACGTTCTTCTGGGTCATATATGCCTATCATCTCCCTTACTGTCCCATTCAAGTTTATTGTACGATTTATCATTAAAAATGCTCATTCTTCCTTGGAATATTAGCCTGCTACATACCCGAAAAAATTGATTACTGAGTAGACGAAGAGTACAAAGTAAATTATTGGTCACCAGTTAGATCAAACCTAAAATGTTTGAACTCTTGTTTAGCTTTTTAGGTGATGGTGAGTAAGATCGTTGATTTGAGTTGAAGTTATTAACTTAAGCCCTATTCTTTGGACCTTAAATTTTCAGTACTTAAATTAAATTAAGTTCAGTTCAGTTAAGTTAAGTTAAATCAGTTAAGTTAAGTACATTAAATTGTTATTTTTATAAAAGTGGTGTGTTGTCTTTTTTAGTAGTGGATTGTTGTGATTTTGGAAGTGGGAAAGAAATGTAGTGGTGTGGTGGTAATAGTATTGTGGTGGTGTGGGATGGTGGTATGATGAGTGGTGGTAGTGGGTTGTTGTGGTGGTGGTGTCGTGGTAGTGGTGTTGTGGTGGTGGTGTTGTGGTGGCGGTGGATTAGTGTTGTGATAATGGATTGTTGTGGTGGTGGTGGTGGATTGTTGTGGTGGTGGGGTGGTGTGGTAGTGGTGTGGGGTGGTGGTATGGTGAGTGGTGGTAGTGGTGTCGTGGTGGTGGTTGTGTGGTGGTGGTAGATTGATGTTGTGGTAATGGATTGTTGTGGTGGTGGGGGTGGTAGATTGTTGTGGTGATGGTGGTGGATTGTTGTGATGGGGTGGTTGTGGTGGTGGTAGATTGTTATTTTGGTGGTAGTGTTGTGGTGGTGTGGTAATGGGTGGTAGTGGTGTGGTGGTGTGGATGTGTTGTTGTGGGGTGGTGGTATGGTGAGTGGTGGTAGTGGTAGTGGTGTGGTGGTGGTGGATTGGTATTGTGGTAGTGAATTGTTGTTGTGGTGGTGGGATTGTTGTGGTGGTGGGGGTGGTGGATTGTTGTGGTGATGGTTGTGGATTGTTGTGGTGGGGTGGTTGTGGTGGTGGTAGATTGTTGTTTTGGTGGTGTGGTAGTGGTGTGGGGTGATGGTAGTGGCTTGTTGTGGTGGTAGTGGTGTCGTGGCGGTGGTGTTGGATTGGTGTTGTGGTAGTGGATTGTTGTTGTGGTGGTGGTGGGTTGTTGTGATGGTGGGATTGTTGTGGTGGTGGGGGTGGTGGATTGTTGTGGTGGGGTGGTTGTGGTGGTGGTAGATTGTTGTTTTGGTGGTAGTGTTGTGGTGGTGTGGTAATGGGGTGGTAGTGGTGTGGATGTGTTGTTGTGGGGTGAGGTATGGGGTTGTGTTGTGTTGTGGTGGTGGGTTGTGGCGGTGGTAGTGGATTGTTGTGGTGATGGTGGTGGATTGTTGTGGTGGGGTGGTTGTGGTGGTGGTGTGGTAATGATGTGGATGTATTGTTATGGGGTGGTGTCGTAGTGGTGGTGAGCTGTGGTGGTGGTAATTTAAGTACTTAAGTTAAGTTAAGTTAAGTTAAATTAAGTTAAATTCGATTAAGTTAAGTTAATGTAAATTAAATATAAATTCAGCTTTAAAGAATAGATTCTTAATGTAGTTTTGGTTCAATGCATCCCCGTTTGAAACAAGTCAAAGATGGCCAAGTGCTGGTTCAATTGATCAATGATTGGTTTGATGCTTTCCAGGTTTTGTTGTGTGAGCCGTTGGATGAAAGTATAATCGATGGCTGAGATTTGATCTCCTCCGGTCATTTGTAAGCATTCTGTTCTTAGAAAAAAAAATAGATCGCGATCTAAGGTTTTTCTTGAGAAAGAGAGAAGATCAAAGCTTCGTGCCTGAACATTCCTATAGCGTTGTGTGCTTAGCTTGCTCAGCAAGTACGATGCAAGGTTTCTTGTTCTCACTGTGTAATAGGTAGTGTTCGAGACTGCGTCCTCTGAGGTGCTCCACTGAGAGGTGTGACAAGAACCATAGTTGAGGTCTTAGTTCTAGACTAGTGCGGGAGAGTTAAACAATGTTTATTGCAACGAGTGACTATGAGAGTTATCAGCGTTGAGTGAAGACTGCTACACTTGTGCGCTTTCAGTTGTTCATCATAGTGCATTTGAGCTAGTCCCGAACTCAACATGGATGTAGAACCAATTTGATGTAAACGAAAAAATCTTGACAGTCTCTTCCTATTCTTGCATTTGTTATCTATTATTGCTTGGTTGAGTTATAATAGGTTGAAGGCAACATTTAGGGTTTCTGGTTACAAAATTATAGTTGTTTTTGGTTAAGTTCAAATTGCATAGGGCAATCAAGATAATTTCCTAAAATGATATTAGAGCCGTTCTTGTTCAAATCTGGACTGAAGTTAAGTAATTCAATTCTGTTTTAGTCATTAATAGAGTTAGAACCCTTAGCAGTTCCGCTTCTTGCAAGGTGTTGAACGATTCCGGATTTCTGAACACATTCTTGTGTGTTTGATAATTCTAGCCCTTGAACTTCATCTACACTAATTTCCCCTCTCCTTGTTGTCTTTTCTGTGCAAAGTGATTGATGACATCTCAGGTGGAGATCTCAGACTTTGATGGGAATATGGATTTTAGAATTTGGGCAATGAAGATGAGGGCACTTCTGTCACACCATGAGATGCTGATTGTCATGGAGTTAAGAAACGAGAAATGGTCTGAAGTGGCCAAATAGAAAAAAAAAAAAAAATCAATGAAGAAGCCTATAACTTACTAGTATTGAATCTTTCGGACACTATTCAGAGAAAGGTATGTATTACTAACTCACCTATTAAGTTGGGAATAAGCTAGAAAAATCATATGCCAATAAAACTGGAAAAATTTTTAGAAGTACCATAGTTTGTTATTACGTTTTACCTTTTACCGTAGTTTTGAAAAACATTTCAGATCTACCGTCTTTTTTACTTGGCCGGTCTTATTAACACCGGCCATCTGAAAACATGCTTGTGGCCGGTCTTACCACGGCCAGCCACATTGAAAATATTCAATGTGACCGGCCATAGTGGGGTTTATTTTTATTTTTTATTTAATTGGGATGGCCGGCCATGGTATGGTCGGCCACCTATTAAAGGGGGATTTATTCTTGCTTTTATTTAATTGGGGATGACCGGCCTTGTTATGGCCGGCCACATATTAATAATAGTTAGGGTTATTGGAACTTCCATTGTCACCCATCCAGCCGGTCGCAATCAATATTTTCAATGTGGCCGGCTTTGGTAAGACCGGCTAGTTAGAACACCCAACTGTCCGGTTTTACCACAGCCGGCCACAACCATTTTTTCAGATGACCGGTCTTATTGAGACAGTCCATCTGCAAAACATGGTAGATCTGAAAGTTTTTTTAAATGCACGGTAAAACAGAAAGCAAACTTGAAAAGCACCGTACTTCTAAATTTTTTTCATCAAACTGCCCCTAATCTAACTTATGTAAAGTCATCTTTGTTTTCATTGAAGATGAATGTTACTAAATAAGTTGTTGACAATCTTAATGAATTTTAAAGCTGAATTTGATGCTTAAGAATACTGAACATGTGTTATATAACACTAGTAATGTGATGATCTTAATGAATGCCATGTTTGATAGCTACCAAGTTGTTAAAGATGCCTTTCAGTACTCTGAAATTGTGCCTACTTATGATACTCTTTGTGCTGACATGCAAACTAGAGAACTTGAGAATTAGTAAAAACATGTCTGATACAAACTTGTTTGTCAAGACTAAGGCCCTGTTCTTTGAACCTTAAATTTTCAGCACTTAAGTTAAGTTAAATTAAGTTAAATTCAGTTAAGTTAAGTTAAGTACAATAAATTATTATTTTTATTAGTGGTGTTTTTTTTAGTAGTAAATTGTTGTGGTTTTGGAAGTTGGGAAGTAACGTAGTGGTGTGGTGGTAATAGTATGGTGGTGGGTTATTGTAGTGGTTGTGGTAGTGGATTGTTTTGGTGGTGGTGGTGGTGGTGGTGTAGTGGTGTGTGGTGGTGGTATGGTGAGTGGTGGTGGTGGTAGGTTGTTGTGGTGGTGGTGTCGTGTTAATGGTTGTGTGGTGGTGGTGGATTGGTGTTGTGGTAATGGATTGTTGTGGTGGTGTGGTGGTGTAGTAGTGGTGTGGGGTGGTGGTATGGTGAGTGGTGGTAGTGGGTTGTTGTGGTGGTGTTGTGGTGGTAGTGGTGGTTGTGTGGTGGTGGTGGTGGATTGGTGTTGTGGTAGTGGATTGTTGTGGTGGTAGGGGTGGTGGATTGTTGTGGTGGGGTGGTTGTGGTGGTGGTAGATTGTTGTTTTGGTGGTAGTGTTGTGGTGGTGTGGTAATGGGGTGGTAGTGGTGTGGATGTGTTGTTGTGGGGTGGTGGTAGGTGTTTTCGTGGTTGTGTGGTGGTGGGTTATTGTGGTGGTGGGGTGGTGGGTTGTGGTGGTGGTGGATTGTTGTGGTGATGGTGGTGGATTGTTGTGGTGCGTGGTTGTGGTGGTGGTAGATTGTTGTTTTGGTGGTGTAGATGTATTGTTATGGGGTGGTGGTATGGTGTTGTGGTGGTGGTAATTTAAGTACTTAAGTTAAGTTAAATTAAATTAAATTCAGTTAAGTTAAGGTAAGTTAAGTTAAGTTAAATATAAGTTCAGCTCTAAAGAACAGACCCTAAATCATTCTTTAACAAACATGGCAAGCATAGGCCCTCCTTGCATGATAGTAAGCCCAAGTCCGATAAAAAGAAATCTAGCAAAAATCAGACAAAGACTAGGAAATGTTATCAATGTGGAAAAGTTTAGTCATTTAAGAAAAAATTATTTTAAATGGTTAAATAAAAATAAAGGACATAATAATTCAGAAACAAACGTAGCCATTACTTCTAACCCCGATGATAATGAACCTGAAATGTTAAGTGTGACTTCTAATTCTAAAACGAATCATTGGATTTCATATAATGCCTGTTCTTTTCACATGTGTTCTTACTAGAGACTACTTCTCTGAATCACTGGATTAAATGACAGTGTTAGCTGGCATTTAAGGCTTAGACTTATTAGTCATAATGGTTTGACTATTTTAAACTAGCGAGTCTTGTTTGATAGTGATAAAATATCTGAATTGCCTTTCTTGAACAATGTATGTTAGCTAAGCAGTATATGTTGATTTTCTAAGTGAGAGCTCATTTGTCTACGGATATGTTAGAGTATCCATGTTGCTTTGTGAGAGCCAAGAAAGCCTTGAGACTCATGGAGACAAAATATTTCCTAGGAATTGTTCATAATTATTCCAAGATGGTTTGGCCCTTTTTGCTTAAGTCTAAGGATGATGAATTTATTAAGTTTCAAGATTGGAAAACCTTAGAAGAAAAACAAACTGCTAAGGCAGTGAAAGTGCTTAGGACAGACAATGGGCAAGATTTTTTGTGATTTTGAATTTGACTCATACTGCAAAGAAGCTGGTATTTTAAGATATATAATAGTTAGAGCCATCCCTCAGTAAAATGACACTGATGAGAGGATAAATATAACTCTCTTAGAGAAAATGAGGGCCTTATTATTTACCTCAAGTCTGTCTAAGGCTTTTTGGGGTGAAACCTTAAATACTTCATCTTACTTGATCAATAGAAGCCCAAACATGACTCTAGGATTGAAATGCTCCTTAGAGGCATGGTCTGGTAAAAAACCTAGCCTATGAGGTGGAGACTGTCCCTCCATTTGCCTTAGAGGATGCCCCTGACCAAGCCCAATTTGATATTGAGCCTGCAGATGCTCAATTGGCTAATGATGGACATAGTGTTTAGACTAGTGAAGCTGATCAAATTAAGTAGGTTCTTCCCTCTGCTTACGAGGAGCTTAGAGACTACTAGTTGGCCAGCCAAAAGAGAGATTAGACCTTTCCCTACATCTCACTTGTTGTTTCATTACTTATCATATTCATGTCCAATCCTGGATATGATCATCGGTGTGCTCTAAAGTGGGTATTTACTTATATGAATAATATTGTTTCTCTTGGATTATGATATAGGAAAAGAATGTCTGTTGTTGAATTAATTGGTTATGTAGATGTTGACTTTGCATCTGATAAAGATTCTTGGAAATCTAATGCCTATTATTGCTTTACTTTAAGTAAAAATTACGTGACTTAGAAATCTAATTTGCAACCTCTTGTGGCAATGTTCACTACTGGATCTGAGTATGTTCTAATATGTGATCAATGTAAAGAAGCTGTCTGGTTATTTACTCTTCTGAATTAGACTGGTTTGAGCTCAGAAAAATAAATAATATATTTTGATAGTCAGCCTGCAATTCACTCCAGTAAAAGTCATCTCTATCATGAAAGAAATAAACATGTGGATGTAAAATTTTATTATATTAGGAATGTTGTGAAACTCTTGAAAGTAGATACTGAAGATAATCCCGCGGATATTGGTACAAAGTTATTGTCTAATGCCAAGTTCAAGCACTACTTGTACTAGTTATTTGTTAAACGAGCTTATAGTGCAGGCACTGAGTGATGAAGAGCTTTGTTAAGGTGCATTATGATGTCTGAGCTAGGTAGGAGCTGAGGTTGAAGTACCTATGCTGGAAGTGTCTTGGCTTGGTGTGATGGAGTTGGTCTGCCCTGATCTAAAAAGGTGAAGAATTGTTGTTTTGGTTCAGTGCATCTCCGTTTGAGTCCAAGATGGTCAATCGATGGTTCAATTGATCAAGGATTAGTTTGATGCTTTCTTGGTTCTGTTGTGTGAGCTGTTGGATGAAAGAGCGATCAATGGCTAAGATTTGATCTCTTCACAATCAATTAGTTCTCAGCTAAGAAATAGATCGAGATCTAGGTTTATCTTGAGAAAGAGAGAAGGAAAGGTTCGTGCCATAGCATTCCTATGGCGTTGTGAGCTGAGCTTGTTAACAAAGTTCAGTGCAAGGTTTCTCATCATCAGTATGTAATAGGCTAGTGTTCGAGGTTGTGTCCTGATGGCACGTCGTTGTGTGCGCTAAATTTATATTTATAGAAACCTAATATACTAGCAAGCGGTAAGTAGGGTCGAATCCAAAGAAATTAATTAGTTCTAGAGTTCTACTAATAATTAAAGGGGGGTTTTCTTAGAAAGAATGTTGTTTTTCAAATTCGAAAAGAATCAGTTCAGGGATATGCATTGCAACTAGTAATCATCGATCGAACATGAATCAACTAATAAAAACTACTGTTCTAGTCTAACAATCCTACTAAGGTAATGTCAACTCCAATGTTCTACCTACTCTTAACCGCTAAGTTCTCGAATAGGTTAACGATTACTTGACTAACAATACTAATTAGGTTCTACTGCTAGGCTTTGCTAATAGGACAGTCAATCCAGCATCACACAATATATATCAATTCAGTTTCACCGCAAGGATATGCTAACTTGATGATCAAGGCATGCAATTCATACGAAGAACAGTAATTAACTAAATCGAATTATAAAAATAGATCTCAAACGAACGTTGCAATGCAAATCCTCAAACTAAGCTAGGTTTTAGCTACTAATACAATCCATCTAAAAGTAATGAAAAATAAAGTTTAAAGAATACGAAAACTTCTGTGGCTTCGTGCTGCTGACTTCTGTATCCGACTTGCGATGATCTCTGGTCTAGGGTTTTTTTCTAGGAAAGGCCTTCTGATTTTTTCCATCTTTTTCTATTTATACCCTTTGATTTTGACCGGGTTGACACATCTTTGATCGAATCAACTTTGATTCGTACTGCACCAAAAGTGATTCGACCATGGTTGGTCAAATCAAAGTATCAGTGGGTTTCAAAGCTGGTCGAATCAATCCTGTTTGGGCGAATCAATTTTGATTCGCCATGGCCTTCATTTGATTTTGTCAACGTACGAAATCTCCTCGAGTTAAAGTTGATCCAGGTAGCCTGAGTTGATTCGTGCACTTGCTTAGCCGAATCACTTTTGCAGTTTTGATATTCTCGCTTGTTTTTGCCCTCGATCAACTGTAATTCACCCGAAACTTCTTCGGACCACTTCATATCATGTAATACACATTTTGAACTTCAGTTGGCATTTTGGCTCAATCGATGCTCTCGCGATCAAATCTTTGCTCATTTGCATTCCCGAGTGATTGAATGAGGCCTAGAATGCTCCAAATACGCAATAAAGCTCAAAAGCGGTCTCGTTCTGAAATCTCCGCAGTGCCTCTAAGTTGCAGATTGTGTATAAGCAGTTGATAAAGCACACTCTAGTACCGACGGATCTTTTGCAGCAAAATAAAATAATGAACAGTAATTTGTTCACCCAGTTCGGCCAAGTGCCTACCTCTGAAAAAGACTAAATCTCAGTCTTTCTGTCTAAAAATCTGTTGTACACACGGTTCGACAACACGCAACCAATGCTACTCAACGTTAACTAGTACCTCGGTCACAATCAGAACAGGCTCTGACTTGTGTCTCAAACACCTACACTTGTATCAATTTAGAATAGCTAACCTTCTGTCCCAACAGACTCAGCCTACTCTAATTAACACGAAGTCTTCGTAGGTTTGCTATAGCACCCGCTGTAGCAACTAGCTGGTGCAGGTTCTGTCCGCGTGGCTCCAAAGCCTTCCGCTGAGCCGATCGAACTCTTCCCTCAGCTGTCCTTTTCCAGGATGCTCCCTCTTACTCAGTGACCGCCTGTCACTAGCAAGAGTCGAGCCTCTACAGATTATCCGAGTTCCTCCACTCGACAATTCTGCCGCCGCCTGCCTTGATCAACTAACAAGCAGGTCCTGCTCTGAATTGATCTTCTCTGATCAAACTCTGCAAGTCTTTGATCAGCCTTTGCCCCAACCACTCAGCTATGCGCTCATGCTCTGCTCTCGGTGGTGATCGAATCTTCGCACGCACTTGAATCTCTCTCGATATTCTGCGTATGTTCTCTGTATTCACTCTCTGATTCGATACCTTTGAAGCTCTGCCCAGCTTCCTTTAAATAGGAACTCCAAGTTCCATTAAATTCAGCTTTAGGAAATTCCTTAAGGATCTCAACAAGATTTTATCTCCTAGTTTGTAGGAGATTAGATTTTATTTGAAAATCAAATCTCACACAAACTAATCTTCGCCTGGGAACGGGAATCTCCACTAGGATATTCTCTCTGAATATTTATAAGCTCCCCGTCGCTCTGCTGCTTCTTGGTGAACCTTTGAAAGCTTTCGAAGAAGAATGCTGAACTGCTGCTACAGCTGCTGCTTTAGCACAAGCTTGTTCACTCTGGCTGGTTCGGCACCAGCGGCTGTCTTCACATGGGCAGTTGTATCATCTTACTTTCAATCTTCGCGATACTCCACCGACTTATTGCGATGCTAGCAGCAACCCTCCGTACGTTCTCTGGGCTGCTCCAAGTTGATCAGCATGCTATTGACTTTGGGAATCTTCTAAATTCTATTTAGAAAGCTTCCGTTGTTCTTCTCTTCAATTTTGGGCAGCTTGTTCTTCACACAGAAATCTATTATTTAGGATGCTACACCTCTCTGCTACACAGGTTGTTGTAGCAACGCCTTGTGCACTCTGCTTGTTCAGTCTGGAACTCTCTGCTCCAATTGATGTCTTCACATGCTTGCTGTAGCAGACTCTTGTGCACCTTGTAGGAGTTTGTCAATGATGCCACATACCTTAACAATCTCCCCCTTGGCATTTTTTGACAAAATCTAAAGACCCTTCTGAACTTAAGCAATCTTCATCTCGTCTTCAGACCCTCTCTAGCAGCTTCCTCAGCTTCTTCAGGATTCATCTCAATTCAAGGACTCTGCTGATCACAAGCTATCCCTAGCTTGTCTTCTGGCTTCTTCTCAAGGATGTCTTCGGATAGCTTCTGCTGTCATTGGATGGTGTACCAACTTCTTTCTCTTTGTTGTTTTTTCAGTCTTTGGAAGAAGCTCCAGCTTCAATCTTCGCGGGATGTTGTAGCAACTTCTTGCACAGGTTTTGTCAAGGATGCCATTACCTTAACAATTTCCCCCTTGGCATTTTTGACAAAACCTGAAAATCTTCTCTAGGAGCTCCTCTTCTCCCTCTGGGGTCGACTGGCAAAACCTGCTACACAATACAAACAGCAGAACACATCTTCTCCCCCTTTTTGTCACAAATGATAGGGGGGTGACAATGCGTATTTTTAACCCTTTATAGTTGTCAGATATAAGTTTTAGGGGTCAAATTGTTGTCAAAATAATTCTTAGACCTTGCTAAGCCAAGGGTCGATCCTAAGAACAGGCACGTGTATATACTAGCTAGCAGTCAATGTGTTCAGCTACTCCTAATGAAAATTATGGGTTTGTTCTAACTATCCTAATTTTCCTAATTAATATAACTAATGGTTGACTCGATTAGAGAAAGTAATTCCAAGATCAAACTTCACCCATGCTCGCAACACGATTCATGCAAGCAGTCACACTATATAGTCATGCAAAATAGCTTTGGAAATAACCTAAACTGACATCAGATGAGCCGCCCATTCACGGATCATCACCTGAATTAATCTACACTATTGAACGCCGCTCAATCACGGATTATCAACAGTTTTGATTTATTAGACACAAACGGTTCCAGACAAAATATGTCAACTCTCCTATCGATTCATGTACTAACAATATAACTCCCATGTCTCAACATCAATCCTATTTGTTCCAATTAACTGCCTCAGACCCATTCATCTTTTTGGCATCTAACCTAGTTTCATTCTAACATGCAGTCATCCCAATCAATGATCAACAATAGTAAAACGATAGAATGAAGCATAATAGAATTGAAAACATAAACTTGCATTAGACTAAAACTGATGTTTGTACAAATCACATGAAATCAGGTTACAGGCATGGGATCCGTAGGATCCCAGAACTAAATAGACTACTCGCTACTCATCGAGATTACTACCAATACAAGAATGAAGAGAATAAAGAACGAAGAACCCTTGACGACGATCTTCACTCCAAGCTATCCTCTTCTCTCTTGCGTTCGTTCTCCAAAATCGTCCAGCCTTTGTGAACCAGCCCTCGATTCATATTTATACCGAAAGTAATTGGGCTGATTTCCAAAACTGATTTGCGGCCCAGTTTGGTTTCAAACCGGCGGTTCCAATGTTCAAACCGCGGGTTCAAAACCCAAACCGCTGGTTTCTCATCGAACCGGCCAGTTTCAGAGAATCTCGATATTTTGCCTTCGGGGCCGGTTCAGAACCAAAACCGGCGGTTTCATGTTTAAACCACCGGTTCTTTTTGTGGACCACCGGTTCTTCACAGAACCGGGCTGCTTGTTCACTCAGACTTTGATCCTGACTTTGCTCGCATTTTTAGACCATCCAACCTTCGAATCACATCTCAGTGTAAACTACAATGTTGTAGCTTTTTGAGTTTGCTATCCAGAAAGTCATAACACGCCTCGATCGGATAAGAATTGCGTGCTCAGCGAGCCCAAGACCACGGACAGGTAAATCTGCACATTCTTCGATCATATCTATCTGAATCTTGTGATTCTCTCTATTTTGCTATGACAAGGCTATAAAGCTGTAGCTTGGCGTGATTTGTCCTGAAATGAAAGTGAAGTGGTAAAAACACAAAGAAATGTTCGGGAAAGAAGCGAAATTCATCATCGAGTGGATGAATAATCAGTAAGTAAATCAACCGATCAAGGGCCTCAAGCTAAACTCAGTGAATAGCCAACACGTCTTCGCCATCCACCGAAGGAAGGGAACTCTCGGTATCTCAAAATGTGTCGCTTCTGATTATTTTGGGGGACTATCTGGTGGCTGCTTCTCCACCCACACCTGTACTAGTTTTCGAATCCACTGCTTCCGAGCTCTGTTGTGTCCAGTAACTCTTTCTTTCCTTCTGGCATTATTTCGATGTCTCACCCGATCTACACCAGTGTCTTTTGCAATCCTCATTCTCCAGTTTGTTGTGCCTCCAACGTATCTGATGTTTCCGTGCACAACTAGATAGTGACAATCCTTCATCGGCTTTGATGAGCTGAAGGTCACCTGCGTGCCACGTCTAATCCATGGCTTCATCCGACATTGTCCGTTTGTGGGTGATCTCTGAGATCTCCAATAGTTGTTCAGGATCGGGCATCTCCTCTGAATGTGTCCCTTCTGATCACACAAATAACATCTACGGCTTTTGCTCCTGGGTTTCTTTTCTGTTACAGGTGGTTGATACAGCGGTTGCTGTAGCAGCCTCTTGTTCACCCTTCTAGGCACCTTCTTCTGTATAGGTTTCTGGGACAGGACCGGTTTCTCCACGGAAATCCCACCATCTTCTGGCTCCGTAGCTTTGACAAATACCATCATCCCAGTATTTTCTTCACCCGTGTATCCAAGACTAGAGTAGCCACCTCCACATCTTTGGCGTGCTAGTATATCTTCAAGTGTGCTTGAGCCACTGTTAAGCATCTTTGCAGTCTTCCTGTAGAGGTTGAGCTCTTCCTTCTCTGCAGCAAACTTCTCTTCTTGCTGGGCAGCCTGATCCGTAAGAGAAGTGATAGTCTTCAGCAGCTCCTCTCGTTCTTCTTCGAGTCCCGATGCCTTGGCAATCAATCCTTTGTTGATCTCGATGACTTGCAGCCACTCTTCGTGCAACATGGCAAAGTTTCTTGCAATGAACTCCTCAGTGATTTCCTCATCATTACTACTGTCTGACTCTTCAACAATTTCTGGCTTTGTTGAAACGGTGTTCTTCATATTAGTTGCACTTATCAGAGCAACATTGCTCGTTTCTTCAGAGTCTACTTCATTGTCTTCGTCTCTCCAGTTTGCAGCAGGAGTCTTGTTCCTTTCATGAGCCGTCTGGAGGATCTCCCATGCCTGCTTGGCAATTTCACAGTCGGAGATCTGCTTGAAATTATTTGCAACAACAGCGACAAATATCGCGTTCATGGCTTTGGAGTTACTGGTTGCTACAGCTTCTTCTTCAGCTGTCCATGTCTTCTCTGGTTTCTCCCGTGCAACTCCTTTGTCGTCGGTGGTCAGTGGATGTGACCACCCAGACACTACTTCTCTCCAAGTCTTCTCATCCATCGCCTTTAGGAAAGGCTTCATTCTCGCCTTCCAACAACCATAATTTCCTTCTTCCAGTAGAGGTGGCCGATTTATGCTTTGTCTCTCTTTCATCTTTGCTTGATGAAATCAGCAAGGCGCTCAGGATCTTCACTCTGTGTGTCGAGTTCCCGCTCTGATACTAATTGAAATCTCCGCAGCGCCTCTGAGTTGCAGATTGAGGAGTTGCTAGAGCACACTCTAGTACCGACGGATCTTTTGCAGCAAAATAAAATAATGAACAGTAATTTGTTCACCCAGTTCGGCCAAGTGCCTACCTCTGGAAAAGACTAAATCTCAGTTTTTCTGTCTAAAGGTCTGTTGTACACACGGTTCGACAACACGCAACCAATGCTACTCAACGTTAACTAGTACCTCGGTCACAATCAGAACAGGCTCTGACTTGTGTCTCACACACCTACACTTGTATCAATTCAGAAAAGCTAACCTTCTTTCCCAACAGACTCAGCCTACTCTAATTAAGACGAAGTCTCCGTAGCTTTGCTATAGCACCCGTTGTAGCACCTAGCTGGTGCAGGTTCTGTCCGCGTCGCTCCAAAGCCTTCCGCTGAGCCGATCGAACTCTTCCCTCAGCTGTCCTTCCCCAGGATGCTCCCCCTTACTCAGTGACCCGACTCTGCAGATTGTCCGAGTTCCTCCACTCGACAACTCTGCCGCCGCCTGCCTTGATCAACCAACAAGCAAGTCCTGCTCTGAATTGATCTTCTCTGATCAAGCTCTGATCAAACTCTACAAGTCTTTGATCAGCCTTTACCCCAACCACTCACCTATGCGCTCATGGTCTGCTCTCAGTGGTGATCGAATCTTTGCACGCACTTGAATCTCTCTCTCGGTATTCTGTGTATGTTCTCTGTATTCACTCTCTGATACGATACCTTTGAAGCTCTGCCCAGCTTCCTTTAAATAGGAACTCCAAGTCCCATCAGATTTAGGAAATTCCTTAAAGATCTCAACAAGATTTTATCTCCTAGTTTGTAGGAGATTAGATTTGATTTGAACAAATCTTCCACAAACTAATCTTTATCTGGGAACGGGAATCTTCTCTCTGAATATTTATAAGCTCCCCGTCGCTCTGCTGCTTCTTGGTGAACCTTTGAAAGCTTTCTAAGAAGAATGTTGAACTGATGCCGCTTTAGCACAAGCTTGTTCACTCTGGCTGGTTTTGCACTAGCGGCTGTCTTCACATGGGCAGCTGTATCATCTTACTTTCAATCTTCGCGATACTCTATCGACCTATTGCGATGCTGGCAGCAACCTTTCGTACGTTCTCTGGGCTGCTCCAAGTTGATCATCATGCTATTGACTTTGAGAATCTTCTAAATTCCATTTAGAAAGCTTCTGTTCCTCTTCTCTTCAACTCTGGGCAGCTTGTTCTTCACACAGAAATCTGTTATTTAGGATGCTACACCTCTGTGCTACACAGGTTGTTATAGCAACGCCTTGTGCACTCTGCTTATTCACTCTGGAACGCTCTGCTCCAGTTGTTTTCTTCACATGCTTGCTATAGCAGACTCTTGTGCACCTTGTAGGAGTTTGTCAATGATGCCACGTACCTTAACAATCTCCCCCTTGGCATTTTTTGACAAAATCCAAAGACCCTTATGAACTTAGGCAATCTTCATCTCGTCTTCAAACTCTCTCTAGCAGCTTCCTCAACTTCTTCAGGATTCATCTCAATTCAAGGACTCTGCTGATCTCAAGCTATCCCTAGCTTGTCTTCTGGCTTCTTCTCAAGGATGTCTTCGGATAACTTCTGATGTCATCGGATGGTGTACCAACTTCTTGCTCTTTGTTGTTTTTTGAAAGAAGCTCCAGCTTCAATCTTCGCGGGATGCTGTAGCAACTTCTTACGCTGGTTTTGTCAAGGATGTCATTACCTTAACACGTTCCATTTCAATTGAACCATAAAACAATCTTCACTTTTCTTCAGTTTGTGTAATGTGAGCTGTTGATCTGCATTTGAGCAGATCCAAGCTTTTGTATAAGTAGAGGAGTTCTGCAGATTTTTTAAGGCATGGGAAAAATAGAGAAAATCAAAAGAGAGATGCGTTCTTGAGATTGGTTTTCGGCAAGAGCAAGAAAGAGCGGATCCCTTGTGCGTGGCGAGTTTGGCTTGAGAGCTGAGGCTGCTGAAGGTTGTAGAGGAGGCTGCTGGTAGAGGGAGACTCCTGCTGCGAGTGGCTGGCATGTTGGTGCGGTGGTGTCGCTCCCTTGAAGATTAGGGCATCGCGCAGGTTCAAATCCTTGTCGTGGAAATATTATAGTATGTGGAATCCGGAGGAAAGTCGACGGCTTTTTAGAATAAATAGATATAATTCTAGCTGCTTTTACTCTAGATAACTTTACTCGCATGCATAATGTGAGGATACGTATTTTATGACATGAGTTGGTGCAGGGGACGACTGATTCTAATATGTTCGATGTAATTCGAAAAGAACAGATGAATCAGGTGCGAAACTTCATAGCATTCTAAATTATGCTAGCACATCCCGACAATGAACCGGAAGATGTGATGAACGAAGATGATGATATGTAACACGTCTTGTATGTAAATTATCAAACTTCATTCAAAACAATGATAAATCTTTCATTTTCATACTAGTTTGTTCATTATTTTTTATATATCAGAAAGTTTTACTTTACACGAATCAAAGAATATTTCATGACACATTGTATTCCCATCCCGACAATGAACCGGAAGATGTGATGAACGAAGATGATGATATGTAACACGTCTTGTATGTAAATTATCAAACTTCATTCAAGACAATGATAAACTTAAGTTAACTGAATTTAATTTAATTTAACTAACTGAATTTAACTTAAATACTGAAAATCTAAACTCTACAGAACGGAGCCTAAGTCGCTCCCATGCTGATACGCAAAATAGTAAACACAAACATCAAATTGTAAATAAGTCTGCTAAACGAGTCAAATGCAAACAAGGGACTTTCTTGGTCTGAAAGACTCGAGAGCCACACAAACATCAAGACCACGACAAAGAGGGAATCCTGGAGTTGATCGGCCACAAAGGCATACCTTCAATATCAAGAGATCCACATGGCCCAATCCAAGAACAAGACCAATCCAACATCATCCAATCATTATCCAAATATGGATTCACCTATGTCTCTCTCTACACTACATAGCATCACTCCTCCGTTTTCCAAACCCAATTTCAGTCTCTCTCCATCCACCATAACACATTGCTGCCCTCCTCTAACAATGGCTTCCAACACGTTGATGAGCTGTGGGATAGCCTTCCCATCACTCCTCTCATCTTCTAAATCAAAATTTGCCACTGCCACTCCTATCCCATCCTTTGGGCCTAACATGTCCTTCTCCAAGCTCTCCATGTCCGCCGAGTGGATGCCTGGCCAACCCCGTCCGTCCTACCTAGATGGGTCAGCTCCAGGGTACGTACCTCATCATCATTTCTCCAAAAAAAAGTTATTTCGTGCATTGTGCATCAACTGGCTAGGACATTATCATACATAAATGAACTTGTGCAGTGACTTTGGATTTGACCCACTTGGACTGGGAGAGGTTCCATCAAATCTAGAGAGGTACAAGGAGTCAGAACTGATACACGGCAGGTGGGCCATGCTTGCCGTGGTAAGCCCACCCGGCCTCAACGGTGTGTAATTTCAGGACTTGGTTATTCATAATTTGTTGTGAATGGTTTTGCAGCCAGGGATTCTGATCCCCGAGGCACTAGGACTTGGTAACTGGGTCAAGGCTCAGGAATGGGCAGCACTTCCTGGAGGACAAGCCACCTACTTGGGCAACCCAGTGCCATGGGGCACACTGCCCGCGATTTTGACCATTGAGTTCTTATCAATAGCCTTCGTGGAGCACCAACGGAGTATGGAGAAGGATCCGGAGAAGAAGAAGTACCCTGGCGGGGCATTCGACCCGTTGGGGTACTCTAAGGACCCTAAAAAGTTTGCCGAGTACAAAGTGAAAGAGATTAAGAATGGTATTTATTTGATATGCTAACAATGGGATAGGGTATATATGGTTTGATATAAACAAGACTTGTGAAGAATTCTTCTTATGTTGTTGATATAGGGCGCTTGGCGTTGTTGGCATTTGTTGGGTTTTGTGTGCAACAATCGGCTTACCCGGGGACAGGGCCACTGGAGAATTTGGCGACACACTTAGCTGACCCATGGCACTACAATATCGGTGATGTGGTCATCCCCAAGGGCCTATTGCCCAACTGAGAACTAGTGTAACTCTTTTCTCTTGTATATTAAACTCGACTCTCACTTGCAAATTAACTCTTTTCTCTTGTATATTATTTAACCCTTGATTTGCATCGTGAAAAATTCAGTAGAAAGAAAATGAACGCCAGAGTGGTTTTTCCATGGGAACTAACAGAAAATTTTATATAGCATACTACTGTTTTATTTAATTTTAAAACTTCATTTTCCTTGATTTTTCTTTCCTTCCCTTATAATTTCTTAAAAGCCCGGACACTTTGTAAAATTTGGTATGGTTATTCAAAACATAATGAACCAGCAAACATAATTTTATTAAACAATCTTCTGACCTCAGACGTTCATCAAGGAGGAGGATGTTTATATTAGGTGAAGGGTTATTTTCTCCAAACAACCTAAAACAATAAAAAAAAAAAAAATCTCTTTCTAAGAATGATCTCTCTCATTCTTAAGAGTTCTCTATTTCTCTTTTTGGCTAAGCTGCTTCAAAATTGGGGGAGAACCTTTCTTAGCCAAGCGATTTGTGAAAAAAAAAAAAAATCTAGCTAAGCACCGCAAGACTCAGAGGTGCGAAACTAAGTTCGTAAAGATATGCGCCTCAAAAAAGGATATGCTTTTCTTGGCTGACAATAGCTTAATGTGCTCTTTTGATAGTTCAAAGCTGGAAAAGAGTTAACGCTTGCATCCATAACAAGCCTTGCCTCCTATTTTGTCCCAGAGATAAGGACGCATCACAGGCTTCACATTTTGTCAAACACAGTGAGGCGCAATTTGAGCTCCGATGCATCTCGGATCCCTAACAATTGCATCTGTCTTTCCAAGGTAACTGTAGATCTTTTGTCCTGTAATTGTTTTGTGTCCTGAACTATTTGATGGTTCTTATGGCCTGGTCTCGTAGCTTGAACATCTGGTTTTAATGATGTGTTTTGCATTAGGCCGAGGATTGTCGAGCATTTCCACTTTTAGGGTCCTCCGGAAGTTTAGCTTGGAGTGATCACTTATAATTGGCTCGGTTTAGCTTTTTAAACCCCTACTAATAAAAGTATCCTTTAAAAAATTGTCTGAAATGAAGTCTGTGACAAATGGCATCTGAACAAAGTTCAACTCTTAGACACACATGACTTCTGAAAACGAGACTCGGGAAATGTTTATTAAGAAAGATAACAAAAAACCACCAAGGGACAGTCCATTTTGGCAAGTGAGGGACGTCTGTAAAGTTGGAAGGGGGTGTCTGACGCTTTGGACCACTTTAAGATATGTAAAAGTGACATGATACTTTGGACTGGAAAAGTCGTTAACATTGATGGAAGAGTGGAGACCATCGAAAACGTAACAATTATCTTTAAAAGTGAAATAGATTCTTTAGAAAGGATCTAGGAGCCAAATTATTCCGACATATCATCACAATCCTTCAACATTGGTGGAATGAGAATAATGAGCATCAAGCTAAGTTGAAAGTTTTGGTGGCCCAACTAAGGGCAATGTTGAAATTTAAGAAGAAAATGTTGAATTAAGTATTTAAGTTGAAGTTAAACTAAATACTAAGGGCCTGTTCTTTAGCCATTAAATTTTCAGCACTTAAGTTAAGTTAAGGTAAGTTAAGTTAAGTTAAGTACTACCCATCACCCCAACCCACCATCACACCCCACCACCACCACTCCAACCTACCACCACCACCACCACCCAAACCCACCACCCCAACCACACTACCACCACCCCCACCCCCACCAGCAACACCCCAACCCACCACCCCAACCACACCACCACCATCACAACCACACCATCCCTCACCCCCACCAGCAACACCCCAACCCACCACCCCAACCACAACACCACACCATCACCACCACCACCCCAACCACCCCACCCCCACACCACCACCCCAACCACACCACCACTCCAACCACACCACCACCACCACCCCAACAACACCATCACACTACCACCACCCCAACCCACCACCACCACCCCCATTACCACCACCACCAACCCACTACCACAACCCCAACCCAACACCACCAACACCCCCACCACCACAACCCCCACCACCACCAACACCCCCACCACCACAACCCCAACCCACCACCCCAACTATACCACCACCACCATAAAAATATGTTTGTAAAAGTACTTAAGTTAAGTTAAGTTAAGTTCAGTTAAGTTAAGGTAAGTTCAGTTAAGTTAAGTTAAATTAAGTTAAGTTAAGGTAAGTTAAGTTAAGTTAAGGTAAGTTAAGTTAAGTTAAGTTAAGTTAAGCATAAGTTAAGGTCTAAAGAACAGGCCCTAAGTAAATAATTTCAACTCAAAAGAATAACTTTTTTTTTGTTTGACCCTATTTTCGAACTTAGTGTTCATTACCTTTGTTTTTTTTTTTTTCCGTAATTTCCGATTTATCCCTTTTTTTGTCAAGGCTTTGTCCTAAAATGCGCTTTTAACACAAAGCGTTGATTGTAATGACTGTAATCGCGCCTTAATCCACAGTGACGCTGATGTGCAGTGGAGACATCAAGTCAGCAAAATTAGACAAGACGCTGCTTGTAAAAATGACTTTTTTGAATAGCGCTTTGCTTAAACATCACTTTTAATTGAATTTGTACTTCAGTGGCTACTAAAATAAAAAGCATTGAAAGCGCTTATCAGAAATGCACTTTATAGTGAGACGCGTTTCACAGCGGCGCTCTTACGGTTTCATCTATTTTAGACAAAGCGCTGATCATGACAACGCTTTGAGCCAAAATTATACGAGGAGCTTTTACTGACAACTGTTTGAGCTAAAAATTATTTAAAGCGCTAATGAGAACAATTCTATGTACATTTAATCTTTACATATTCCATATGACTATCATTATACCATAATAGTTTCCTTCTAAAAGCAGTAATGAAGCATAATAATTTCACAAAACATAACTAGTTTCACAAATAGTTTCACGACAAGTCTCTAAATTAAATGACTTGTACTTAGGTGTGAGAGTGTAATGTTGGGTCGCTTCTCTTAAACTAGTGTTCACTTGAGATTCTTATTGTGTGACTGGAGACGGACCCCTCCATAAAATCTCTTCGAGTGCCTTTGGGCGATATGATATCTGTCGGTCCTAATGTTGTTGAATTTGCATATGTGTGATCGTGTTATACCAATCAAAAAATGCTGAAAGGTACGAGGTCATTCTATGATGTCAAATATTGCGCCAATTCTGATGAGCAATTCTTTTTATCTTCTTTTGAATAATGGTGTGTAGATCTTTATGACTCTGGTGCAGAAAACTGGGCATCGGTTGCATCCATCCAAACTGGCGAAGCACCAGAAAGGGGTAATACCACTCGATTATGTTGAACATATCAAGGGTACTTCTGCGGTCAAAATACCTATTCCTTGTTTGCACATTAGGTTGTATCTGGCTAACATCTGTTCAAAACATGAAGACCAAATCACCTATGATGATTAGCATATGAATATATATAAATAAACTACTATTAATGACTAACGATTTTGACACTAACCAAAGTATTCCAAATAGAAGTGGATAAGTGAGTAGGTTGCATGTAAAGCAGTGACTCGTCCATCGGTTCTGGATGGTAAATGTCAGATACATTCGGTAGGAGTGACGCGGAATCATCCGATGATGCAGATGCATAAGGAATATTCATGTGCATCGGATTATGTCATCTCTTCTCATGTCTTTGTATGATAAAATGTTATACGAATATACACATCATGTGTAACACAATTACAAGTTGAACTAACTATGTAAATCAAAAGTATAATAGCAATGACAAATGTTCACTTAAACTTATAAAGTGAACTACATCCGAAAAAAATTGTAAAACAATATATTCAAAAGGCTACATCCTAAAAAACGTGAACACAAATTCAAAAAGTGAACTACATCTAAAAAATGTGAAAACAATTCAAAAAATGAACTATGATAGAAAAATGTTCAATACAAGACTTCTAGATAATACAAGTCTTCATGTTGTGACCACTTCCATAACATATCAAACACTTCATAACTCATTTCCGTTTTGAGACAACAATAGTATCTTGACTTGATTGAGGTTCACTTGTTTCTATAGTCTCTTTTGGCCGACATCTCTCGTCCATTTCATTGTGTCTTTTGGTTGAGGCATGTCTCCCATTTTGGGCACTCTTAAAATGTGAAGCATGTACATGTCTTAACCCTTAGTACTATTTCCAATAAGCCATTTCCGGTAACGGATTAAATGTAAGAGCCACTGTTTTATTATATGCTTGCATAGAGTACTCAAGTGCCACCAAACTGGTAATGCCGATGCGCTATTTTGTAGCAACATCTAATACATGGGAATAAGAAAAGTGGAATGTTTGTCACTTTTCACAAGTGCAAGTGCGATCTTTTAAATGCACTATGAGAATATGCTGCGTAAAAGGCGTTGTAACGATTGTCATACCGTTTGTCTAATCAAACATGTCAATCAAATGACCCTTGAATTTGTATTTATTTGCACTTAATTTATGTTCAATGTTTGGAGAAAACAACTTGGTGTGATTTTGATATTGATCCTGACGCGTAACAAAATATGTATTAGCTTACTTGTATGTGAAATGAACAAGTGGAGTAATAAGCAAATCAAGGCCTTTTTTCAGAACATGATTGAAATATCCACAAGCATTAGTCGTTATTAACCCATATCTCCTACCATTCATATCGTATGCCAATGTCCATTTCTCTATATTGAGATCGTCCAACCATTTTAGGGAACCCTCATTATCCTTCAAAGATTCACATAATTGCTCATATTGCATGATGAATTTTTTTTCATCTAATTTTCTTAAGCCATCTTGGCAAGTGGATCTTTGTAGTCCCGGTTCCTTACTTTTTGGTTCAAATTACTTCCAAAATGTCTCACGCACACACGGCGAAAGTCTTTAGGTGGCGCCCACTCGAATTCTTTCATTGCATTCAAATTTCCAACATGTTGGTCTGATATCACACATAGTTCTTCACATTGACTTACGCCTACTCGAATAAATGACATGAATCACTTCCAACTTGTATTGATTTCACCTTACACTGATGCATAAGCAAGTGGAACTATATGATTATTTGCATCGAGGCTCACCGCAATCAACAATATCCCGTATACTTACTCAGTCAAGTTGTTGTAGCTTCTGTCCACGACTCTCCACGGATTCTTTGGTGGCAGTCGGTCTTCCACGAGTTCTTCTGACTCTTGCGATGCTCCCTTTTGATCACTGACCTCCTGTCAATATCAGGGTACGCTGCTTTGATCTCCGACAGTCCGCGACAGCTGAAACCAATATTTGAAAAATATCAAAGGCGGAAAAATCACCTGAGACGTGGACTATCTTTCAAAAAGTCATACAAAGGTGATGAATGAGTAATGTGGATGACCGACTCGAAAAGCATGTCGACATACTGTGACCGGGTCCAGATAATCGTCAATAATTTGAGTTAATGGAGATGCTAGACGAACAACCAGTGGTTTAAAAGGTACTATGTTGGTTACAAGCTAAATTTGAATATGGTACTGCAATAATAGAAGGGGACACAATATATCTAAGTTACCGATGGAACGACTCATGAGTTCGGTGTGTTCACTGACGTGTAGTATTTTTGTACTCCAAATCCAATGAATATGAAGTTCCAATGCAGGTCAAAAAAAATTTGTAAACCGAAGTATTTTAGGTCATCCAAGGAGTAAACTAAGCTTATGCACTACGCAAAATCTAGTTTTGTTTAGCTAACTCGATCTGTGAATTGATTTTCTGTAATGATTTGGATTAAGACAAGCAAGCTAAGGTTAAATTGCCAAATTTCAAGAAGATTCCAAGGTTGATTTCACTTGCCTAGTGTTTTCTAATAAAGTGACAAAGATGAATGGATGATTGAAGACTATAGAGGTTATGAATAGATCAATCTTCTAAACTAGCTTTCGCTCAATTTTGATTATCAACCTATTACGGAAATCGAATCTCAATCTCTCAATATATTGATTCGCTCTAACTTCCTCCACTAATCACAAACCGTCGCTATGATGATCAGTAAAAGAGTTCGGATGAAGCTAACCTAATCTCTAACTTATCTCTTTATGCTACTTTCGTATGTCAATAAAATCAAAGTCGGTTTTACTCTCGTCTTTCCTAAGTATGTATCTCTCAATAACGTACTCAAGTTAAAACGGATTTCATGCTGGCATTCTTTCAAACATCTAGCATGCATAACTTGACATACTTGAGTGAAAACCGTAATCCATCAATCATCCACCTAAACTTTCGTTTAGAACATCATCACAATACTTCAAACACACTAGACAAGATTCATCAAACTTTGGAATTAGGGAGATTACTCACAATACATGGAAAATGATTTCATTGCTTTCATAGATAAAGAACGAGTCACAAATCCGATCTGTAATGAAAACAATAGATTAGAACCATGCACTCGAGTAATCAAGGATCGAAACACCTCTTTTCTTCCTCCTTTTCTTCTCTCCTCCGTGCCCTTTTTTCGCCTCCCAGCTCGTCTCTCGCGTCCAATCCAATCTGCCCTCCTCTCTCCTTCCGGTTCCCTTCAAATTCTATGAAAATAAGCTGAGTTGTCCGTATCGGTCGTATCAATACGGTCGATACGACCGATATGATCATATCCACTCGCTACGGTCGATACGACTTCAGCTGTGAAATCGAACAATCGTCACGGTCATATCGACCGTGCCGAACGTACAAATACGGGCAGTACGGGCTTGGGCAATTTGACATATTCCTCGACTCTTTTGCATGCAGTTGCCTCTAACTTTACTCCCCATGGCGCCTGAGCAGATTGACCCTGAAACAAGAAGGAGAGAGTGCATAATGGTCATAATATTCCAAAAAATGAACGAAAACAACCAATAAACAAAAGCGAGAATCGATCGGGAATCCAACCGATCAAACACTCCACACTTAAAATTTGATCGTCTCGAGCAAACAATGAGGACATGTTATATTATATTCAAGACTCTCTATCCCAACTTAAGCTTTGAATAATAGAGTGATGACCACCAAAGCACGGGCTTCACGAACTCTAGCCCCACACCTCACACTAACACTTCAAACAAATTGCACGCTAGTATAGCACGGGCTTCATGAACTCTAGCCCCACACCTCACACTAACACTTCATAAACCAATTGATGCTTACGTGCTAACATAAGGGTCATTCTCTAGTATAGCACGCTAGCACACAAGCAAATTGTAGACTTGCACAAGATGATATGGCGGATGGGCATAAAGTCAAGCTCTTACTATTTCTTTTCTCTCTTTTTTTTTTCTCTCAAGCTTTCGAGGAGGAACTTTTCTTCCTAACCTCGGCCTGTTTTTTTTTTTTTTTTTCATTAGGTGCAAATACTTTCGAGGGGAAACTTTTCTTCCTAACCCTCGGCATTGCAGCCAGAATCACACAATAAGAACTTGACAATAAGCCCAAATAGAGGTTGAGGATGCGCAAGAAACAATTACAAGCGAGGAGCTAAGCATGCAAACAAGAGTCACCTAAAAGCAATCTCAAGGCTTATGCATTATGTAACGGTTTTTTTTAAAAAAAAGTGCAAGCTACACCAAGGTCCAAAGCAAGCAATGAAAAATTCCTAGAATGCGAGATAGACAACAGATAGCAATAGTAATGACTCACAAGAAGGCACGATCATGAGACTTTACTCGGCCCTAGGCTCTAAATCAGCAAAATTAAAGAGGCTAGATGCGGTATGTGAAACTCAAGCACGTTGATCCCAAGCTTAAAAGAGGTCAAACACTCTTATAACAATATGCATAGTATAGAATCAATGAATATTTTGGCACCAAGCACTCAAATGCATATTCAAGCAAGTTAATCAATGAAACACTCAATTAATATGCACCAGCCACTCCACACTTAAAATAAAGCTTAGTCCCTAAGATAAAAATTAAAAATGAGAAGAGTGCATAGGAACTCCCCTAGTGAGCGTGGCCATTTTGTGCTGGAGTCAACATATTTCTGCTACTTTGATGACCTGAAAAATGGGAAGAGAGGTGGACAAATAGAGCACAATCAAGTTCATCAAATTCATCGCCAAAATGAGATATGAAACATATATATCTATGACAATGAAACAACCTCACGATGAGATTTAAACAGTTCAGAATTCCATAAGGACACAAAACAGCAACAAGCAAATGTCCAAGTGCAACCAACATAGCCAAAAATAACCACCAAAAGCAGTTAAGTCAATATAGCATGTCACCCAATGGTAGTCACTCAGCGCCGCGCTGGGCAGGTCCGGCATCATCATCACCCGGGCCGGTCCATGGCATAGGATCCTGCGGCTCAGAAGTCTCGGATCCGGGAGCGGTAGGAGGTGCTTGAAAGTCATGAATTCCTCCGGCTTGAAGCAAAGCGGTGATAGCCCTGGTCGTCCACTCCTGAGAGCGCATAAGATAATCAAGATGGGGGCTGTAGTCCGGAGCTTGATGTGTGGGCTGAGCATCCTCTTGCGCTGCTGATGGTGGAGGCGCAGTCTCATGTCGGCGCTTCAAAGCACGACCAGCCGCTGCAGAATGGCCATCTGTCCTATGATACCATGTACCATTAGGTAACACCATCCGCATTTGCCTAAGAGCGGCAAGGTCCAAAATTGGGAACATGTGATCGCGCGTCGTCGTGCGCGTCAAATATAATCCTTCCTCTCCCACTAGTACAGCGGTTAAGTAAGGGTCGATCTCCACAGGGAGCAAGCAGTGAGTCTTAGCCAGTAACCTACACTTAAGAAAACGGGGGTTGCGTGAGTGATTGGGGGTTTTGCGCGATGCGCGAGTAGCAGTGAATATCGTAACGCAGGAAATTGCACTAGACGTGCGCAAGCAGTAGAGATGAAGTACTATCTTTATGAGAAGTGCTGGGCAGACAATCCTCTATGAATGCATTCCTTATCATCGACTCTAAACATCTATAGCTTGTGGTTTACTTGGGTTAGTGTCCGGTAAAGGCTTCCTAACACGTGCGCATGTTCCGTTCAAAGTTCATGTGCTATTAATCCTAGAACTAGACTAAACAGCTGCGAATCCTGTCACAGTAGCAACTGCCTACCCTAACTCGTTACTCCTAATTGTCACGGTAAGTTTGCGGTTCAAGGCTTCCCCTACGCATGCAACTAGTTTAACAGGTGACAAGCAAGCAACACAAGTAAGATTGCGGTTCAAGGCTTCCCCTACTCATGCAACTAACTGTCTCAGTACGCACAGAATTAATACAAGTAAATAAACTATGCATTAAGCTCAAGTCTCAAAGGTAATACATCATAGGTTCATGCCCGACCAACACTAAGTGTTTAGCTAGACATGCTAGTGGTAAACATCATAAAATAGTAAGTAATAACTACTGAATCCAAGAAAACGGTAGCAACCAGTGCGTGCAGTGTCTTCTCTCGGCTGGCGCAGTCGGCTGGCGCAAATCTCCTTGACAGGTCCGTGTGTTTTTCAGTTCTGCCGCCCAGTGCCTCCTTGCGTCCTCTGGTGCCTCTGGAACAACAGTCTTCTCGAACTCTCTGAAACCCTAGACTTACTTCCTTTATATAGGAGGTTCATCTTTCGGCAACTTCCAAATCTGGTCACTGGGACTTTCGCGCCTGGCGCACAGCATTGATTGGCGCAATCGGGTAGCGCACCTCTGCTGTCTTTCGCCATTTCTTCTTCTGTTTGCGCCGCTAGCTCCGCAGGCTGATCTTTCACTCCTAGAACGCTGCCTGTTAGCGCGTATCCGACTCAAGGACTCGTTCTGACCTGATATACAAAAACATTGGAAACGAGTAATCTTGCTCATGAAATATTGCAAACAAGCACAGGGTTATGACCTAAATAATGTGTATAACTAGACTCTATCAAACCCCCCACACTTGCCCCTTGTTCGTCCCGAACAAGTACTGAAACGCGGATACAATTACCTTTTCTGGAGACTAGCGCACAGCCTTGCATTCTAGCGCAAAATGCATAGTTGCTCAACTTGTGCTGCTTTATCACCTGCGCACAACTGCACTCAATAGTTCTAATATAATAATCCCGAAATTTCATTACCTCTCAGCCGGGATGAAGATCTTTGGATGACTGGGAGATAGCTCTTCTTAGGCTCCTGGTTGTCAGCTCCCGCTCCGAAGATAGGTATATGGTTTCTTGCGCGAGCTTCTTCCAGTGCGTGATTCGTTCGCACACTTCCTGGGAACCTGAGCCTTTGATGATATCCTTTTGGTCTTGCGCACGCAGGTACTAAGTAGTGCGCATGCTGATTCTTTGTAACGCAAATCATCTGCTTCTGCTGGTATTTTTCTTTTGTACAGCTTCCTTTCCAATTTTTTTTCATTCCCAGAACAGTTCCAATCTCAGCCTTCGGATAGCAGCTATGGAACTCGTTCCGCTCTCCCTCCTTGGTTTGTCTGCGCCGGTCAGCGCAGGCGTTTACATCCGCGCCCGCTTTCCTTAGCTTGATTTCCAGAGAGAAGGTGGTCTGTTTTCCCACCTCGCCACGCTTTGGGTATTTTGCCTTTGGCATCTGCGTGACTGAGCGCGCTCTTTTGTTCCGAAGGTTGCGAAGCACCGGCCTCCACTAGCGCACTCGACCATATACCTCGCCTTCGAAGCACAAGCGACTAACCGCCTCTCTGGAGCATTTCTATCAACTCCACATCCCCTGTATATCCCAACTAACAGGAGCAGAAAAAACGAAAAAATTATGCTAAAACAGTAGAGAACGGCGCACGCAATACGGATAGCGCAACACAAGCTGGAGCGCATGCGCATCCTGCACCTTAGCGCACTACTGCTACTAATTCTCTTCAACTTAAACTAAGCTATACTAAAAAATGCTCAAAACATGAAATGTAAGAGTAACGCCCCCCCCCCCCCCCCCCCACACACTTGAACAGAGACGTGTCCCCACGACTCAAGCTCAAGCGCACGGAGGCTGCGCACATGCATGCAATGCAACGAAAATAAAGAACAGAAAAGGGAACACAAATAGTCACACAAAATATAGCAAGGGAGTCACAGAATGTAGGGCACAAATATTCAACACACATAATAGTCAACTAGACGCAGCAAAAATAAAAGACACCACCCTAAAGAAAATCACTGCGCCTGCCCAAGGCCTTAGAAGTCCTCCGAGCTAGAATCAGCCTCTGAATCATGCACCTCCTCCTCTGAAGAATCTTGCAAGGAATCGGTGCTGGAGGCTGGTGGTACTATGGTGAGGGGGTCAGGCTGCTCGTCCTCGGAAAGTGACTCCCATATGGAATCGGAGTCTACGCTGGGAAAGTTAATGGGGGACTCCGGAACAGAAGGCCGGGCAGGGGAAGCTACTGGTGGTGGTACTGGTTCGGGTTCAGGGGTGGGCTCTGCTGCTGGGGCTGATGCAGGTGCTGACTCTGCTGGGGCTGGGGTTGGTGCTGGAGAGGGTGCTGCTGGGGCTTCTGGGGTTCGGGTAGGAGGTGGATGGTGCAGGCTGAGGAGAGGGGGAATCGCATCTCCAAATTTCCACCCGGATGGTGGACTCATACTTAAATCCGCCCCCTCTGGCGCTAAATATTCGAGCACGCGCATGACGTTGAACAACATGCGCTGCTCGGCAGTGGCTTCCTCAGGCGCCTCCTCAGTCTCAGTCCTTGGGCGCTTGGCACGTGCACGAGGGGGAGAATCCTCGATGGAAATGGTCACTGGCTCCCCCTGTGGTGCACGGGCCCTCTGGTGCGCTCCAGTCTGCGCCCGGGTCCTTGGGCGCCTGACTAGAGGCACCTCTGGTTCTAGGGCCTCCTCCATCTCTTCATCTGCTGCGGCGGCTGCTGCGCCCTGTGCACTGCTCTCTGCTCTGGCCCGCGCACTGCTCTCTGCCCTGGCCCGCGGTGGTCTGGCTGGCTGCAGACGGTAGCACCACTCTAGTGTGCCATCGTCCCGAACGGCTACCGCCCTGATTTGCAGCATGTGGGCGCGGTCCAGAGGTATAGGCTGCACCAAGGTGTGCTCTGGCACCTCGGGCTCTCCATGTAAGGCCCGCAGCAGGTGCGTGATAAGGCCTCCACACGTCAGCGGCCCTCTCATGCTGACTCGGCTCCAATGGTGCACCATGTTCAGGATGAACAGCACCTTCCGCTCATAATAAAGCCCCGTCAAAATCTCCATATCCAGGAGGCTGATCTTTGGCGCGCCGTTGAAACGGCCAATGACTGTGTAGGCCACGATGCGCCATAAGTAGAACAGCCACGGGTCGCGCAGCTCTCGGCCCCTGCTGCGCCCCGCGGCGAATGCTGGCCCTGTTGCCATGTCCCGCCAAGCCTCCTGGTTATTGTGCGTGTCTAACTCCTCCTCACGCACCTTGGCGCATCCGAATGCGCGCCTCAGCCTCCTTTCCGAGGCTATGAACCAGACACCCCTGTGTCTATATCTGATCTCCCTGTCCCCTGCCTCCAGAGACGCCAGGAACTCACACGTATCTTCCTGGTCTGATGCGCTGCGGAGGTCCATAAGCGCCTCCCAGCCGGCAATCGCTAGCCTCTGCGCCACGAGGTCCTCTAGTCCTACCTCGCGCAGGAAATCGCGGCATATGTACGGTGTCCCGTACATGTCCAGGCTGATGAATGCTGCATACCTGTTAGCGAAAGCCGCTGGGGTCTCCTGGTCTGTGGCGGGTTTCATCTTGCGCTGGGCTCCGGTCAAACGCGGTCAATGCTCCCCAAAACCCTAAAATTCGAAACTGCCCAGAATCCTATGAAACTTGGACCGAACGAGTGCCTACTGGTCGCCTACTCAACGCACAAAACAGCACTCCAAGCCGCGCACTCTAGCCTGGTGCGATTTCAAAACCCTAAAAACTGTATTCTCCGCGCAAACCCTAACAGAAGCGGCTCAAAGCGGAATCGGGGGGTTACCTGGGTGCTGTGCGGTCGTGTTGTCCTTGAATCCCTCTAGATGGGCGCTGATCGACGGCAGAGGTCTGAAGGCGGGAGCTTGTGTGTAACGGTCGAGTGAAAAAGTGCTGGGAATTTTCTAAGTCTGGCCTTATATACCCTCCTCTGGCTAGCGCAACGGACCTGCGCATTGATAGGCGCACGGTCCTGCGCACTTGTGTGACTAAAAACTACCAAACCCTAATCTAACTAAAAACACTCAAAAAACAAAACAAGCAGAATAAAATGTGCCAAATTAAAACGTGTCGGGTTACCTCCCGACCAGTGCCTTTGTTTAACGTCGTTGGCTCGACGGTACCTCGTTACGTGCCAAGAAGTGCGTCTGCAGCCCTCCCCACTCTTGCTCCTGAGTGTCCTTGCGCCAGTGCTTGTGTTACGATCTCATTGGTCCTGCGCAAAGGATACAAGAGAGGGTCAGCATGTGATACATTATTCGTAATGAGGGTAGACGCAGAGGAAGAGGAGATATAGGCGATGGGTGCTAGTTCTCCCTCTGAAACATCTGGTGGTGCGTCTGGCGCAGCAGCTTGCGCGTCCACTATCTCTGGCTCGGCCAAGTCAATGTTGCGTGTTGTGCCATCCCAAGGTTCGCCCAAGTACCGTTTGACTCTCTGCCCGTTAACCTGAAAACGATGCTGGTGCCCGTCTTCTAATTCAATTGTGCTGTAGGGGAAAACCTTGGTGACGGTGTATGGTCCCGTCCACTTGCTGCGCAACTTCCCAGGCATGAGCTTCAGGCGCGATGAAAATAACAGTACCTGGTCTCCTGGTTCAAATGTGCGCCGGAGGATATGCTTGTCATGAAACGCCTTGGTGCGCGCTTTGTAATCGCGCAGTCCCTCATAGGCGTCTAGGCGCAGCTCTTCGAGTTCGCTCAGCTCAAATGCGCGTTCTTTTCCTGCCTCCTCCAAGTTCAAGTTGCAAATACGTAAAGCCCAATATGCCTTGTGCTCGAGCTCTACTGGCAGGTGGCATGCCTTCCCATAGACCAGCCGGAATGGTGAGGTTCCAATGGGCGTCTTGTGTGCAGTGCGGTATGCCCATAGCGCATCATCCAGGCGCTGGCTCCAATCCTTGCGCGACGGCCTCACAGTCTTTTCCAAGATGCGCTTGATCTCTCTGTTAGAAACTTCGGCCTGTCCATTTGTCTGCGGATGGTAAGCGGTGGATGTCTTGTGGCGCACCCCATAGTGCTTGAAAACTTACGCCACAACCCTGTTGCAGAAGTGCGTCCCCTGGTCGCTGATAACTGCCTTAGGCACTCCGTACCTGCAAAATATGTTAGTTCTGAGAAAATCAGCGACAGTCTTACCATCATCCTTGCGCGTAGCCTTAGCTTCGACCCATTTGGATACGTAATCCACGGCCACCAGTATGTACTCGTAGCCGGCAGATGGGGGAAATGGACCCATGAAGTCGATCCCCCAAACATCGAACACTTCATCCACCAGAATCGGGGTCTGCGGCATCTCGTTGCGCGCGGAGATTCCTCCAGTGCGCTGACACCTGTCACACTTCCTGCAGTGGTCATAGGCATCTCTGAATAGGTGCGGCCAGTAGAATCCGCAGTCCAAGATCTTCCTGCTCGTGCGCTTGGGACCGAAATGTCCTCCACAGGCGTGCGCATGACAAAACATCAACACAGAGTTAATCTCATGGTCAGGCACGCAACGTCTTAATATCCGATCTGGACCTATTCTAAGCATGTAAGGATCATCCCAAAGATAATGCTTGGACTCATGTTTCAATCGCATGCACTGAGTTTTATTGAAATGAGGAGGGAACGTACCTGTGACCAGGTAATTTGCGATATGCGCATACCATGGTACCTTACCTGTTAGCGCCATCAGATGCTCGTCAGGGAATGTCTCCTTGATCTGCCCTGGCTCCTCATCCTTTAAGATCCTGCTCAGGTGATCAGCGACGGTATTTTCTGTGCCCTTCTTATCTTTGATCTCTAAGTCGAATTCCTGAAGCAGAAGTACCCAGCGCATCAGGCGCGGCTTGGTCTCTTTCTTGGACATGAGGTAGCGGATAGCTGCGTGGTCCGTGTAGATGATGACTCTGGCGCCTAGAACATATGCTCGGAACTTCTCCAGCGCAAATACAATTGCCAGAAGCTCCTTCTCCGTGGTGGTGTAGTTCTTCTGCGCGGAGTCCAGTGTGCGCGATGCATAGTAGATGGCATGCGGCTTCTTGTCCTCGCGCTGCCCCAAGACTGCTCCTACTGCGTAGTCACTTGCGTCACACATCAGCTCGAATGGCAGGTTCCAGTCTGGTGCGCGCATCACTGGCGCACTGGTCAGCGCTTCTTTCAGCTTATCGAACGCCGCCCTGCACTCATCAGTAAAATCGAAGCACACGTCTTTTTGCAACAGGTTAGACAGGGGTATGCAAATTTTAGAGAAATCCTTGATAAAACGCCTGTAAAACCCAGCATGCCCTAAGAACGATTTCACGTCGCGCACGTTGGTGGCATAAGGCAGATTAGAAATAATATCTATCTTAGCTTTGTCTACCTTAATACCCTCCTCTGAAATGATATGACCTAGTACTACTCCGTGCGTTACCATGAAATGACATTTTTCGTAATTTAGCACTAAGTTCTTAGAGATGCAGCGCGCTAAGACTTTATCTAGATGTGTTAAGCATGCATCAAAGGTACTCCCATATACAGTGAAATCATCCATGAACACTTCTATGCATATACCAATCATATCAGAGAAAATGCTCATGACGAGGCGTTGGAACGTACCTGGCGCGTTGCACAGCCCAAAAGACATACGCCGAAACGCAAATGTTCCGAAGGGGCATGTGAACGTGGTCTTCTCTTGATCCTCCGCAGCTATGGGTATCTGATTGTAACCTGAATATCCGTCCAAAAAACAAAAGTAAGGCTTACCTGCCAAGCGATCCAGCATCTGGTCCATGAAGGGTAGCGGGAAGTGGTCCTTGCGCGTTACAGCGTTCAGCTTCCTATAGTCGATGCACATGCGCCAGCCAGTTTGTATGCGCTTGGGAACTAGCTCGCCCTGCGCATTCTCCTCCACTGTGATTCCTCCTTTCTTTGGCACAACGTGCACCGGGCTGACCCATTTGCTGTCTGAGATTGGGTAAATGACCCCTGCGTCAAGCAACTTCAGGACTTCCTTTTGCACTACCTCCATCATATTTGGGTTTAACCTGCGCTGAGCCTCCCTGGATGGTTTGGCACCATCTTCCAACAGAATCCGGTGCATGCACACGTCTGGGCTCACTCCGCGCAGATCAGCAAGAGTCCATCCAATAGCGCGCTGGTTCCTGCGCAGCACCTGTTGTAAGCGCGCCTCCTGCTCTTTTTCCAATCCCTTCTTGATGATCACTGGCAGGGTGTCCTCATCTCCCAAGAAAATGTACTTGAGGTGCTCCGGGAGTTGCTTCAGTTCGATCTTGGGTGCCTGTTCAATAGAGGGCAAGATTTTGTTAGCGGTGCAAATATGAACTATATCAAGTACCTGTGTGGGTGCTGGTTCAGCACTGCTTAGCTCCTCCTCTTGCTCCTCCAGCTCTGCCTGTGTCAGTAGCTCTGGTCCTATGGTTGCGCTCGCACACTGCGCTTCTGTGACTAAATCGTCAAAGCTGTCCATTGCGTGCACAGTAGCGTCCTCATGTGGGTGCTGCATCCCTTCGAAGATGTTGAAATGGATTTCTTCGCCATCTACCTCCATGGAGAGCGTGCCCCTCCACACGTCTATCTTCGTGCGCGCAGTCATCAGAAACGGTCTGCCTAGGAGGATCTGCGCACCGCTGGCGCTTGATTCACCCTCCATTTCGAGCACATAAAAGTCTGCTGGGAACACCAGCTCTCCTACTCGAACTAGGACATCTTCTATCATGCCTGCAGGTTGTTTGCACGATCTATCTGCTAGCTGAATTGTGAGACCTGCAGGTTTTAGTGGTCCAAGGCGCAAGGTCGCATAGAGAGAATATGGTAATAAATTGATTGATGCGCCTAAATCGATCATGCAGTTGCTTACCGTGGTTTTACCTAAGGTGCAAGGGATAGTGAATGTACCTGGATCTCGGCACTTAGGTGGTACCTTTTGTTGCACGATTGCTGAGGCCTGCGCATTTAGCATTACCTGTGCGCATTCGCCTGTCCTTCTTTTATTTGTGCACAGCTCTTTTAAAAACTTCGCATACCTGGGAATCTGTCGAATAGCTTCTATGAGAGGTATGTTGATTTCCACCTTGCTGAACAGCTCATATAGTTCCTTGTCTAGTGCTTCTTTTCTCGCCAGTGGTGCCTGCACAGGGAAAGGAGCAGGTATGTTAGTATAATTTTTGTCCTTGTTTGTCGAGTGAGACATACCTGGCGCTTTGCCCTGCTGGTTCGTGGTTGGCGCTTCTGATTGCGCCTCTGGCTCTGGTTGCGCACTCTGAGCTGCTGGATCTGGGACTTGCGCAACTGGCTGCACGGGCGCCTGCGCGGTCTGCTCTGTTCCCACTGTGCGCCCAGTCCTCAGTGTTACTGCATTAACTCCTCCTTTAGGGTTCTGAATCACTTGCGAAGGCAGGTTGCCATCGCTCTTTTTTAGCTCATACACCGTGGTTGCAATTTGTGATAGATGCTTCTCTATGGATTCGAACCTCTTGTCATATTTTTCGTCATTCTTGCGCACTGTGTCTGCTAGCTGCCCCATGATATCTTCCAAGGATCGCTTTGGTTGCTGATTGTTCTGTGCTGGTGCGTCTGTGCGGCGATGCGGTGGATTGTAGGGTGCAGCTTGTTGCGTCTGCTGTGGCGCGCGCTGATCAGTGGGCTGCCTCTGGAAATTGTTCTCTTCTCTCCATCTGAATCCATTTGCAGCAAGCCCAAAGCGCGGCTGATTCTGTCTCTGCGGTCCTCTGTTGTCCCATCCTCCAAGGGCATTTACGTCTCCAGTTTCTTCAAAAAGTGTTGGGCATTCGTCTGTCTTGTGCTCAGTGGACCTGCAGAATTCACATACCTTTGGTGCAACTGGTTGTGCGCTCTGCGCACTCATCAGCTTCTGTAGCATGGCCTTCATTTCTTGGATCTCAGCGCTTGCCTCTACCTGATGCACAGAACGATTACGACTACTTTCAAGTGTCAATTGATGTCTTACCTGCCCAGCAGAATCTTCTATCAGCTGCCATGCATCCTCCGGGTACATGTTGCAAATGTCCCCTCCTGCGCATGCATTCAGTAGTCGCAGCTCCATGGGCAGCAGTCCATTCAGAAAGTTCTCTATCAGCACATTCTGAGGAAGCCCGTGATTGTAGCAGTTGGCTTCCAGCTCCCTGAAACGCTCGTAGTATTCTGACAGAGACTCCCCTGCGCTCTGCCTTGGCGCGGCCAATTCCCTTCTGAGCAGCGCAATCTTCGCTGCTGGATAAAATTTGTCTAAGAACTTCTTCTGCAGCTGTTCCCATGTGTGAATAGATCCTGCAGGTAAATTCATTAGCCAGTGTCTAGCTGTATCACTTAGTGAGAATGGAAATGCCTTCATTTTTAGCGCTTCTTCGTTCTCCCCCAAGGTCTTCATGTTCTCGCAAATGATTAGGAACTCCCGCACATGCTTGACTGGATTTTCGTTGTTCATTCCGTGAAACTTGGGCATGTGATGGATGAGTGAGCTCCTCAGTTCGAACTGTCCGTTGGGCGGAAGCACTATGCACCATGGCTGGTTAACAGTGAGTGGGGCTGACATTTCGCGCACTGTCCTGCGCCTCGCGACTGGACGAACGGGTGGCGCAATGTATGGTTCAGCGGCCATCCGTGCGTCGACCTCACGCTGCACTTCCTCTCTAAATAGGGCTGCGCGGTTATGTGCCCTTGCTTCCTCTAAGGTTCTGTCTCCCAGGTTATCTCCAACCACACTGTTATCCTCCATGTCCTGATCCAAACTCAAGAAACGAAATTAAATGGCAACGAAGTTGTTGCGTCTGTCAGTGCGCAACTAGAATCTGCGTAGCGCAACTGTTTCAAGGTTGCGCAGGCGGATGTGATTGTGCGCTGTCAGAAACAACAACGAGAAAACAAAACAAAATGAAATAACTAGTTACTAAAATGAGAAATGTAAGCTAGCTAAAACTTAGCTGTGTTGCTCCCCGGCAACGGCGCCAAAATTTGATCGCGCGTCGTCGTGCGCGTCAAATATAATCCTTCCTCTCCCACTAGTACAGCGGTTAAGTAAGGGTCGATCTCCACAGGGAGCAAGCAGTGAGTCTTAGCCAGTAACCTACACTTAAGAAAACGGGGGTTGCGTGAGTGATTGGGGGTTTTGCGCGATGCGCGAGTAGCAGTGAATATCGTAACGCAGGAAATTGCACTAGACGTGCGCAAGCAGTAGAGATGAAGTACTATCTTTATGAGAAGTGCTGGGCAAACAATCCTCTATGAATGCATTCCTTATCATCGACTCTAAACATCTATAGCTTGTGGTTTACTTGGGTTAGTGTCCGGTAAAGGCTTCCTAACACGTGCGCATGTTCCGTTCAAAGTTCATGTGCTATTAATCCTAGAACTAGACTAAACAGCTGCGAATCCTGTCACAGTAGCAACTGCCTACCCTAACTCGTTACTCCTAATTGTCACGGTAAGTTTGCGGTTCAAGGCTTCCCCTACGCATGCAACTAGTTTAACAGGTGACAAGCAAGCAACACAAGTAAGATTGCGGTTCAAGGCTTCCCCTACTCATGCAACTAACTGTCTCAGTACGCACAGAATTAATACAAGTAAATAAACTATGCATTAAGCTCAAGTCTCAAAGGTAATACATCATAGGTTCATGCCCGACCAACACTAAGTGTTTAGCTAGACATGCTAGTGGTAAACATCATAAAATAGTAAGTAATAACTACTGAATCCAAGAAAACGGTAGAAAACAGTGCGTGCAGTGTCTTCTCTCGGCTGGCGCAGTCGGCTGGCGCAAATCTCCTTGACAGGTCCGTGTGTTTTTCAGTTCTGCCGCCCAGTGCCTCCTTGCGTCCTCTGGTGCCTCTGGAACAACAGTCTTCTCGAACTCTCTGAAACCCTAGACTTACTTCCTTTATATAGGAGGTTCATCTTTCGGCAACTTCCAAATCTGGTCACTGGGACTTTCGCGCCTGGCGCACAGCATTGATTGGCGCAATCGGGTAGCGCACCTCTGCTGTCTTTCGCCATTTCTTCTTCTGTTTGCGCCGCTAGCTCCGCAGGCTGATCTTTCACTCCTAGAACGCTGCCTGTTAGCGCGTATCCGACTCAAGGACTCGTTTTGACCTGATATACAAAAACATTGGAAACGAGTAATCTTGCTCATGAAATATTGCAAACAAGCACAAGGTTATGACCTAAATAATGTGTATAACTAGGCTCTATCAACATGCCCGGGGCAGCCGGTGGAAGTTCATGGCGAAAAGTTTCGGCGAGCGCAGTAATGAAGCCACCACCACCAAGAACATATCTCTGATCATTGTTTTGGAACTCTTCAAAGCGGAAAGTCAAGTATGATATAACGTCAAACTCCACGCCTTTGTCAAGAGCGATGAGGAGGTCCAAATCCTGTTGAGACACTTTCGTCCCTCCTTCAACACGCGGATTGAGTGATGTCGCAATGATGCGATGCATATATTTCCATTCCGCGTCTCTAATGCACGTGGAGGGTGGGCTAGGAGTGAACACTGCGTCTTGCCCAGATAACTTCCGCTAGAATTCTGTCCACTCAATATCACTCACCACAGGAATAGTGCCCTCCATAGGAAATTCCAGAATGTCATGGAGTTCCTCTCTGGATAGGTGGCGCTCTTCATTCCCCAATTGAAATTTCCAGGCAGTCACCCTCTGCCCTTCGATCACAGCTTCAAAGGAAGTGATAAACTCATGGACCATGTTTTTATGAGTCGGCCATTTAGCCCCTACAAGCACCCCAGACCGAACTGTTGCAGCTGGCTATTAACTGAGTCAAAGATGGAGAACCTGTGCATTGTCGTTATGTCGGGCATGGACGTGGGCACAATTTCCTTCTTCCCGTCGAGGATGCGCTGAAGCCGCTCCGCGGACCTTGGATTGATGAACGTGTATGTCTTAGGGAATGGAGGGGGCAGACCGGGGCGGCGGACAACGTTCTTCTTCCTGCCGGCTGTGGGCTGTTTTGTGGTCGGCATTTTGGTTGAGGAGCTGAGAAACTATGCGGTTGAAGGCTGAGGGCTGAGGTTGAGTGTGCGAAGCTGCTGCCATGTGGTCAGTCAATGGAGCTGCTGCGGCGTTTGGTTGAAGAGGCTGAGTACGGAGTTGTAGCCGCACTAGGGTTGGAGCACGGCAGTTGAGTGATGGAGAACTGGGCACTGATGGTCGAGCTGGCGCGGAACGCGAGAGCGCGGCTGGTGTCGAGGAGAGGGTCGCGGGGGTTGTGGTCCGACTGCTGCGGAACGGTGGAGGCTAGCGGCTGGTGCGGCGAACAAGCCCGGCGTAGTGAAGGTCGCTGGGGTTGTGGTCGGAGGCTGGTGCGGTCGGGTGACGGAGGTTTGGGGAACGGTGGTCGCTGTGGAAATCGCGATTTAGGTCAAAATACAGCCGACTGACCGTATCGATACGACATTATCCACACGCTACGGTCGATACGACCCCCGTGGAGATTGCAAGGACCGTATCGACCGTATCAATAGGACCGACACGGTCCTGACGGCCAAAACGGGCCGTACGACCCAGCCGAACCAAGACGATATCGAGAAGAACTAACCCCAAACACAGAAATAAAATAAGAAGAACAAGATGCAAGCCTAGCACATGACTCCTAACGCAACTAGAAGAAGAAGAAAAATAAAAACAAAAGCAAGAAACAAGAGGAACTCACAGAGCGGGTTACTTCCCGAAAAGACCTAGTTTAAAGTCTTGGCGAGACGTAGCTAAGGGCGCGCAGGATCAATCCAAGTGGTAGCTCACATAGCCTACTTCCTTCTCTAGCCCATGATACAATTTAATACGATGCCCATTAACCTTAAACAACTCCCCTTCAGAATTTAAGAGCTCCACATGCCCATCATCAAATACATTCTCAACAAGAAAAGGTCCCGACCACCTAGTCCTTAACTTACCGGGAAAGAGTCTCAATCTTGAATTGAACAAAAGGACTCAGTCTCCTTGTTTGAAGCTCTTCCTCACCAGCTTCCTATCATGCCACCTCTTCGTTCTTTCCTTGTAGAGGAGCGCGTTGTCATAAGCATCCAAGCGACTCTCGTCCAATTCATTCAATTGTAACAACCGCTTCTCTCTTGCAGCACGTAAATCAAAGTTCAATCATGTAATTGCCCAAAAAATCTTATGCTGCAACTCAACAGGAAGATGACATGCTTTTCCATAAATCAATCGATATGGAGACATTCCAATAGGGGTTTTAAATGCAGTACGGTATGCCCAAAGTGCATCATCTAGCTTAGAAGCCCAATGTTTTCTAGACCGACTGACTGTCTTCTCGAGAATGATCTTAATTTCCCTATTCGAAACCTCCACTTGCCCGCTTGTCTGTGGGTGATAAGGAGTGGCAATCTTATGGTAAACACCATACTTCTTTAGCAAAGCCTCAAAATTATTCTCCTTAAAATGAGACCCTCCATCACTAATAACCGTACGTGGTACGCCAAATCTAGGAAAAATGATCTTCCTAAATAGCTTCGTAACAACTTTAGCATCACAAGTAGGAGAGGCTACAGCTTCTACCCACTTAGACACATAGTCTACAGCTACTAGAATATATGAGTTTCCAAAGAAGGTGGGAAAGGGACTCATAAAATCTATCCCCCAAACATCAAAAATTTCTACCTCTTGAATAGGATGTTGGGGCATCTCATTGCGCTTAGAAATATTACCACTCCTTTGGCAACTATCACATCTCTTGGCGTACTCGTAGGCATCTTTGAAAAGCGAGGGCCAATAGAATCCACATTGGAGAACTCGCGATGCAGTCTTGTTTCCACTACCATTCCCACCATAGGGAGAATCATGACATTGAGCAAGAATGCTCATCATGTCCTCCTCAGCCACACAAGTCCTATAAATTCCATCTGCACAAAGCTTATAAAGGTAAGGCTCATCCCTGTAATACTTTTTCACATCATGCAGAAACCTCTTCTTCCTGTGATGATTAAGATCAGTAGGAAGTAGACCACAAACCAAATAATTCACATAATCTGCATACCAAGGAGCTGCTTGCAGCTCCACTCCCATTAAGCTCTCTCCTATGAACGAATCATCTATGCGAGTTGCTGCCACCCTAGCTTGGGGATCTTCTTCTAACCTAGAGAGATGATCAGCTACTAGGTTCTCTACCCCTTTCTTATCCTTAATGAGAATATCAAATTCTTGGAGTAGGAGTACCCACCTAATCAATCTAGGCTTAGAATCTTTCTTAGCTATGAGGTACTTGATGGCAGCATGATCGGTATAGACTATGGTATGCGATCCTATAAGGTATTGTCTGAATTTTTCAAAGGCAAACACGATGGCAAGCATCTCTTTTTCAGTGGTGGTGTAGTTAGCCTGGGTTTGGTCAAGGACTTTACTAGCATAGTAAATGGCATGTAGCTTCTTATCAACTCGTTGACCTAACACGGCACCTACTGCATAGTCACTTGCATCACACATCAGTTCAAATGGGAGTTCCCAATTGGGAGGTTGAATAATAGGAGCGGAGGTCAAGGCATCTTTAAGCCTAGTGTAGGCTTCAAAACAAGCATCATCAAAATGGAAATCAACATCATGGCATAAGAGATTAGTGAGGGGTCTAGCTATCTTGGAAAAGTCCCTAATGAAACGCCTATAAAACCCAGCATGACCCAGAAAACTCCTAATCCCCTTAACATCCTTAGGAGATGAAAGTTTGGCTATGACCTCTATCTTCGTTGGATCTACTTCTATCCCTCGGTTGGAAACTAGACGTCCCAAGACTATACCCTCTTGCACCATAAAATGACATTTTTCCCAGTTAAGCACTAAATCAGTCTCAATACATCTGTCAAGAACATGGGAAAGGTTAAGAAGGCAATGATCAAAAGTAGACCCGTAAACCGAGAAGTCATCCATGAAGACTTCCATCTCCGTTCCTATAAGATCAGAAAAGATTGCCATCATGCATCTTTGAAAAGTTGCAGGGGGGTTACAAAGTCCAAATGGCATTCGCCTATAGGCGAAAATCCCATAAGGACAAGTAAACGTTGTCTTCTCCTGATCTTGTGGATGAATGGGTATCTGGAAAAACCCACTGTATCCGTCAAGATAACAGAAAAAGCTATGATTGGCTAATCTCTCTAGCATTTGATCAATAAACGGGAGAGGGAAGTGATCTTTTCTTGTGGCCTTATTCAACTTACGGTAATCGATACACATACGCCAACCAGTAACGGTTCGTGTAGGTATCAATTCGTTCCTCTCATTAGCCACAACAATAAATCCTCCCTTCTTCGGGACAACATGGATTGGGCTAACCCAGTTTGAATCAGGAATAGAAAAGATAATGCCAGCATCCAACAGTTTCATAATCTCCTTCTTCACTACCTCACTCAAATTGGGATTCAACCTACGCTGATGTTCCTTGGATGATCTAGCCTCATCTTCTAACTGAATCCTATGCATGCAAATACTAGGACTTATACCGGTAAGATCATCAATTGAATATCCCAAAGCTTTCTTATACTTCTTAAGAACATGCAACAACCTAGAAGTCTCATCCCCATTCAAAGCAGAATTCACAATCACCGGATACGCTGAATTTTCATCAACGAATTCGTAACTTAGGCTTGCCGGTAGAGCTTTGAGCTCTACCTTGCAAGACTCCTTACCTTCTTGGACCATCTTCGAGATCTTGCTCCCCTTATCCTCTTCCGTGCTGCCTTCTCCCAAATCAATAGCCCTCATGCTGTGCTCATTAGTATCTTCAAAACTCAAAAGGTTAGATGAAGATAAAACACAATGATCTATCAAATCACATGAGCTAATACGATTGCAATCAAATGATGAGCATGGTGTCTTGCATGACTTTTCTAGACTAAATGCAATCTCTTCTTCACCAATATGCAACACAAGTGACCCATGTCTAACATCAATTATGGCTCCAGCGGTAGCTAGAAATGGTCTACCTAAAATGATCGGTACTTTCTTATCCTTCTCCATCTCTAAAACAATAAAGTCAACGAAAATGTAGAAGTTCCCTACTCTAATGGGAACGTCTTCAAGAACTCCTTTAGGAAATCTTGAAGAGTGATCCGCCAATCTCAAACAAATAGATGTAGGAGTAAGTTCACCAAGATCTAGCTTTTTGCAAAGTGAATAAGGCATAAGAGAAATGCTAGCTCCTAGATCACACAGTGCACGCTCGATGATAACATTACCAATATTGATAGGGATGACAAAACTACCCGGATCTCCTAACTTCTTAGGTAATGCATTTTGAACTACGGCACTACATATCTCATTCAATGCAACAGTTTCATGCACATCAATCCTACGCTTTTGAGAAATGATATCTTTTAAAAACTTTGCGTAAGTAGGGACTTGAGAGATTACCTCTGTGAAGGGCAGCGTTACCTGAAGCTTTGTTAGCATATCCGAGAACCTCTTGAAGTGAGCTTCCTTGTTGCTCTTAGCTAGCCGCTGTGGAAATGACACTTTAGGCTTATATACCGGTACCTCGACAGCTACATCTCTCTCAACCGGTGTGGGTTTAACCTCTTCTACATCAGGTTCTTGCTGTATCCTTCTCCTTCTCTGATTTCTCATCCAAGACCACCCTTGGCTTGGAGGCACGCGTTCTAGCGTTAGCGGGGTCTATCACTATACCACTTCTTGTAGTGATGGCGTTACAGGATTCATTATTACCCATGTCCGGTTTTGAAGGGAGCTTACCATGTGATCTTGACGAAGAGGCTGCCTGTTGTGCAATTTGTGTTTCCAAATGTTTGTTGTGAATAGCAAGTTCATCGATTCTTGCATTCCACTTCTCTTGACCCGCGACAAGTTGGGCAAGGATGGCCTCCATGGTGGGGTTAGAGCTGCTCGAAGAAGCCTGAGGCGGTGCTTGTGCTTGGTGCCCTTGAGAAGGTTGGTTTTGATAGTTGTTCGAGTATTGCACCGGTCCTTGGCTTCTACTATAGTTTCCTTGCCCCTGCTGATTGTTCTGAGCAAAATTTTGACTTCCTTGATTTGTTTGAAATCTCTGGTTGCTTTGGTACTGTCTAGGTTGAAATCCAGGAGGGGTAGGTTCTTGGGTTTTGTAGGAGAAGTTCGGATGGTTTCGATTGCTAGGATGATAAGCGGGATTTGCACTTGATCCATAAGCCTCTACATTTTGTCTACCCATGAAGTTAGCATCCTCGTTGTTGATTCCACCTTCTAGGGGCATTGTGAGTGGACAATAGGTTGAATCATGGTCTAGTGATGCGCAAATCTCACACCCTCCTGCTGATGAAGAACTACCGACCTGATTTGCATTAAAGTTACCAATAGTAGTGATCAAGGCATCAAACTTCTTTGACAACGCTCCAATAGCGTCATTTGTGTCCACAGCATAGGTTGACTGAGTGTTGGAGTGTTTCCGTGGGTTGGATCTCTCACTTGTCCATCTATGAGCATTGCTGGACATCTTCTCAATAATTCTTTCACCATCCTCCGGTGTGTGATCCATAAGAGATCCTCCAGCTCCTTGATCCACAGTAGCTCGCACATCATAATCCAACCCATTATAAAATGATTGAACGACAAGCCACTTGGGCAGACCATGATGTGGGCAAGCTCTCAACAGACCCTTGAAGCGTTCCCAAGCTTCATACAATGTCTCACCTTGCTTTTGCCCAAAGTTGCTGATGTTGGTTCTGTATTGCGCTGTTTTCCCAGGCGGAAAATACTGAGTCAAAAACGCCTGTGCCAAGTCATCCCAAGTACTGAAAGTTTCGGGATTATGGCTCCACAACCATTCCTTTGCTTTTCCCGCAAGTGAGAACGGGAAAACTCTGAGACAAACTGCATCTCTAGAAACTCCACTGATCCTGAATGTATTCAGCAGCTGAAGAAATGAATTCAAGTGGGCGCTTGGGTTTTCATTCGGAAGTCCCGAGAAAGGCGAGTTGGAAGCCAAGGCCAGCAGCTCCGGTTTGATGTCATAATTGTTGGCGGTCACTGCTGGGTATGTGATTGGTGATTGCAATGTTGTCATGGTTGGGAATGTGTAATGGCTCTTGGCTCTCCCTGTACCTCTCGTCGTTGATATCGACCTTGATCAGGTAAGTCCGGCATCCTTGGAATAAGTTCTTCTCGAGGAGGATCATTTGCATTGTTCCTTTGTGGTTCCATTTCTGGTGTCTTATTCTCCCTAGGCGTGACGGCTTTCTTTGATTTACTCTTGCTACTGGTTGCTGCAAGGGGCGTTGAGTGACTCAAATCTGGATTTTTTTCTTGTTGATTCCGCTCTTAGACCGGGTTTGCATCCAAATAATAGAGAACCCTGAAATGTATCACAAACAAAAACAACCGTGAAAGCACAAGTGGGATAGGGAAAATAAAAGTACTGAAATTTAAAATGAGTAGTCTAAACAATTCGCTAAATTTAATCTAATGACAAGCTAACTCGTTATTCCCCGACAACGGCGCCATTTTGACATGTAGTATTTTTGTACTCCAAATCCAATGAATATGAAGTTCCAATGCAGGTCAAAAACAATTTGTAAACCGAAGTATTTCGGGTCGTCTAAGGAGTAAACTAAGCTTATGCACTATGCAAAATCTAGTTTTATTTAGCTAACTCGATCTGTGAATTGATTTTCTGTAATGATTTGGATTAAGACAAGCAAGCTAAGGTTAAATTGCCAAATTTCAAGAAGATTCCAAGGTTGATTTCACTTGCCTAGTGTTTTCTAATAAAGTGACAAAGATGAATGGATGATTGAAGACTATAGAGGTTATGAATAGATCAATCTTCTAAACTAGCTTTCGCTCAATTTTGATTATCAACCTATTACGGAAATCGAATCTCAATCTCTCAATATATTGATTCGCTCTAACTTCCTCCACTAATCACAAACCGTCGCTATGATGATCAGTAAAAGAGTTCGGATGAAGCTAACCTAACCTCTAACTTATCTCTTTATGCTACTTTCGTATGTCAATAAAATCAAAGTCGGTTTTACTCTCGTCTTTCCTAAGTATGTATCTCTCAATAACGTACTCAAGTTAAAACAGATTTCATGCTGGCATTCTTTCAAACATCTAGCATGCATAACTTGACATACTTGAGTGAAAACCATAATCCATCAATCATCCACCTAAACTTTAGTTTAGAACATCATCATAATACTTCAAACACACTAGACAAGATTCATCAAACCTTGGAATCAGGGAGATTACTCACAATACATGGAAAATGATTTCATTGCTTTCATAGATAAAGAACGAGTCACAAATCCGATCTCTAATGAAAACAATAGATTAGAACCATGCACTCGAGTAATCAAGGATCGAAACACCTCTTTTCTTCCTCCTTTTCTTCTCTCCTCCGTGCCCTTTTTTCGCCTCCCAGCTCGTCTCTCGCGTCCAATCCAATCTGCCCTCCTCTCTCCTTCCGGTTCCCTTCAAATTCTATGAAAATAAGCTGAGCTGTCCGTTTCGGTCGTCAATACGGTCGATACGACCGATACGATCATATCCACTCGCTACGGTCGATACGACTTCAGCTGTGAAATCGAACAATCGACACGGTCATATCGACCGTGCCGAACGTACAAATACGGGCAGTACGGGAGATACGGGCAGTACGGGCTTGGGCAATTTGACATATTCCTCGACTCTTTTGCATGCAGTTGCCATGGCGCCTGAGCAGATTGGCCCTGAAACAAGAAGGAGAGAGTGCATAATGGTAATAAAATTCCAAAAAATGAACCAAAACAACCAATAAACACAAGCGAGAATCGGTCGGGAATCCAACCGATCATTCACACAAGTTAATGATGAATTAGAAGGCAAACGGCTCAAGCCAAGAGCAGGCGCTACAAAGCCGAGTCGTAGTGAGGAGTCACGGAACTTACCATGGACGCTGAGGCCGTGGACAAGGCCGAGATGGAGGCAAAAATTACACTGCTAGATGACGTGAAGCCAGCAGTACTGTATTTCAGAGAGGTCGAGGTGGTCATATTGGAGGACGAGACAAGTTCAGGATCCAGTGTTACCGGTGTCATAAGTTTAAACACTAAAAAAAAGAATGCCGAGCACATGCTGATAATAGATGAGTGGAGCAAGCTAACGCTTCCGAGGCAAACCAAGATATGAGTCTAGCATAAAAGATAAAAGAGACTTGCGCAGAGTACAATGACATGTGATACTTGAACTCGGGGTGCAACAACCATATGAGTGAATTCGCTTCATGGCGAAGTCAGTTTCAAAAACAAATCGAAGATACAAGTGATGGGCAAGGGGGATATCGGAATTCAGACGAATGGAGGTACATATGCAACTATGCTGATGCGTACTATGTACCCGGACTTGTTTGGAACTTGCTTAGCATGAGGCAACTTTCAGAGAGAGGGCATTTCATTTTTATCCGAGAGAAGTTTGCACTATTGAAAGCAAAGGTCAAAAGATTGTTGCTAGAGTTCTGATGATAAAGAACCGGATGTTCCATGAGATTCTTCAAAAGGGACTTGCGATGAATTTCCAGACGATGGTAAAGACATCAATTCGCTTTGGTATCTAAGGTTTGACCATTTAAATTTTCAAAGATTGAAATTGTTGGCTGCTAAATAAATGGTGACAGTACTACCAGTGATACAAGTTCCTAATCAACCATGTGAGGCGTGCTTACTAGCAAAGTAGCACAGACAGCCGCTTCTAGTGGAAAAAACCAAACGAGCGAACCAACCATTAAAGCTCGTTCAAACGAATCTTTGTGGTCTAGTTGAGGTTGAATCTTTTTGTGAAAAGATATACATGATGCACTTGTGATGATTTTTCGGAAGAAATCTGGGATATTAGGTTTATTCCTACATTTGATATTAGAGGCTTTCCGAATATATATTCAAAGAGTTCAAGACCTTTGTTGAAAAACAAAATAGTTTTGTGCTGAAGACGGTGAGATCATATAAAGGATAAGAATTTGCTTCTAATGAGTTTTATAATTATTATAGAGACGAGAAATCAGACAGTTACCCACCTCAAAATAATGACATAGCTTAGAGGCTTCATCTTCTTCCACAAATCTTCATCTTCTTCAACAACTGATCTTCTCCTTCAACGACTCTTCTTCTTCTAATCTTCATTCTCATCTTCTTCTCCTCAAATCTGTTGCAAACACTAAGGTTTGCATTTAGAGACATTATTTTTTTTGCGGGCAACTCTTCACATTTCTCTGTAACCATAACTAGACAATCAGAAGCTGTGCGCAGTCGTGAGAGCAGTCGCTTAGCTTCTTCATTGTGGATAAGGCTCTGGTTTGGAGCCACTCGACCACATCACCAAAAACCTTGTCAACATCATCCTGCTTCTCCCCCAACATCACATGCCACATACCCGGATACACCTTCAGCGTCTTGTCCCTGCTCGCCGCCCTCCGGTGAAGCTCCTCCACGCATGCCACATCGCACATCCTGTCATCACAACCGTGCACCATCAGCAGCGCTACATCCACCTCCTCGAACCTCCCTTGCAGCTCGCTGCACACCCTCAGCAGCTCCCTCGCCGTCGCTGCTCGCGGCTTCGTCAGCCTCCATCTGGGGTTGTTCATCACCAGTCTCCGCTTCCACTCCTCCTTCACAGACACGTCCAGCAACGTCCCCCTTGTCGGAACTACGTGCCACGTCGGCACTGTCAGAGCTGCAATGAACAGAAGATGCTCCAGCGGCCATGGCGGCTTGAACTTGGAGCTGATCCCGCACATGGCACCGTTGAGTACCGCCCCATCCCATTTCCGCTCCGGCCCTTTCCGCAGAGTAAGCAGAAGCGCGATGGCGCCTCCCAGCGACTCGGCGTACAAAAAAGCAGGCAAACTGGGGTGGTGGCGAGAGCGGAATGATTCGAAGTAGGAAGCACAATCTTGGACGATGGGATTGATGTCAGGGATGTGGGCGGAGAGGCCTTCCGAGAGGCCGTGGCCCTGGTGGTCGATCGAACAGGTAGCGAACCCGGATTTTGCGATGTGGACGGCTGTGAGTTCCATGAGCCAGCTGGACTCGGCCGCAAAGCCATGGACAACAGCGATGATTCCAAGGAGGTTAGCGGGAGGGAGTGGTGTCCATGTCTGGGTGAAGAGCTTGAGGCCGCGAGAGTTGATGATGAACTCGGAAGAGTGGCTGAGGGAGTGGCGGGCGTAGAAGTCGGCAGGGGAGACCTTGCCATATGGGCTCTGCTCGTTAGCCTCTGCTATTGGGTGCATTATCTTATCCCTCGTACATCCGATACTCACTCCAATCCATACTTATAGTGCTAACTGCCCCCCACATCAAATCAAATGTTTGTTTCCCTACCCAAACTTTATAACTACCCCGTCATCTTTATCTTTTGAAAGAGACAAATAGAACAGACTGATACCCTATTGCTAGTAGCAATAGCTACAAAGGAAAGGATTAATACGCTATTATTATATTAATCTCCGATGTAGAAAGGAGGATTAGGACGTGTTGCCCTGTTTTGAGGTGTCTAACAATGAATATGTATAGTTGGCCTTGTGGGAAGAAAAAAATACAGAACCCCATCAGCGTCATTGTTGACAGGCAGTTGAGGCCAGAAATGGATGAATTTAATCAGTGAGCATATTTTTGGAAAGTCAATGAAATCCTCCTCGTCCATGAATGAGAGAGAAACAGCTGTGCAACAAGATGAGGCGGAGTGGGTGCAAATCATAAATAAGGAAGATAACTATTTAATGTACCCAGACAGATCGCTTGCGAAACAAAACATGTTTGTGTTAGTGTACCAAAGGGGTCACACTCACGACCTACACCGAGTAATGTAGGACTAGGACTAGGAGGGAGGGAGGGAGAAACCGCTGAATTCAAAAGCCCATCCCTTACCATCTTGACAGGCGCCCATTTATAGCCTTCAATGTTCACATGGGATGAGTACTCACTTCAACCTGTTATCTATCAACTATCCAATGGTCCTCTGTACGCCAATCCGATCTGACCAGCTTTTCATTCCCCACTCACCAAAACACAACAGGCTCCCTTAGGTATGTCTGATGGGCCGGACCGAGCTGGTCCAGTCGAAAAACAATCAAGCCCGAACCTTAATGGGTCTAAAATTTCATAAACTTACCACATTTGAAGTGTCGGGTTGGACCGGTCGATTCAAAATAAAGAAGCCTTTAGCCCGCCAGTGGCCCTAGATCTACTAGTCGGGTCGGGCTTAACAGAAATGACCCGAAGTTCGTCGGACTTACAGGCCCTTAAATGTATTATATGAAAAATTTTGATTCCTATTTGCTTTATTTCAATTCGAGACCCTACATTTAGATCTACCATCGACCACATCCAAACTCACATATCTATACTACCTTGCAAACTAACTTCTACACTACAAATACTAAGTATATTCTACAATATAACATTGAGCATAGAAATACAACAAGCTGAATAGTTTGCAGTTCTTGTGGATGGAAATGTAAATGTCTCGAGGGTTATGGCCAGGCAAATCTATCATCTGCAAGATCTTACCGAATTTAATTATCCTCTTATCATCAACAACACAACTAGTTAGACCAACAAAAAAAAATGAACAAATCTTAAATAAGAAGTTAACATGTTGTACAGATTAATAAAAAAATATGCAATGTTCAAAAAGTCTTTAAGAAATCTAATAGAATATCATTATAAACTAATGGCTAAACTAAAAGATCTCAAAAAGGTTTTAAGATAACAGAATATCAGAAACTAATCGAGAAAATAATATATTTTAAAAGATAAAAACACATAGAAATAAAACAGTACAAATCACTATTTAGCATTTTACATACATAAAGAGATTAAATAAAAACACCCAACAAATATTAATAATAAATAAATCAAACAGATGCATACAAATACATTTTGAAGAGAAAAAAGCTTTATAAATACACCCAACAGATTTATAAATAAACTAACTAATAAATACAAACAAGTATGAACAAATAAAACAAGTGTGAATAAATAAATTTTGAAACACAAAAAAGCTTCAAAAATAAATTAACAGATCTATATTAAGGGGTTAACATGTTCAACATATTAAATAAAAATGAATCGAAGTTACTGAGCACTCTAACGGTGCTGAAATTATCAAAAAAAATCTATCGTTCAACCCCTCAAAGCTCCAAAACAGATAGAAAGTTAAAAAGAAAAATTAGAAAACATATAAATCGAAGCTTCAACAACTAGCTTCAAAAAGATCAAAACACACACACACACACACACACATATATATATATATATACAGATCTGAAGTCGAAGTAGATAAAAAAAACTCGTAAACGAAAGATCTAAACAAAAAACATACATATATCAAATCAACTTGTTGATTGCATGTGGGGGAGGGCAGATAGATGTGTAAATGGAGGAGGACCGTTGGAGGAGTTTAGAGAGGACCGGTGGATGGAGGGGAAGGATCTGGATTTTGGAGAGGAGCGTAGGAAGATAGAGAGAAAGAGAATCGGTTTTGTGGTGGGGAGGAGCTTAGGAAAGAAGAGAGAAAGAGAAGCAGCTGTCGCTGTGTGGCATGTATAGATTTTTAGGGTTTAAAACATATAGTAATAACAGGCGGGCCGGGCAGGCGGATAGGGTCGGGCCAAGTCCGATGGGCTTTGTTCAGATCGTGGCTGACGGACCGGGTCGGGCTAAATTTGTTTGACCCAAGTCCGGCCTTATACAGTCCGGATTGAACTATTAAAGGACTTATAAAGGGACTGGACCGGACTGTGGGCCGATGGACCTTAGGGCCGAGCACTTCCGGGCCCGAAGGGCTGAATAAACAAGCCTAGGCTCGCTTGTTTATTCATCTAAGCATAAGTCGCTACTTCTCATCCGGGTATACGCAAACTCATTAATTAACAAAGCTAGCCCTGCTTTCCATCAAAATTGGAATTCCAGTGTAACTTTACTATGTAGATAGATGCTCATGGACTTGTGTTTTTTAGACATCAAGTATTGATGCATTCTTACGGAACGTATGCTTCTTATTCCCTCGTTATAATAATATGGACTACGTATTTAAAACTTGTACCAAGTCGTACATCTACATAAATACTTCAAGGGTTGTGTGTAATTTTTGAAATTTGTATCAAGCTTACTCGTAGTTTTAAATAGAAGGCCACAACTATCACATTTTGAAAAATGGGCCAGAAATACTATATCTTCAACATTTGCTTACACGATACGCCATATTTTTTATTTTATAGCTATGACTTTCTAACATAATTTGATTTTGCAGTTGCATTAACTAGTTCGTGGAGTCTAGTTGTCAGCCGCTCATTCCAAAAGCGGGTTTTAACAAAAGTCGTCTTTCAAACGAACATATTTTACTTTGAACCAATTTTAGAGTGTTTCTGCTCGTTGACCCGACACTTCCGCTTTAAGTCGGTTTCATCAACTATGACTTTTCTTTTAAACATAAGCCCAATGAGTAAAAGACTTATGAACCTGATTTTAAGTGAAAATCGCTCATGTGAGAGATAACTTTTGATGAAAACTATATTTGACATGAGCAACTGAGAGGCGCCACAAAGAAGATGTTGATTATACCACAAAATAAATTTATTTAGAAAACCACGTTTATCAAACACTTCTTTCCAAAAGTGAAGAAAATATGATGGATACCTTGCCTCATTGAGGATCACAAGACCTTTTAGGCCTTTAGTCCCTCTAACTGATTTTGTTTGTTCTACTACTATTATCAAGACTCATTACAACTTCACTGGTACAACATCTATAATAATTTCTCTCCAACTCACATTCACTATCGCCGTATCTTTTTAGAATATGAAACAACCACATTTTCACTATGCAATCAGATCTTCGTTCATTAGGAGACATTAATACTTAAGTCATTTTTGATTTTTCCCTAGGAAGAATGATGTTATATGTAAGTAGGTTTAAAAAAAAAAAACATCAAAGTTATGGATATATCGAGCATTACAAAACTGGTTTAGTGGCCAAATGATTCACACAGTAGAAGGGTTTAGCCTTTAATGAGACCTTTGCATCAGTAGTTAAGATGACAACTATCTGCATTCTCCTTACCTTAGCGGCATCCAAAACATGATTGGCGTATCTACTGGATGCCAACAATGCCTTCCTACATGATATTTTAAATGAGGAGGTCTATATGTAATTACCAACATGCTTTTAAAAGACCAAGAAAATCTAGAGGTAAAGTTTACAAACTTATAAAGAGCATAATCTAGAGTAAAACATGCCGAGATGGATTATCTTATAGTTCACCAACATGTGTCATTTTGTAACAGTCAGCGTTGAGTTAATTGATACGTGACTATGGTATGGCAAACCGCTTATGGTATAGGCAATTTGTACCACAAATCCTAAATACTCCAAATCGGAGGCAAACTGACAAATTAAAAATGAATAACGACTAGGAAGAAAACTAACAAGCATCTACAAGGTTGGAATGCATGGACGATGTTGTCTGTGTGAGATGAGCGTTAGCGAAGCGTCTAATGATAAAGAGAGCAAGAGGGGGACGACAATTGACAACGAGCAAGGGAGAAGAATGAATTTGGATTTGAAAACATAAACAAACTGCTCATGAGTGGCTTGACATGTATGAGTAACATCAGATCAAACCGTCTATACTAGAAGCGGTTGTGAGACATGTCAATATTCATGTGCCATTTTCTTTATTTCTCTCTCTTTCCTCACTATTCAAGCGTCATTTTCTTTAATTCTGAAATTTTGACTCCCTGCTGGTGATTTGTATCAACAGATTGCTATAGCAACCTCTGGGTCACTTTGCTGAATTTTTTTGCTTCTGCCGAACCTGAATGACTCGATAGCTTTGGTTACCCAGTTCGGCAACTGCCTACGTCCAGAGAGAACTTCTCTCAGTCCTCAAGATTTCACTATATCGGTCCAAGTACAAAGGATTCTAAAACTCAGCCAACACTAGTTAAACTCTACTTCTAGCCTAATCGAAATATGTACTCAATCTGATCACACAGATTAGCTACACAGTCTGATCCCATAGACTTGCTCACACTGTCTACACACTTCTGTAATAGATAGCTACAGTTCATAGACTCAGCCTATACTAAGAAAATGTGTAACAGAAAGATGTTATAGTAACATACTCTATCAAGTTGTTGTATCTTCTGTCCACAACTTCCAAGCACTCCTTGTTGAGTAGTAGGGCTTCCACGAGTTCTTCAGACTCTAGTTATGCTCCACCTTGATCAATGACCTCCTGTCAATATCTGGGAACTCGGTTTGGTTTCTAACAGTCCGCGACTATGCTCTAAAGCAAGTACTTGATCTTTTAACGAGACTACGCTCCAGTTGAAGTTCTTAGATTAAGCTTAGATCAGACTCCTCTAGTCTTGATCTTCTGCACTCTAGCCTTTAGCTTCCGCTCTTTGCTTATGCGTGTCTCTCTGTGTTTGTGTGATGCACTCCCATATATAGCCACATCACTAATTAAACATAGGAATCCTAATTTTCTTAGGATTCACATACCTTTCCACCAACTTTGCATATTTGATCCTCTCTTAGATTCTTGCAACTTGTTGAGATTTGATTTCCTAAAACTAATTTAGAAAATTAACTTCTTCAATCATCTCCGATTGCTTAATGAAGACTTCTGATCAACTGGGAGACTCCCTGACTTGTTGTGACGATGGCAGCAACCTTCGGACGCTCTCCGATCTGCTCCATGTTGATCGACTACGTTGCTCTAGCTTTGTGTCTTCATGGTATGCTATAGCAACTTCTTGTGATTGACCTCAGATAGCTTGCTTCAGCTTCTGTTGCAACGGGATGCTATAGCATCTTCTTGCATTTTGTTTTGTCAACTCTAGAACATGCTCCAGCTTTTAACTCCGTAGGATGCTGTAGCAACTTCTTAAGGTTGTTTTGTCAAGGATGTCATAATCTTAATAAATTCTCTATCTTTCCTCACTATTCACGTTTGCTTTTCTTTAATGCTCTCTCTCTCTTTCATAATACCATCCAACTTAGCAATGCACTTTATGTTTTAAATATTTTTCAAATAGCAATGTACTTTAAGTATTTGGAGGATTTGAACATAGTATGTAGTAATGCACTTTCTTGTTATGTTGTACCTTATTAGTTTTTTTGAGTATATATGTAGTAATTCACTTTAGCAGACATCAACAATGCACTTATATGTAGTAGTGTACTTTTCAAAGACAAAAAAAATTCTTATAATAAAGTGTATTAGTGCAATAATATAAACTCAGTGCAATTTGTGTGCCTAAAACATCAAAAAGTAATATAGCAAAATGTGTCTCGCTACAATGAAAATGGATTTTTCTACTGTGAAAATGAGTTTTGCTAGCGTGAAGTCTTGATGAGATTTGACTGAAGAAAGAATTAAATTGCAAAATGACTCTAATATCCTTTAATGCTAAAAAGATGTTCATTTGATATTTTCTTTCATTTGACACTTGGCGAGACCCATTTTATTTAAAAGATCAATGGCTCACAACATGTCCTAGGGATGTACAAAAGAAAAGGGGCCTCAACCGAGCGCCGCCCATTTCCTATGTATTTCATATTTAATTGATTCATCTACAGATATGGTAAAAGTCTTTCCGGCACTACAATACTTCTGTAATTATCTGGTCTCCAATAAAAGAAGCAACTTATAGAGTAAAACTGATGGGTACTAACAGTTCAATCTGATGAACATATATTCAAATAATTGGAAATGCTTAATTATATTTTTAGCTGACAAGAGCATATGCAACGGAGCTTTGAACTGGAGGGCATCCTCGTCAATCGGACGTCCGTCGTGCAGCAGCTAAGCAAGGAAAGGACGTTCTCTAATTTTATTTTCGAAGAAGACGAGTGTAACAAACATGACAAAATTAGGTTTTTAGCTTAATGCTAGCGAGATGATACACGCACCAGTAAGATTTCAGCAGAGTTAAAAAATAACAATCTAAGATTCCAATTTCTTTAAAAAAAATTGAACCATTTTTAGAAAATGAAAACAAAAAAAAATCCAAAAAAAACTCTGATTTTTGAACTTAACTGCCCAAAAATCCCAAGTCTAAAATTCACAAAAAATCAGAAAAATCCAAAAAATAAGATTTTTGCATTAACTGTCTAAACAATACCCACCAGTCTATAATTCAAAAAATTCCAAAATATATATTTTAAAAAATACCTAAACTATATTTATAAATATACCATTCATTTTACACACAACTCACATCAACTCATCTCTCTTATAACCCATATAATTTCTTCATCTCCAAAATTTATATTTTTCAAAATGTCTTCCGATTGGTCTATGTCAGAAGATTTAAAGTTGTGCGCATCTTATTTTTGTCAATCTGTTGATCCTATTTCCGATAGCAAACCGAAGTTTTATAAGTTAGGGAAAAATTTCAGTCCGATTTTTAACAAAATTGAGTTAGAGCCGCACTGACTTCTCATTTTGCGAAGTTAAAGCCGAACTTGGCATATTGTGGTTCTTGTATTTCCTATGAAAAAGAAATAAGGAATTGAGAAGTAATTTGCTTGATGATTAACTGTACACTTTATTTATTACAGTTTTTTATTGACTTGAATTTGATGTACAAATAAGGAATTCTTAAACTATGTACGTTGCGAAAAAGAAAAAAAGTTCATACACTTTCAATGTTGGAAGAAGTGAAGACGCATCAAACATTTTTTTCTCGACCTCAAAGCAATCCTTGAAGTTCATCAACTGTGATTAGACCACTCGGAGCCAAGGCAACCAAGGAAGCAAGAGGAAAAGGAAAACAAATACGACTTCAACAAATAACACACGAGACGAAGCTTTACAATGCATTGCACTTAACCAGAAAGATTTGATCGATTGAAAAAAAAAAAAGGCAATCAGAGCAAGCCCAAGTAATTCAACAACAAGGGAAAGGCCGAAATCCTTCGACAATATAAAAAAAAGAGTGACCAAAATAATTTTGGAGATTATTCAAATTGTTATCATCCACTTAATTTTGATGATTAAAATAGTTGGAGTTTTAATTACTTTACTTTTATGCAATTTCAATTCTAGTGTTACTTATTTGATTATGTAATTTCAATTCAAATTATGTGTAAAATATTTCAGAATTATTTTTTTATTTGATGAAATATAGTATTAAGAAGTCTTGTTTTTTCACACAATTGCATTAACTACAGAAATAGGATTTTTTATTCGGTGAATAGTAGTAGGAAGTCCTCATTGAGAATGTCTTTGAGAGATATGATGTCCTAGAATGGGTGTGCTTTTGCTCTAAACAAAGACATTATGTTATCTTCCAACATGGTTTGCTTTAATAGTAAAAGAACGGCAAACATTCAACTAGAGGTGTGATTCTGGTGGAGATATGTGGTAGAATAAGAAAATATTGGGACAATGGGGAGTTAACGAAATAATAAAATAAATTAGGAAATAAGATACGAAACTAAAGTGAAGTTAACGAAGCTATAATGAGGAGCTGATGCTCGTTCGACGAACTTCAAAAAGCGTTATTGACCTTCTTTAGGTGCAGAGACTCGTGGACAAGTGCTTCCAAGGATACAACAACTCTTCAGCTAATCAACGCACCAAGTTGTGAAGCTGTGCCAAACTAGATCATATCTTTGACTATCACAGAGACTTTAAAGCTTTAAAGCAAACTCAAATAAAGTTGAAAACGCCGGCTCGCCTCAACTTTGATCCTAAAAAAATAAGAGTTCAAGTAGAAAAACGTGCAAGAGGGGTATACCCGCATGTGGCTAAATCGGCCAACCATTCGTGTCCCGTTCGTCATGGACCCATAGGACGTTGTTCAAACCCAAAATAGTTCGTGATTTGCACCTCATGCGTACTCATGTGTAGAGAATCTCATTGGTTAACATCTTATAAAAAATGTAAAATAATTTCATATATAAACTTACTTTCCAACCACTTTCCCACTTGGACATTACTAATACTTCTATTCCACGAGGTTGAGTGTTTTATTCGATATGGAATCACATTTCTCATATTTTAGATCACTCATTGTGATGATGTAGTATGGCAGCGTTTGACAAAACCAGCACAAGAGAACAAGGAGCAGCTACAGCAGGGGATGCTATAGCAGGAGCTTGTTCAAGTGGCTGCAGCATCTGTCCGAGCAGCAGTAGCAACCTGGGCCTTTGGCAAGAAGGCTTGGCAGCCCTGCTGAGAGCATCAGAAGAATTTCTAAGTTGCTGCCAAGAATATTCCAGTGGGGAATTCCTAGCTAGAGAAGAAGATTTGTTTTGGAGATCAAATCAAATCAAATCTCCTAAAAATTAGGAGATAATTATTTCGTTTGGGACATTGCTAAATTCTTCTCTTGATTAAATTGGGCATTGCTACTTAAGGGAGAACAGGTCAGAGCAGAAAGGTTGATCGAAGCTGAGGGATACACGAGTGCATACGCAGAATTCAGAGAGAGCAATTTTGGTGTGCGACGAGTTCTTCGATCATCATCCGAAAGCAGAGCGTGAGCGCAGAGCTGTGATGATAGAAGCAGAAGGAGATCAGGATTTGCGTAGTCTGATCCGAGCTTGATCTGGAAGCCAATTCAGAGCAGTGGTGCTTGTTGGTTGATCAAGGAAGGCCGCGGAAGAACTGACGGGTGTGTGGCTCGGTCGAGTGTCTAAGTGGCAGTTCTCGCTAGTGGCAGGAGGTCACTGAGTGAGGGGGAGTATTCCAGAGTGTGCAGCGCTCGTGGAATCGTTCGATCGGCTCGGCAGAAGGCCTTGGAGCGACGCGGACAATTGTGCATCAGCTGTGTGCTACAGCAGATGCTGCAGCAACCCAGCAGAGTTGAGTGTAGTTTAGAATAGGCTGAGTTTCAGGGAGACAGTAGCTATTCTAGATTGACATTTGTAGAGGGCGTGCAGACACAAGTCAGAGGCTGTTCTGATTGTGTCCAGTGATCCACACAAGGTTGAGTAGCATAGGTTGCGTGGAGTTGTAACCGAGTGTACTTGGAGACCTCTGTGATTAGTGGATTGAGGACTAGAGAATAGTCCTCCCCAGACGTAGGCAGTTGGCCGAACTGGGTGAACAAACTTTTGTCTTGTTCATTGTTTGCTGAGACAATTTCTGAGTGAATAATAGCGTGCTGCAGCAACTGCTTGTTCACAAATCTGTCTGTCAGGAGACGCTGCAAATTTCACATTGAGCATCAAAATCTCATTTAATATAATTTGGATTTGTTGGCATTCTGTAATCCGAACTTCTTCACCTAGTTTCTAGCATATTTGCTCTGTGTTATAAATATACCATCGAATTTCTGATGAACCTGTAGACCAAGGAAGTAGACCATTTCCCCTACCATAGTCATTTTAAATTCACTTTTCATCTGTTCAACAAATTGATCCACTAAGCACTGTGATCAAGACCCGAATACGATGTCGTCCACATATATTTAGGCAATGACGAATTCATGCTGGATGTGCTTCACTAACAAGGTCCTGTCCACTCCCCCTCGCACATAGCCATGTTGAACAAGAAATATCGTGAGCCGTTCATACCATGCTCTGGGCGCCTGTTTCAGTCCATACAGGGCCTTGTTCAAGCGATATACATGATCAGGATGGAACGGGTCTTCATACCCTTTAGGTTGAGCAACGTGTACTTCTTCATTGATCCAACCATTGAGAAACACACTTTTTACGTCCATCTGAAACAGCTTGCCCGAGCAGGAGTCTTATGGCTTCAAGTCGAGCTACAGGGGCAAATGTTTCATCGAAATCTATGCCTTCAATCTGAGCATACCCCTGTGCCACCAGCTGTGCTTTGTTCCGGGTGGTGTTGCCTTTTTTATTTGGCTTGTTTTTAAAGATCCATTTTGTACCAATTATGTTGGCTTCAGCTAGTCTCGCTACAAGTGTCCAAACATCATTTCTAGCAAATTCCTAGAGTTCATCTTGCATAACACTGACCCAATGTTCATCTAGAATTGCCTCCTTGATGTTTTTAGGTTCGATGGATGATAGAAAGCATGAACCACTTAGCATCTCTGCAAAATCAATAATCTTGCCACGGGTTCTGTAATATCTGTCATTGGGTGATTTTTCTGAATACGATGTGGAGGGTGAATAGTTGAAACTTGCTCTGGTTTTGTATCAGATACTTGTTAATCATCCAGAGATTCTGGTACAGGATCTGTCACACGCATCTGGTCTTCTAGAGTCTTGCTAGTTTTTGTATCAGGACTGGCAGCATCATCTTCATCTTTGTTGATTGAATAATCTGAGTCTTGAATTGCCACGTTAACTGACTCAACAACAGTTTTGGATTTCATGATGTAAACACAGTACACTCAACTATTTGTGGTGTATCCTAAGAATATTCCTTCACTGCTGCGGGGATCAAGTTTCCTTTTGTATTCTCTGTCCTCATAAACATAACATGTACTTCCGAAGATATGAAAATGCTTGACTGAAGGTGTCTTCCCTTTCCAAATTTCATAGTAGGTTTTCTGTGTTCCAGGGCGCACAAGGACTCTATTTAGGGTGTAACAAGCAGTGTTTATAGCTTCTGCGCAAAAGGTTAGAGCCAACCTTTTCCATGAAGCATAACCTGCATCATCTCTTGAAGGATGCGATTCTTTCTCTCTGCCACTCCATTTTGTTGGGGCGTTATGGGTGCTGAAAACTGATGAAGTATGCCCTGTTTAAGACATAATTCTTCCATATTGTTGTTCTCAAATTCCTTACCATGATCACTTCTGATTGCAATCAGAGTTGTGCGTTTTTCAAGTTGGAGTCTCAGAATTAAGTGAATCACAGCTTGGACAGTGTCTGACTTCTTTCTGAGAAACACAGTCCTGGTAAAACGGGAAAAATCATCAACACAAACAAGAACGTAGATTTTACCACCAATGCTTTCGGTCTGCATGGGACCCATCAAGTCCATATGTAACAGTTCAACGTTACAGGGTGAGTAGACTTGGTTTGTTTTTCTATCTTGCATCAACCACACATAGTGTAACGACCCGACCGGAAAGGCCGATCCGAGCCGTTATAAGTACAGACTGTCTCAACTGTCTCTTGTCACCACCAACCCCTAGATCACCACAGCCTAGGGTCCATCTCAAAAATCATGGTAAGTTGGTGACAAGATAGTTGGTAGGCTTACTTATTAAGCAATCACAAACATCTCTCACAATCGATGTATGATAAATTGGGGGGGTTACATACAGCCCCACTTTAATCCTCCTAACGTCCTCGTTAGGGCACACAGAACGGATCACATGATCGTCCCTCCATTTGGTGACCTCTGTCACCTACTGTGGAGGATCGGCTCTGATACCATTTTATAATGACCCGACCGGAAAGGCCGATCCTAGCCGTTATAAGTATAGTCTGTCACAACTGTCTCTTGTCACTGCCATCCCCTAGGTCACCACAACATATGGTCCATCCTAAAAATCATGGTATGTTGGTGACAAGATAGTTGGTAGGCTTACTTATTAAGCAATCACAAACATCTCTCACAATAGATGTAGGATAAATTGGGGCGTTACAAATAGCCTCAGTCTTTCCTTTCAGTTTAGCTATTCCTCGCACCAGTCCAAGTTTGGATATCTGCCTCAAGGCTTTGATATTCAAGTGTCCTAGATAGAAAACACTGAGCTGTGACAGGCTTTGTGTCAGAATTTAATAGATAACAGTTATTTGATGAACGGGTTCCTCTCAGAACACACTTCCCTTCTCTGTTGATGACCTGACAAGAATCTTTGGTGAATTACAATTTAGCTTTCCATCGCACAGTTGACTTATACTTATTAAGTTGGCTTGAAGGCCTTCCACAATGCACTTTGTCAATTGTGGGCATCCTTTGAACAGATAATGTACCTTGACAATGACCCTTCCTTTCCCTCCATCACCGAATGTAACAAATCGTCCATCCAGGTTCTGCATGTTGGTCAGATAGCTGGCTTCCCCACTCATGTCGGCTGAACAGCCACTGTCAATGTACCATCGCTCCTTCTCATGGTGAGTGGATGAGGTGTAAGCAACATAGCAACGGTTGTCATAAATTTTGAGACAGGCACGGATCTTTTCAAGCGATATTTTGCAAGGAAATTGGAACACTTCCTCTGGATGTGACCTTGAGTGTTGCAAAAATAGCAGATACGCTTGTCCATTTGTATAACGCATGTTGGATCTGTGGCTAGGATGAACAGCGTTAGCACAGTTAAGATTATTTGCTTAAACAAACACTGTCTTACCATTAGTCTTTGAATTCTCATAGACCAGACCAGGACTTCCAAGCTTTGTATGCTGAGCACCCAAAATAGAATCTAGTTTCTTTCTCCTATTGTTCATCATACTGACAAACTTTCTTATTCTTGACAGCTCAGTCACAACTTCTGAGTGTTCCGGTTTCTCCTTGTCAAGGTTGTTTGCAATCTTTTAGATGTTTCAGACAGTTCATATTTCTCAGCCTTTAAGCTTACCACTTGCTTGCTTAGATTGGAATTAGCTTTCACTGCTTCCCTCCATTGTTCAGACAAAGCCTTGTATTTTTCAGCTACTGTTTCCTTGGTAATTTGTGTCACTATCACTGTCACTGTAGTTATCTGATTTCTATGGTTCAGTACTGGTAACATCGATGGTGAGAGCAAGATAATTGGATTCTTCCCCTTCTATTTCAGTTTCTTCTGTTTCACTATCGCTCCATCCAGCTAAGAGTGCCCATTTCTGCTTCTTAAGTGTGTTAGCACATTCTGCTTGGATATGGACAAGTCCTTCACATTCTCGACATTGAATTCCTTTGCTTTTTTCTCCCTTTAGAGCTTCAGTGGTTCTCACTTTTCTAAATATATCGTCTTGTCGATTTCTGACTGTTCTAGATTTGTTAGACTGTCGCTGGTTCAACTTCCTCATAAACCTTCCGAAATTTTTTGCAAGTAACGCCATCTGTTCAGATATCTCTCCCTCATCCTCAGCATATTCTGATGCTTCACTTTTGAGAGTTATTCCTCGAGGTCTCTTTTCAGGTTTCATCTCGAATGTCCGAAGAGATCCCAACAGAATGTCAAGCCTCATTCCCTTTATGTCCAGGCTTCGTCAATAGTTGTAACCTTCATTTCATATTCCGATGGCAGTGACCTCAGAACTTTTTTGACAAGCTTTTCATTGCTAATCGGCTCTCCAAACGCATGTGCCTCGTTGGCAATTGAAATTCGCAGCGTCTCAGTCAGACAGATTTGTGAACAAGCAGTTGCTGCAGCACACTCTTGTTCACTCGGAAATTGTCTCAGCAAACAATGAACAAGACAGAAGTTTGTTCACCCAGTTCGGCCAACTGCCTACGTCTGGGGAGGACTATTCTGGAGTCCTCAGTCCACTAAACACAAAGGTCTCCAAGTACACTCGGTTACAACTCCACGCAACCTATGCTACTCAACCTTGTGTGGATCACTCGACACAATCAGAACAGGCTCTGACTTGTGTCTGCACATCCTCTACAAATGTCAATCTAGAATAGCAACTGTCTCCCCGAAACTCAGCCTATTCTAAACTACACTCAACTCTGCAGGGTTGCTATAGCAACTGCTGTAGCACACAGCTGATGCACAAATATCCGCATCGCTCCAAAGCCTTCTGCCGAGCTGTTCGAACAATTCCACTAGCGCTGCACACTCTGGAATACTCCCCCTCACTCAGTGACCTCCTGCCACTAGCGAGAACTGCCGCTTAGACACTCGACCGAGCCACTCACTCGTCAGTTCTTCCGCGGCTGCCCTTGATCAACTCACAAGCACCACTGCTCTGAATTGGCTTTCAGATCAAGCTCAGATCAGACTACGCAAGTCCTGATCTCCTTCTCCTTCTGTCACCACAGCTCTGCGCTCTCGCTCTACTTTCGGGTGATGATCGAAGAACTCGTCCGTCGCACACCAAAATTGCTCTCACTGAATTTTGTGTATGCACTCGTGTATCCCTCAGCTTCGATCAACCTCTCTGCTCTGAACTCCTCTCTCTTAAATAGCAACACCAGCTTTAAGCAAGACCAAAATTTAGCAATGTCCCAAAAAGAACAATTATCTCCTAAAATTTAGGAGATTAGATTTGATTTTGATCTTCAACACAAATCTCCTTCTCTAGCTAGGAAACCGCACTGGAATATTCTCCACAGTACTTTAAAATATTCTTCTGGTGTTCTCCGTAGAGCTGCGAGGCCTTCTAGCCAAGCGCAGGTTGTTGTTGCTTCATGGACAGATGTTGCAGCCACTTGAACAAGCTCCTGCTATAGCATCCCCTGCTGTAGCTGCTCCTTGTTCACTTGTGCTGTAGCTGCTCCTTGTTCACTTGTGCTGATTTTTTCAAACACTGCCATACTACATCATCAATCTCCCCCTTGGCATTTTGACAAAACCCTAGAACACTTATGCACACTTCCATGAACCAGTAAATACTCTAAATGAAAAAAAAATTCAACAAGAGAGTAAGAGGTGGCCACAATCGGCCATAGCACGACCACGCAGGGTCAACCAAAAAAAATTCATCAGTTCATCATCAGTTCATCAGTAGCAGCATTTTACTCTCCCCCTTTTTGTCACAGATGCTCAAGGGGCCTGCTCCTCATCCGTTGGGAACTCCAGGTCTCTGAGCAGACTTCTGATCTGGCCGTGCCTAGCATCCCTCCTTTTGGCTTCGGCTTCAAGAGTGAGCAGCTCAGACCTGAGATGGCTCACAATTCTGGCACGGAGAGCTGATTGAATTGTTGCGGCAGGGGGAAGGGATTCCTCCAGAGAAGCTGGGGCTGAGGCACCAACCAAGAGTGGATCTTCATAAGCTATGTCCACTGCATGTTTCCCTTTGAACAATTTGTGGTCTACTGTAAACACCTGCAGCTCCTCGGATAAACCTTCAGAATCTCACCAAGCTCCGGATGCTGTGAGACCATCATCCCATAGATGAGGGAGGGTAGCATGATGGGCTTGCTGGAGGAAGCGCTGCCAGCATGAGTAGCCAGCTGGGGAAACATCACACTGCCCAGACTGATTTTCCTCCTTTTCCCAATAGAGTAGAGAAGGTTAGCAAAGGCTCTGCTAACCTTCCCCTTGTGAGAGCTGGGGATCCAGTTTCTAATGCCCAAATGATACAGCAGGGCAGTTTTAAAGGTGAGCTCAGCAGCACTAAGATTTGGGCCACCCCAAGACAGGAAAACTCCTCTTGTCAGAACCTTAGCCAGCATCTCTGGCTGGACATCCGTGGGCGCTCTGACATTTTCATGAATCTCAAGAAACTCATCGATTTTTTCAGGGGTAATAAGAACTGTCTTACCCCGCACCCAACTCTTTCCAAACTCATCTCCTCCTTCCTCACCAAACTTTTCTTGCATATTTACAATAAATTCCCTAACAAGGGTTATATTGAATCTGAATGGGTAAGTCGGGGATTTGAGTAGGTTTACCTTAGTGAGAAGCTGGATGATGGCTGCTGATTTGTACTTGTCCAGGTCCAGCCTCTTTTCTGACACAATGTGCTTTCTCTCAACAGCACTCCATGATTGAGAGGCATTCCTATTTCTGAACCAAATCCCCCTACTGTGATTGCAGTTGCGTCTGCCAATGCAGGTCCTCTCTCAGACGGTTCACCAGCAGTACCTTCATCTTCTTCACTTGATTCCTCCTCTTCACTGCTGGAGATAGGAATTAGGATAGGGGCTTTCCTTTGTCTAAGGGTGGAGGAGGATGTGCTGCAGCAGGTTCTTGTTCAGGAGACTCAGCTTCTATCTCCTCCCCTTCACCTACAATGCCAGGAGACATGACAAGAGTTCTGCACCTCTCTTCAGCAGAACTTGCTACAGCATCCTCTGTAGCTTGTTCTTCTCCCGAGACATCTTCAAGCACAGCCTCTTTAGTTAACACTCCTGTACTGGAAACAGGCTCCCCGTCAAGGACCAAGCGCCTCCTTTTCTGCGGAGTTCCTTATTGTGGAGAAGGATCGCTGTGCGACACAGGGAGAGGTGCGGGTTCCCACACCACCACGTCTAGACGCTGAGCAGGGGCTTCATTGCGCGACTTAGACCTCCTTTCAGACCTGCCTTGTCGATCTGCTGCCAGATTCTTCTTCAAACCGCGAGTCTTCACCATTGTTGCGGGTTGTAGAGGATTTGAGGAACGCACAGGAGGATGATCAGCAACAATTTTGGGGAAGCGCCTTCAATTTGTCTTTGCCATAGAAATTGATTTACCCGTTATTTTTCCTTTTCAATTTGAAGTTTCTGGATCACGTGCCACACATGTGCCTTCTCCCAGCTTTAGCAACCAAAATACGTGAACAAGCTTATTCTGACCAGGTTGCTATAGCAGACGCGAGCTAGTTCTCCTGCTCATTCTGGGTGACTGCTTTGTTTGGCGGATCCTTGTGAGGTTCTGATGATGATTTCTTCACCCATACCTTGGTTTGTCTAGAGTTCCTCCTCTTCCGACCCTCAAGACTCCTGTCTCTTCGTTTGTCATATTTGGGTTTCCACACCTGTATTACCTGTGGCTTTCTCCTGTCTTTAGCTTTCCAGTGCCCTGGTGCAGCAATCTTAGAGATCTTCCTCTGTGATTCTTTCCAGTAATAAGCATTTCCCAAAACTACTGGGCAAGGAGTCTTTATGCAGCATGTATTGGCTCTGGATTTCGTTCCCCCTTTTCCAGCTGAGGAGGTTCTCTGCTGCCGCTTCAGGTTGGAGGATATCTTCTGATTCCCAATACTTGTGCAAGAGCTCCTTTTATTCTGAGGCTTTGGCTTTGATTTAGAAGGATGATGCGCCAGGTGCTGCAGCATCCTCTTGTTCACGTGACTAGTTCCATCTTTCCCTGCAGGTTTTGGAACATCATCTGTATTATTCTTTTCATATATCATAGCATTCGAGGCTTTAATGAAAACTGTTCCTCTAGAGCTTTCTTCACCAGTATATCCAAGCCCCGTTCTCCCTTTTCCAAGTCTTTGATAAGATAAAATTTCATCCAAGATATTTTTCTAAGAATCAGCTGCTTTGGCTGTTGCTGGTGAGAAACCAATGTCAGTGACCTGACTTTCTGTGTCTTCCCTTTTGAGAATGGTAACTTGACTGTTGGATGAGGAGAGAAATTTCCTTCGTTCTTCTTCCAGAAGCTTGACTCTGTCAGTCAATGCTTGATTCGTCAGAAGGGCTGCCTCACACTGTTTGAGTATCTTCCCCAGATAGTCAATGAGGCTGCCAGATGAGTCCTCTTCATCTTCACTTTCGGATACTTCAATCCCATAGTGAAATTCATCCTTCTTTAGCCCTTTGAGGTTGAAATCTGACACACTAGTTAGCACAACACAGTTTTCTTCATCACTTTCCTCAGAGTCACTTCATTTTGCTGTCATGGACTTGTTGTTCTTTTTCTCTGAGTTTTTGAGGGGTTTGCTCGGACAGTCAGCCTCAATATGTCTATACCCTTCACAGTTCCAGCATTGGACTCCCTTTTTCATTTCTTTCTTCTCATCTTCATTCTGAGCCGGTTCCTTCCCTTTCCTTTTATTTTCTCCACCTCTTCTGAATTGTTTTCGTGAGGATGAGCTTTGCCCAGTTCTTGAGTCCATGTTCTTCAGGAGCTTTCCAAGGTTCTTGACTAGCATACTCAGCTGATCATCTGAAACTGGCTTCTTGGCTTCTGTTTCAGCCTTTAGTCCAACATTCTTGTCCTTAGGAGTGAGATCTTCTTTAACCAGTTTCATCTCAAATTGTTTGAGGGATCTCATCAACTCTTCCAGCCGCATGAATCTGACATTTTGAGCCTCTTCAATGGCCGTCACTTTCATGTCAAATCTTGTGGGCAACGATCTGAGGACCTTCCTGATCAGCTTCTCTTTAGGGATAGGTTCACCAAGAGCATGGGCTTCATTTGCCAGATCACAAAGTTTAGCATTAAACTCAGTGACAGTCTCCTCTTCCAGCATTCTCAGATTCTCAAACTGTGTTGCAATGATCTGGAGTCTTGACAGCTTTACTCTATCAGTTCCTTCATGAGCAGTTTGCAGAAATTTCTCAAGCTTGTTTGGCCATGTCACAATTTGATATCAACCTGAAATTGTTAGCATCAACTGCAGCAAAAATCGCATTCAGAGCCTTTGAATTACAAGTTGCTGCAGCTCCCTCTTCAGCAGTCCATTGTTCTTCAGCCTTTATCCTTGTGACTCCCTGTTCATCCATGGTGATTGGGGGAGACCACTGGACCACGATAGCTCTCCAGGTCTTCTCATCGATGGCCTTGAGAAAGGCTTTCATCCTAGCCTTCCAATATCCATAGTTGCTTTCTTCCAACAACGGAGGTCTGCTTGTGCTCTGTCCTTCCTTCATTGTCTTGGCTTCTTCAGAGACACTGTAGAATCTTTTACTCTGTGTGTTGAGCTCCCGCTCTGATACCAATTAAAATTCGCAGCGTCTCAGTCAGACAGATTTGTGAACAAGCAGTTGCTGCAGCACACTCTTGTTCACTCGGAAATTGTCTCAGCAAACAATGAACAAGATAGAAGTTTGTTTACCCAGTTCGGCCAACTGCCTACGTCTGGGGAGGACTATTCGTCAGTCCTCAATCCACTAAACACAAAGGTCTCCAAGTACACTCGGTTACAACTCCACGCAACCTATGCTACTCAACCTTGTGTGGATCACTCGACACAATCAGAACAGGCTCTGACTTGTGTCTGCACACCCTCTTCAAATGTCAATCTAGAATAGCTACTGTCTCCCCGAAACTCAGCCTATTCTAAACTACACTCAACTCTGCAGGGTTGCTGTAGCACACAGCTGATGCACAAATGTCTGCGTAGCTCCAAAGCCTTCTGCCGAGCCGTTCAAACAATTCCACGAGCGCTGCACACTCTGGAATACTCCCCCTCACTCAGTGACCTCCTGCCACTAGCGAGAACTTCCGCTTAGACACTCGACCGAGCCACTCACTCGTCAGTTCTTCCACGGATGCCCTTGATCAACCAACAAGCACCACTGCTCTGAATTGGCTTCCAGATCAAGCTCAGATCAGACTACGCAAGTCCTGATCTCCTTCTCCTTCAGTCACCACAGCTCTGCGCTCACGCTCTGCTTTCGGGTGATGATCAAAGAACTCGTCCGTCGCACACCAAAATTGCTCTCTGAATTTTGTGTATGCACTCGTGTATCCCTCAGCTTCGATCAACCTCTCTGCTCTGAACTCCTCTCTCTTAAATAGCAGCACCAGCTTTAAGCAAGACCAGAATTTAGCAATGTCCAAAAAAGAACAATTATCTCCTAAAATTTAGGAGATTTGATTTGATTTTGATCTTCAACACAAATCTGCTTAGGAAACCCCACTGGAATATTCTCCACAGCACTTTAAAATATTCTTCTGGTGTTCTCCGTAGAGCTGCGAGGCCTTCTAGCCAAGCCCAGGTTGCTGCTGCTTCATAGACAGATGTTGCAGTCACTTGAACAAGCTCCTGCTATAGCATCCCTTGCTGTAGCTGCTCCTTGTTCACTTGTGCTGTAGCTGCTCCTTGTTCACTTGTGCTGGTTTTGTCAAACACTGCCATACTACATCATCAGCAATTCCATCAACTTTGCATTAAATTCAGTTATTGACTCTTCCCTCTTCATTTTCAGATTCTCAAACCTGGTAGTAATCATCTGTAACCGAGACTGTTTCACCTTGCCAGTTCCTTCGAAGGCTGACTCGAGTATATCCCATGCGTTTTTTGCTACTTCACATGTAGAAATTAGTCTGAAAATGTCTAGTTCGAGTGCATTGAAGATCTCATTGAGCGCTTTAGCATTTGTTGCAGCAGCTTTATCCTCATTTGCTGTCCACTGACTTTTAGGCTTAGGGTAGGATACTCCATTTGTGTTCATGACTAATGGTGCATCGTACTTGGAGATAACTGATTTCCATGCTCGATCATCTACCGATTTGATAAATGCCCTCATGCGCGTTTTCTAGTAGGGGTAGTTCAAACCATTAAGGAGTGGAGGCGGAGAAATGTTCTATCCTTCTCGCGTACTCATCTTGAACAGCTCTGTTATGGTCCTGAATCACACTCTGTACAGTGAGTGTCCCGCTCTGATACCAATTGAAAGTTATACGTCTCTCTTAACTCGGACTGTTCCAGATTGCTTGTTAACTGTTTCACAAAGCTTTAACAGATTGTATTTTGGTGATTGTTAGTTGCAATAAAAACAATACAAAGAACAGTAAACGACACAGGATATGTTTACCCTGTTCAGCACCGAGCCTACTCAGGGGGGTTACTCGGAACCCCAAGTGGGAATCACTTCACAAATATTCGATCAAGTACAATATATCTTTAAGTAGCTTATCTTCAATAGTTACCACTATGTAGTTGAGCTAATGTGAGTGCGTCTGACTCCTTCAAATGGAGATCCTTCTCTTCCCACCTCGATCTCTCTCCCACAGATCGGTAATTCTCTTCTCGAGAATGTCAGACTTGAAACACAGTATGTTCAATAATATTCTTCAGCTCACGGCGATGAAGCTCTTGCTCTGTCAATTTTTCGACTATCTTTGATGATGATTGCCGGTTTGTAACTCCGTTATGGCGTCGTTCAATAATCTCAGTTGTCATAATTGACTCTACAATATTCCGAATCCCCATATATAGATTAGATACGCTTTTTCATGTATTTGGAAAGAGAATAATATCCGATCATGCTTTCCATCTTCCGGACTGGATCCAATCTTTGGAGCGCAGAATCTGATCTCCGGAGTGCAGAATCTGGGAGAGTATATCCTCGGAGTATCTCCAAAATATTTTCTTGCTGACGCACTCTATTCGCAGATCTCGACTGATAATATCACAGCGCCTGTCTGAACAGATACTGTCTCACCTTCTGTCACAGCTGAGGACTTTGACTTGTTTGTCAAAAGGTATGCCATTCAAGAGTCCATGAACTACCTGGATCTAACAAATACAAAATTTTCCATAGAAGAAATAATTTTTTTCATCAAGTTTTCATTTTACTTTCTTTCCATCATTTTTAGAATAATGGGGCAGCGGTAGTTAAGGGTCTGTTCTTTTGAGCTTAACTTAAGTACTTAACTTAACTTAAGTGACCTTAAGTGACCTTAATTTTATTTAAGGTTACTTTACTTAACTTTACTTAACTTAACTTAACTTAACTTAAGTACTTAAATTTTTTTCACCACCACATAACCCACCGTCACCACCACCACCAACACAACCTCCTAAGATATATATATTTTTTAATTTAATTTGTATGTTATAAATTTTGTTTAATTTACGTATAATGTATATGAATAGTTTACTTATTTATTGGAATTTGTATTATTTAAATATTTAAGTATAATGTATATGAATTGTTTACTTGTTTATTGGACAAGTTGGAGACGCTTTAGGGTTGAAGGAAGATGAGAAGAGAAAGAAAAGTAGCCGACAGCAGCCGCACACTCTTCTCCAAATCGGGCAAGTCTCCGTCTCCTTCTCCTTCTCCTTCTCCTTCTCCATCTCCATCTGCTTGCTGAGATCGCTCCATGTCGTGAAGCAGAAGCACAGGTAAGTTGGGTTACGGGTTCAGTCCGATTTTTTCAATAATCTGTGTTGGGGTTGTCAATTGGGGCTGGATTGTCATCATACTTTGGAAGTGGAGGGTGGGTAGGTTAGGGTTTGCTTCGATCTTGTTGTTCGTCAGCTGTGGTTAATTTGCTACTGCTTGTCTCTGTGGTTTAATTGGTGACCTGTTTTGTAACAGGTTGGCCGGCTGAATTGGTTGCAGCAATTGGATTTGGCCTTTAGACTGTGCAGCATAACCCGTCCTCGAATAGGAGGGAGAGTGGGCTTCGATTTGGATCCCTCCTTCTTGCAGAAAAGGGAATTGGATATACAAAGCTCTCCTATTCTACGCAGCCTTCAATAGGGAAAACATCAAGTTTCATTTCTGGGATCTAGGTATGTTTTCTGTGTGTTTGTTTGTCTATGAGCTCCTTTATGTGTTCTCCATACACTGAAATCTGTGAAGGTGTTCTGTTTAGTTGTAATTTATTTTGGCAGCTTGTTGTTTAAACGGCTGGTTATTGATACAACTGGTTATTGATATGTGTATGGAGAGTAATGTTGTTTGGCTGTAGGCAGCTTGTAGCTATGTGGCTTGCAGATGAATCTCGAATGCTTTTTAAAATACTGGTAAAATTGAAAAATGCGGGAAACACGAGTACGATAGAATGGAAGCGGGTCGAAAGCATTTTCAATTCTCAATCAGCTACACAAAGGAAGCACAAACAAATGAGGAACCACTACAACGCATGTAAGGGAAAATGGGCAGCTTGGACCGAGATGAACAAGCTGACTGGAATTGCATTTAATGAAAATGGATTGCCAACTGAGGAGGAGTTGCGTAGTGATCGAATGCAGGAGTTTCTTCAGGTACATAAGGGGATTGAAACTTTTTTTTTGCTTCATTTTTATGTCTTGTACCAATATTTGTTGTAAACTTATGCGTAATTTATTTGTGTTTTTATTTTTCAGAGACACGCGACGTTAGATGCTGGCACTTATGTGACGAAGAACACGCTGCCAGATTTAGATCTTTGGGGCCCCGTTTTTGGTGGAAGGTGTGCCACCGGAAATAAAAGCCTTTCCCCTGCTCTGGCCAAGAGTCAATCTAAAAGGAAAGGTCCCATGTTTCGAATGCACTCGCTAGGATCCAATGAGGAAGGGTCAGGAGATAGTGATGATGTCCAGGAATACGGGTACGGGGAGCCGTCACAAGATACTAGATGCAGCCGGTCTCCTAAAAAAACTAGCAGCTCAAAGAGGAGAAAATATGGGGAGTCTTCTTCCACGAAGAAAAAAGAATTCACAGATTTTGATAAGGCATTCGAGATTCTTAACATGACTGACCCTTACACGCATGAAAGACAAGTGTTCAGTACTCTTTCAGGAATGGAAGAAGTGAAGAAGCGCGGTCCTGGCTTTCTTGGGCGGTGCATAAAGTATATTGCCGAGAAGAAGCTAGACCGGTGGTTTATGTGTTGTACGAATGATGAGCAGAGATGGGAGCTGATATCAGATGTCGATTGATCAGTTTTTAAACTGTCAGAGAGTTGCTTAAGGAACTTTGTACTATTAAACTTTAACCTGTGTGGAGCTGATTTGTGTTGTGTGTGTGTTGTCACATTTCCAAAATATGTTTGATATGGAGATTTATGTATGATGCTCTATCTTAACAATTTGATTAATGATTTCAGTGTTAAGTAAATTATTTGTATGTTTAATTTGGGTGAGGTTTACAATTGTGCACACAATTGTAAACTAGCAAATTGTTTCAATCTATCTTAACAAATTTTTTGTATGTTAACAAATTAATTGTTTGTATCTTAATTGTGCAGAATGGACAACGAATTTGTTCAACGATGTCGGCGGCTTGCGCTTGAGAGATTATCAGATTTGGTTGCCCTTCCCCATAGGGAATCATTGCGGTCAGGGGGTGAAACTGAAGCTGAGTATATGAACAGATTGGTATTTTTACATCCTCAGTTGTGTCATGAACAATTAAGATGTACAGCAGATATTGTTCTCCAACTTGTCAACTTGATGTTGGCCTGGCAACTTTTAATTGATAGCAGACATATCACTGTTTTGGAACAAATTGGGATGTATCTGTACATATTGGCTAAAGGGGCTTCCTATAGAGATGTCGCCGATACATTTAAACATTCGCTCTCCACGATACACAAGTATTTTATCCTAGTGTTAGATGCATTGAAGGAACTTTCATTTGACATTGTTAGACCGCATACGTCATTGCATTTGGTACCGGATAAAATTTCTACCAGCAGCATGTATTCTCCTTTTTTCAAGGTACAATAATCAGTCATACTTATCATTCCCATTGATTATTCGAATAGTAGGATGTATGTGTAATCTTTCTTCATGGTTCATTATATGTGCAGGATTGTGTCGGTGCACTAGATGGCACGCATATCGAAGCGGTACTGGGTGATCAGCAAGATGTGCAGTTTCGAGGAAGAAAGGGCATCAAAACATGGAATGTTTTTGCATGTTGCTCATTCGATATGCTATTTACATATGTGCACATTGGATGGGAAGGAAGTGTGCATGATCAAACTGTTTGGAGAGACTCATTAACTCAATCAAAATATTGTTTTCCACATCCTCCTCCAGGTATCACAGTTATTTTGTCTATTGCGTTTATCATACTGGGTTCGTTTACATTTATAAATTATTAGTATCATCTAAAGTTGCACTTGCACAGGTAAATACTATTTGGTCGACTCTGGTTATCCAAATACACTGGGATATTTGGCTCCGTACAAAGACAGACAAGTTCGTTATCACATGCCAGCGTTCAGGAATGGTCAACAGCCACTTGGAATGTATGAAAAATTCAATTACCGACATTCTTCACTGCGGACAACCATATAAAGAGCGTTTGGTGTTTTGAAGAACACATGGAAAATACTTCGAACCATGCCTCAAGTGTCAGATGTCCGCCAAATTGACATAATTCTAGCAACATTTACTCTGCATAATTTTATTCGCTTACATAACTTGACTATACCTATATTATCACATGAGTTGGTGCAGGGTACAGCAAATTCTAATCTTTTTGATGTACTCCGAAAACAACAGATGAATCGGGTGCGAGACTGCATAGCATCGAAAATATTTGCAGCATGTCCTGACAGTGAAACAGAAATTAACATGGACGAAGATGAAATGTAATTTGTGGTCATAATTATTTATCTAACTTTGTTTTGTAAATGTTGTCAACTCATATATTATGAAAATTGTACTTTTAACTTATCATTCTGGAATGTAAAAGTTGTCAACTATTACATTATGTAACATTGAGGAATGTATGTACTTAACTTAACTTAACTTAACTTAACTTAAGTGTACTTAACTTAATTTAAGTGTACTTAACTTTACTTAAGTGTACTTAACTTTACTTAACTTAACTTAAGTGCTATAAATTATAGTTCAAAAGAACAGGCCCTGTGTATATGTCCACCTCGTGTTCCGCTATATTTGTTTGGATGTGCCTTTTAAATGTAAAATTTAATAGGCATTACTTCTTTGTCTGAAATTTTTATTGTTATTTCAATAGTTGTTAAATATTTTATCGTATTCTCACTATACAAATAGCTCAAAATGCTAAGAAGATGAAGCTCTAGTCAAACTCTGAATGCCATTATTGTTATTTGCTAAAGTTAGATAATATAAGACAATTTGAGAGATTTTGTTATTCAAAGATTTTTGTTAGTTAAAAGCTATAAGTGGGTTGACATACTTTCTATTAGATGTTAACCTCATACACATCTAGATGATGGATAAAATAGTCCAAAACAAGACTATAATGTAATTTATTGACCATATATGTATCAACCAACTATGCTTTCAAGACAAGTTTTATCCATTGTAGAATTTTTAATTTTCTTGCTGAGTTAAATGCATTGTAATTTCATTAATATTATCAGTCTTAAATAATTTTTACCCCAAGTAGTTTTACCATATAGAAAGAATAAATTTAGTCATAAAAATAAGTTAACACATACATGAGTCATTCTAAAATTGACATGTAATTATAGTGACTACGATAGTCGCCTATAATTTAATAGAAGAAATTAACATTAATTTTTGACAAAACACTGACTTAAATTTGTTCTTAATTTAGTTAATTGGATGACGACGATTGTCGATTAATGGATGGAATGATCGAATTGACATCTTGATAGAGGGATAGAGGGAGTCTCATAGTATAAGATATGTTGTGGAGGGTAAACGCACATGTTAGTTGGCCTTGCTTAGAAGCACACGGGTTTGTTTCCATTTGTTAACATATTATTTACATTTTCTTTGTATGATTTGAGTAGTGCGCACAGATGAAATATGATTCTTAAATAATTTTTGGCTGGTAATGATAAATGCAAACATCTTGGCCTATATGATTTAGGTAAAATGAGGGAAAGAAATATATCAAACAAAATGCACCGCCTTATTTGGTTAACTAGAAAAGTTATTGGTCAAAAGATAATATTGAAAGTACAATTTGGTTCTGAAGGCCCGTTCTTTGAGCTAAATTAATTATCATAACTTAAATTTTACTTAAATTAAGTATTTTAGTCAGCATTTTCATTTTAAATTTTAGCACTATCCGCCTTTTAGTATTATGAGAATAAAATAATTAGCTTGATTTTTTTAACTGAACTAACTTTATTACTAAAATTTCAAGAGATAAAGAATAGAGCCTAACTCTATCCCATACTAAAATTGTTAATGTTGCAAACAATTCATGCGATAATAAGGAAATAAATTGAAGTGGTTCGTTCGACGATTTTTTTAAAAGTGTTATTAACATCTCTTAGTTGTGGGACTCGTGTATAATTACTTTTCACGACACAACAACTCTTGAGTTAAACAACACACCAACTCGTGGACCATCGCTGGAGAGTGTGAAATTGAGGTGTTGCTGGAGTCTGTATCAGTCAGGTTGCTGTAGTAACCTACTACAACAACTATGGAATCAAGTAGCTAAGAAAAAGAGTAAAATCACACAAGCCATCGATCACCCAGTTCGGGCTGTGCCTACATTTGGAGGGGTCTAGTCTCCAGTCCCCAAGATTCCACTATTACTAGTTAAAGTACAAAGATGCCAGTTCTCAGTCTCTGCTAGAACAACCTCTACTTCTAACTTAGTTTGAATCTTCGCTCAGTCTGATCACACAGACTAACCTACATTGTCAACTACACAACACAAAGTATGACAGGTTCTACAACAACTTACTTGGTCAAGCCGTTCTTCAGTAGCAGGATGCTACAACAACTTACTCAGTCAAGTTGCTCTTCAGTAGCTCAGGTCTCTAACTCTCCGATCTCTTCCAGATTCTCACTCGGACCTCCGCGAGTTCTCTCAACACCGGTAACGCTCCCCCTTGATTAGACACCTCTTGCCTACTTACGGAAACGTTGCTCAGCACTTCAATCCTCCGCGTTCAGCTCAACGGCGACGCTTCTTCAAAGGGCATATGTACTTGATCTTCAACGAGTCTCCTCTCCGGTTGAACTCAATGTTCAAGCTTTGATCAAACTCATTCAGTATTGATCTTTCTAAGCCTTTCACAGTAATAGCACACTCGCTCTTCTCTCTTTGCTTATCGCCCTTTCTTCATTCTTGTGCGTGTCTTCTACTCATAGAGACGCTGCGTATATATATTGCCAGCCCGCGATGTACTATAGAAACAAGATTTAGGACTCTTCCTAAATTTCTTTTAGCAATCCCAATCTTCTCCAAAATCTCCGCAAGTTGTTGTGAAATTCGGTTATAACAACTTCTTTCCTGAAACCAATTTAGGAATCATATCTTCTCCAAGATCTTTGCAAGTTGTTGTGAAATTTGGTTACAACAACTTTTTTCCTAAAACCAATTTAAAAATCATATTTTCTCTAAGAACTTCGCAGGTTGTTATGCAAATCTGTTGCAGCAACTATTTCCTCAAACCATTTAGGAAACTTTATAGATCTTCTCCGGATCTTCTCCAAGATGGTTGGCAATTCTGTTGCAGTAATTATTTCCTAAAACCCGTAAGGAAACTTTGTAGATCTTCTCCGAATCTTCTCCATGATGGTTGTCATTTCTGTTGCAGCAGCTATTTCCTAAATAGATTTAGGAAACTTCCTCCTATCAGCAACCTTTGACCATCCGCTGGTTGACTTCAGGTTGCTTCAACCTTTTGCTTTATTGTGAGTTGTAGCAACTGCATGGGTTTTGTCAAGGATGGCACGATCTTTAACAATCTCCCCCTTGACATTTTTGACAAAATCCAAAGACTCTGATGAACTCTTCAGATTGCTCCGCTAGCTGTCTTCAGGTTGCATCAATTACTTGCTTCCCCATTTGTTGTAGCACCTTCTTCAGGTGTAACAATCTCCCCTTCAGGTTGTCAAGGATGCCACAATCCTTAATAGAGTGTTTTGTATATATCTCGATATCTCGAATGAAGAGAAATACTTCTCTTTATATAGGCACACAAAGTGTGATAGATAAGCATCGCTTCAAAGAGAGACAAGCGAAGCCTCACTTAACGTGTCACCTAATATGAAGCCAGACGATGCCTTGGTGCTTATTAATAGTCATTTAATATGTTAGAAAATGTTGTAAATGTGTAAGAAAATGGTGGTGCGCCCTAATTATGTGAGCCAAAATGTAATAATGAGCCAAATAAAGATGGAGTACACCTCAAAGTATTAAAATTGAGTACATCTCAAAATGAGTCAAATAATCATTGGTAGAGACCTTGAAAAGAGAGATATTTGATTCATAAATAGTGTTAAGCTAAAGTTGAGGCGACGCTTTAATGGGAGGCGATGTGTTGACTTAGAGGTGATGATTGAAGGTTGGGGCATCACCTGGGATTGAGGGTTAAGTGAGGCGACGAATAACTTGAAATGAAGAGACCTATGTTGATGCACCACCTAGGTCAAAGTTGAGGCGACGCCTCAGTGGTCAAATGTTTTTAAGAAATTTTACCAAGCACTCAGGTGACGCTTGAAAACAAGTAAAAAGCAACGCATTAGAAAGAGGCGAAACCTGGCTCAAGTCAGGCAACAATCGTCCCTTGAAGGTTTGAAGCCGACTTCACTTGTTCATGAGTCTAGGACTCTTCTTTCAAGTTTTCCACTGATAAGGGAAGGTACTCTAAGTTCGCTAGCTAGTTCTTGGTACACAAAGAGTAGCTCCAGAGTTGTTGTATCCTGGGAAGCGGTTGATCAAAGAATCCCGACACCAAAGGGAGACCAATCAGGCTTTAAAGAAATAGTCGAACGAGCCTCAACTATTTCCTGGTTCTATTTTCGTATCTATCTTCAATAAATCCTTATTTCTCTATTTCTCTATAATATTTAAAGAAATAATTCAATTTTTGCATGCATAAATTTTTGAATAACACCAATAATCTTAAAGCGTGATCGCATGCAAAATTGAAAGTTTATTGACATTACTGACTTGTTTATTTTTGTTCTAAACATGAACATTACAAACAAGACCATGGAAATTGATGTCAATGTTCTAGTGGCTCCCGGAGTGCAGCCATCACTGAGTGTGATGTCCCGATTTACCCCAAGTGTAGCTTCAGCCATGAATGGATCTGAAGGTTCAGTTCAAAGCAGGCGTGTGACATGCATGTCCCCCATAGTGATGCCGGCCAAAATGCCAAAATGTTCACAGTGTTAAACTTGAAGAGATGGAAACAAAAGATGTTATTCTACTTGACCACCTTAGATGTTGGCCATGTTTTTAAACAATAATGCTTCAAATTGGCACAACGTAACAGTAGGCGACACCCCAGGATTTGCTTCAGCAACTTCTGATGCTAAGCTGTTGTTGCTTAGCTTCTGCCAAACCTGAAGAACACAAAAAAAATTGTTTACCCAGTTCGGTAACAGCCTACGTCTGGGAAGGACTACTCTCGGTCCTCAAGACTTCACTATTTCCGTTATAGTACAATGGTTTCCAACAACTCAGCCACGCTAGTCTAACCACTACTCCTAACCTAGTTGAATTCTCCGCCCAATCTGTCAACACAGACTAACCTACACTATCAACACACTTCCAGTAATAGATAGATATCGACCTGAACTCTCAGACACAGCTTATCCTATTACTATGTGTTACAGCGGATGCTGCTGCAACTTCTTCCTCCAAGTTGGTAACGCTTCTGTCGACGACTTCTCCAAGCTCTTCCTGCTGAGCAGTCAGACACAAGACGTTGCTCCCCCTCAATCATTGACCTCTAGTCACTATCAAGGAGCACGCTTGGTCAGTCCCCGCAAGCTCTACTCCGCGACTGTCTGCCGTTCAGCCTGTCAACCGAGACTCCGCTCTAGTCGACTACCTCGAATCAATGTAGTAATCAAATTGCTCCAGTCCTGATTACTTTTCTGCTCTCATACAACTCGCGCTTCAGCACACTCTGCTTTGATCTCTGCTCAGTTGTGTCTTCTGTGATTCGGTCTCTTCGAGTGTCTGTGCTGCTTCGGTCATCTGTCTTCTGCAACATATAGCTTCTACAACTTGGCAACTTTTCCCAAAAGATAATTCTACCTTCCGAATTCTCCTGGATTCCCACACGATAATGCTGCCTTCCAAAACTCCTCTAGATTTTTGGAAGTTGTTGAGATTCGGTTCCCTAATTTGGAACCTTATCTTATTGGCCCCTTCATCCATGTCTCTACCAATTGCGTCTCTGCTGAAGATCACTATCATCTGGGCCCTCTCCAGCCTGTGCTATGGCGGCAGCAATCTCCCGAACATCCTCCGAGCAACCCCAGATAGATCAGCTATAGAGATACTTTCTTTACCTTTAGCCTTGAATCTTCAAGGGTTGCTATAGCCTCTTCTGGTTCTTCTATTTTGATTCCTTTTTGATCATCTGTACCAGCTCCAGTCATCACAGGTTGCTATAGCTTCTTTTGCTTCTTCTGTTTTGTTAGTCTTCATTTGAAAAAATACCAGCTCATGGTACCAAAGGTTGTTGTACCCTCTTCTTCCTCAGGAGCTTCCGCTTTGTCACAGATGCCATATCCGTAACAATCTCACCCTTGCCATTTATTGACAAAACTAAATTACTACTAAGACTGACAAAACCTGTCAATTAGCTACCTGCTCTGGCACTACTGAAAGGCTATTTAGCCTTTTCAACATTCTATAGTACAAGATAATGTGGCAGTTCAAAATGTAGTTCACAAGACAGTTTATTACAATCCTCTCCCCCTTTTTTTCACAAATGACCGGGGTCTTCATTTTGCAGAAGGGAACTTCAGATCTCTCAGAAGGCTTCTAATCTGACCACGCCGTGCGGCATTCCTCTTAGCCTTTTCCTTTAGATGCTCTAGCTCTGACTCCAAAATGCTGATCACTCTCAGCTGCATTGCTTCCCTTAGAGCGTTAGGCTGAGCAGAAGATTCTGTTGCAGCTTCTTCTTGTCCTCTCGAGATGGTGTCTATCAATGGCTCTCCTTCTACCGTATCAGCAATGTGCCGCCGAGCACCCCCAGATAGATCAGCTATAGAGATACTTTCTTTACCTTTAGCCTTGAATCTTCAAGGGTTGCTATAGCCTCTTCTGAGTCTTCTATTTTGATTCCTTTTAGATCATCTGTACCAGCTTCAGTCATCATAGGTTGCTATAACTTCTTTTGCTTCTTCTATTTTGTTAGTCTTCATTTGAAAAAATACCAGCTCCTGGTACCAAAGTTTTATGTACCCTCTTCTTCCGCTCAGGAGCTTCCGCTTTGTCATAGATGTCATATCTGTAACAATGCTCTTACTCCTATGAGGAAGACTGGCCCTCAGGTGCGCATCGCGTTTCTTGCAAGGAGCGACTTAGATTTTTTGTTTTGTAGTTATGTGAGAAATGTCCTAGCAGAATCATTATACAATCTATATAGTGTCAAACACTCATCTAAGAAGTTTTGGGAATCTTTGGATGACAAATACATAATTGAGGATTGGGCTCCGGGAAATATATTGTGGGCCTCTTCCTTGAGTTCTAATTGGTGGATTCAAAGAGTGTAGTCAATCAAGTGGAGGAGTTGCGGCCAACATTCCATGGGATCCATGCTGAAGGGATGATGCTCAGCGAGTCATTCCAAGTCTTCTTGGTTATCGAGAAGCTACCCTCGGGATGGAAGAACCTCAAGGACTATCCCAAGTATAAGCACAAGGAATGAGCCTTGAAGACCAGGTGGTTCTTCTTTGGATTGAATAAGATAACTTGGACTATGACAAAAGGGTGAAAGCTTTGTTAGAAGGTGAAAGCTCAAAGAAGAAGGCACCCACCAAGAAAATTGGGCCCAAGGGTAGAGCTTTCAAAAAGAAGCAACAACCCAAGTTTGAGGGCAAACGCTTATATTGTAATGAAGAGGATCGTAGGGCCGGTGACTACGAGAAACCTCTAAGAAAGAAGAGGGAAGCAAATCTAGTTGAGGTAGATGCAGAATACCCAATGGCGTTGATATCCTAGCTAAAATTGGCGGACTCTATGCTGAAATAAGAAAGCTTTCTCCACTCTAGAATTGATAGAAGATGGAGAGAAGCTATATATGGGCAACTATGCAACCTATGAGATCCAGAGAAAGGTCTCAGTGATCCTGAAGCTGACATCAGGGAAGGAGTTGAGGCTTCTAAACATTCTATATGTGCCCGAGATAAAGAAGAATCTCATTTCTCGAAACTACTTTGAAGTCATGGGTTTAGAATGGCTTTTGATTCTCAAAAAGTAGTCCTCGTAAGGAATGTCATGTTTGTGGGGAAGGATTATGTAAAAGAGTGGAAACTTATTGTAAAGGTTTTTACCCAAAGTGATGAATAAAAGAGATTCTTCTTTTTATGTGCGTGATTCATCTAATTTATGACATAAAAGATCTGGCCAAGTAAATTATGACACGTTAAGGAAACTAATGAACTTGGAATGTACACCCAAATGTCAAATAGATTCCAAGCACAAGTATGAAACTTGTATAGACGCAAAGCTAACGAAAAACACCCTTTGATAGAATTGAAAGGGATAGTGGACATCTAGAATTATTCTATAATGATCTATGTGATTTGAAATTCATGCCAACCAGAAGAGTTAGCAAGTATTTTGTGACTTTCATTGATGATGGTACAAAATATTATTACATGTACTTGCTTAAAAGTAAACATGAGGCTATTGAGAAATTTACTGAGTACAAGCATGAAATTGAGAATAAACTCAACCAAGAGATAAGGAGGTTGAGATGTGACCGTGGAGGTGAATATGTAGAATCGTTTGGGGTCTAGTGTGCACAACACGGTATCATTCACAAAATACCTCCACCATACTCGCCTTAATAGAACGGCACCTCTGAACAAAAAGTGCAAGAATTCTTGGAATCAAAAAGGGCAACATTCTTCGAAGAGGTATTTCCTTATATGTCCAAGGCAAACAAACCTAGTTCATCTCATTAGTTACGTGAGGGAGTTGAGCAATTAAATCAACAACTTGAGGGAGAATCTGAAATGGAGAGAGAACCTAAAGAGTTGAGTCGTAGCAAACAAGGTAGGTTTGGTCCTGATTTCCTAACCTAAATGCTCGAAACTAAACCTCAGTCGTATAATGAGGCTACAAGTTTAGTAGAGGGTCCCTTATGGAAAGAACTCATAAGAAGTGGTTGACCTTCCTTAGGGAAGTAAACCATTTGGTTCCAAATGGGTCTTCATAAGGAAGATGAAGGTGGACAAGGCAAGACTTGTCGTCAAAATGTATATACAAAAGGAAGGTCTAGAGTACTTTGACATGTATTTTCTAGTGACAAGAATAACGTCCTATTAGAAGATAATAGTCATTGACGCTTTGTACAACTTTGTAATTCATTAGATGGATGTGAAAATGTCATGAAGATGTCAAGGAAAAAATATCGCTATAGATGAAACCTGAGGGTTGTATAGTGTTGGGTCTAGAGAGAAAAGTTTATAAACTTATAAAATCTCTCTCTAATTAAGCGCCAAAGCAGTACCATGAAAATTTTGACATCATGATGATGTCAAGCGGTTTCAAGATAAATGAGTGTGACAATGTGTCTATATTTAGAACATTGAACAGGTTACATGATCTGTGTTTGTATATTGATGACATGTTCATTGTGGGAAGCTCTAATTGCATGGTAGAGTCCACGAAGTCGTTATTGAACTCGAAGTTTGATATAAAATATTTGAGATTAGCCGATGTAGTTTTAGGTACTAAATTTACTATGTTGATAAGATCGTGGACAAGTTTGGAAAAGATATTTTTGGTATGTTCAGAACTTTAATTGACGTGAGTCAACACATGTATGAGAATAAGGCAGAAGTCTCTCCCAAGTGTAGTATGCAAGAGTGATATGCAGTCTAATGTACTTGACGCATTATACTAGATCTAATATTACCTACACTGTAAGTAGACTTGTGAGATATACGAGTAAACCAGGATCGAAACAATGGAAAGCAATCATGAGAATCTACGGTATATGATTCACTCGTAATTATGGTCTACACTATACCGCATATTTTGAAGTCTTTGAAGGATTCATTGACGCTAGTTTGATATTTGATAAACAAGTCTTTAACTCCACAAGTGGATAGGTATTCACATTGGGAGGTGTTGCGGTGTCTTTGAAGTCTACTAAACAAGCATGATAACTCGATCCATTATAAAATTTGAGTTCGTTAAATTAGATAAATATGGCGAAGAGGGCGAGTGGTTAAGAGTTATTTGCAGGATATTCCAAAGTGGACAAAACTTGTGCCAGCAATAGGTGTATATTGTGATAACCAATGTTTGAGTTGTAGAGCACAGAGTTTTTTGTATATGTTAAGTCAAGGCATATACGTTGACGACATAATACCATTCGACAACTTCTCTCCACAGGAGTCATGAGCATTAACCATGTGAGGTCCATGGAAAACATTGACTAAGGCCCTTGGATAAATAATATCAATGCAAAGGAAAACCCAACCATGTTGACTAAAGATTCCAATGTCTTGATTCAAAGGGATAACCTAACCGCTGAGACTAGCTGTGGTCGCTATAGAGGGTTTAACTCCCTAACCCATTCATTGTTGAAACAGTGACTCTCGCACCAGGATAATCATGTAGCTTTTAATGATTTTAAGAATTTGGATGTTAAGGTTCTAACAAGTAATGCTAAATTCCTTGAAATTAGTAGAATCGCATATGGGAGGCAGCTTCAAAGGAGAATTAAAGGGGCATAATTCTTTAGAAATTCTCGCAGAACCATGAAGGGGTGTCATGGCCAGAAACGGTCCCACCCAGAGAACTGATGTGTATGAGTATATATGTGAGGCAGATATATGTTTTATTTACATTATCCTACGAACAATTCAAGGATCACGTCTATTGTCTAGTTAGTAAATAAGATGTATCTTTCCGAGAGAAGGTTCAAATGGGTTGCCCACCTATCCTCTGTAGATATAAATCGCGGAAGCTATCACCACGTGTCGAGCATTAACTTCAATCTTGATTTTCTTAATGTGGGGAGTTGGAATATGGTGCAAATGTGTGAAAAAATGGTGGTGTGCCCTAATGATTGTTTTTTACACTTTTAGACTCCATTTGTTAGTGAATTTAACTCGTTTCCAAATGACATTTTCTGGTTTGATGTCTTCTTTCTTGTAGGATTTCAGAGCCCGGGGCCGATGGCAGCCCAAGGAGAGATCGCACCACCTGTAGGAGAGCAAACCATAGCAAGAGCGCGAACTCCGTGTTTATGTGGCGCCGACCAACCATGGTATGCATTCGGCCTTTAAGTGCCCCAACCTAGAGGCAAACACCTTCGAAATCAAGCCCTCTTTAGTCCAGATGGTGATGACAAACTGCTTCTATGGAAGCACCCATTCCGACCAAAATAGCCATCTCCAG